>OX465116.1:5412786-5797786 GCA_949987565.1 Luidia sarsii
ATTCGAATTCCAGTAGTTGGGGATCACACAGAAGTGGGTCATGGTACCACGTGTGGTAGGCCTACTCTCGTGTGGTAGGCCTACTCTCGTGTGGTAGGCCTACTCTCGTGTGGTAGGCCTACTCTCGTGTGGCAGGCCTACTCTCGTGTAGTAGGCCTACTCTCGTGTGGTTGGCCTACTCTCGTGTGGTAGGCCTACTCTCGTGTGGTAGGCCTACTCTCGTGTGGTAGGCCTACTCTCGTGTGGCAGGCCTACTCTCGTGTGGTAGGCCTACTCTCGTGTGGTAGGCCTACTCTCGTGTGGTTGGCCTACTCTCGTGTGGTAGGCCTACTCTCGTGTAGTAGGCCTACTCTCGTGTGGTAGGCCTACTCTCGTGTGGTTGGCCTACTCTCGTGTAGTAGGCCTACTCTCGTGTGGTTGGCCTACTCTCGTGTGGTAGGCTTACTCTCGTGTGGTTGGCCTACTCTCGTGTAGTAGGCCTACTCTCGTGTGGTAGGCTTACTCTCGTGTGGTAGGCCTACTCTCGTGTGGTTGGCCTACTCTCGTGTAGTAGGCCTACTCTCGTGTGGTAGGCCTACTCTCGTGTGGTAGGCCTACTCTCGTGTGGTTGGCCTACTCTCGTGTGGTTGGCCTACTCCCGTGTGGTAGGCTTACTCTCGTGTGGTAGGCCTACTCTCGTGTAGTAGGCCTAGTCTCGTGTGATAGGCCTACTCTCGTGTGGTTGGCCTACTCCCGTGTGGTAGGCTTACTCTCGTGTGGTAGGCTTACTCTCGTGTGGTAGGCCTACTCTCGTGTGGTAGGCCTACTCTCGTGTGGTAGGCCTACTCTCGTGTGGTAGGCCTACTCTCGTGTGGTAGGCCTACTCTCGTGTGGTAGGCCTACTCTCGTGTGGTTGGCCTACTCTCGTGTAGTAGGCCTACTCTCGTGTGATAGGCCTACTCTCGTGTGGTAGGCCTACTCTCGTGTGGTAGTTCTACTCTCGAAACAGGGATTCAATTTAAAAACAGGGACAGGGACTCAAATTGTATCAGATGAGACATGCAGAGTATAGAATAATAACCAAGGTCACGAAATCTGAAGGAATTATGAAAAATGTGTGTGGGCGACAAAGTATACAAAGAGTAAAGAAAAACAATTCAAATAACATGTTACGGCTTTATATTTGTACCCATTGTAACCTGTGCAGTTTTATTTCCTGCGATCTCATGATCAATTTGCATAAAAAACTAGCTGCCTGTTACGGCACAGTATCGTTACAATTGGTTGAATTCTTTATACTTCGTATCGAACGGAAAGTGCTATATTTTGAAGAGATCTTAAAAATGAGGTCCATGAGTAGAGCACGTGTGCAATGCTTAGTTTGGTCTCCTCTTTCAATCGTTTTCGATGAGCGGAAGACGAACGAACCCATGCGGTCATGCGAGTCCACATGCCACTGATTCTGTCTCATGCATGCTAACGATCGCTAGATCCAATTTCGATGTAAGATTTCTGCCGCAAGCTGTCAATGCCCAATCTATTGTGTTTCTTGTACGTTGGGGATAGGCCAATAATACATGGAGCGCAAACGAGAAATCTAGCAATTTGGTTTTAACAAAATACAACAGTCGTGACAGACATGGAAGCAAGTCCCATTAGAATACTGATTGCTGTTTTTTTATTGCTAGACTTTGGTTGTCACATCTTGAACAACATCTGGGACTGGTAACTTGCTGTATAGAGGCATTTTGTTCGGTTGACCGACATGATGAGAATAGTAATGTCTATATTTCGAATGCGCGTTTTATACCGCATACCTTGCTTCAGTTGACAAAATAATGCGATGGCGCCTACGATAATTGTCACATTGCCAACTCTGCAGCCACGTGGAAATGCCCCATTAGAAATATTGACATCAATTTAATGTATCATGGGAATCGTTCCACTTCTCGTGCTAAGTCAGCGGTATCGTGTTTCGAGACAACTCACCGAAGGTCGAATAGAAATTACCAATCGCAGTTGATGCTATTATTTTTTAGTGACGTCCCGCCTTACAGATGACGACATATTGCGTGCTGTCAACATTCATAGGTACTCAAAAAATCGTGAAGTCGTTCATAATTATAATGAGCCTGTGCATGGGTCATGGCTAGATCGTCAGCCCGAACAAAACCACGTACACCCTATATATCACTCCGATGGACTTATAATAATGCACTCAAAAATACTATCACATCATTTGAAAAGATGCAATAGCTAGAGTGTGGCTCATCAGGAAGCGATGCTACATAATGGCTTTCCAAAGTAAATCATTTTACTAGCCCGCAATGCAAATTCCATTTGGATTATCAGTAATGCAAACACCGGACATTTTAACCAGCTTTCCTGGCACCAATGCTGCCAATGATTGAATATGCATACACGGAGACCCAGATCACGTCAAACAGAAACCGATTTCAACTTGAGAAAAATGTGTTTGCATTTTCCTAGTTCAAAATGTAAATCACAATTCGAAGCTATTGAAGTGGACCGGCCAACAGTTCTCTTTTATTTTTGGCAGGAAATAAGTTATATTCATTCTTAATACCATTAACATTTTACTTTCTCTCAATAAAATTATTTGCTATGATTGCTGTAACTTAGAAAGATTAACAGCTCAGCGATATGTTCTGTCAGTACGAAGCCTGTCCTGTACTGCCGACCATACCTCTTTAATGTTGGAGTGGATTTAGCTGCAGCGCACAGCCAACTTGGTGCACCGCTCTGTATCTCTATCTTGGGAAGGTATACGGTACATGCGCTCCGTGATATTGAGATGATATCGTAGCGCGTGCACCTGGACATGTGGCCAGGAGTTTGTTTTCGCACGGTATTGAGTGCGAGAATCAGGATCTGTAGAGGTTGTGGTAAAAGGTTACATGTATCCACACCGGTGTTTTTATCACTACTGCAACTACAGCAGGATCCCCCATATTCGTTCTGATAATTGTTTACCTGGTTTTTTTTTCGTTTTGTCGACGAATCCATGGGACATTGTACAGGAACGGGAATAATTGAAACGATATTTGTGCTTTGAAATCAACGCGTACAAATCCTATTGGCAGCATCGAGTTGTAATATATTACGTGTCGTTACGGACGAGGCACATGAACACACGTCTACCTGCATGCCAGAAATATGGTGACACCTCAAACCCTTCCTCTGCCTAACTGCATTCGACTCCGCGATTGAATTGTATGGGTGTAAGTGTGATTTTGACTATAAAATATACTGCCTGCATCCAAGGCTTTGGTGGTGAAAGTTGGAAAATCGAGGCAATTAATATGTGATCATGGCGAGTTACCTTAGAAACGAGGTTTTAAAATTTGTCAAACAAAATAATGTGTCATGTATTAGGATTTGCCGCAGTCCAATGTACCATAATGTAATGAGTACATAGGTCATGAGATTGGTTTGACAGTTTGTACTTTCGAACTGTTTGTTGCGTTTTACTCTCCGTTTAAGATTATAATCTCGTGGCAGATTGATAAAGCAGATACGTGTGGAAGAAGTGAAAATATACGGATAAAGGGGAAATGATGAAAGTTTATTGACAGAACACGATAAGGTAAAATGGAAAGTCAAGCCGAAGGCAAGGTATAAGTATGTATAATAAAGAAGATCAAAGGGCGAATTATTGGTAGTGAACACAGGATAAGGATCATTGTAGTGCACATGTCTGCATCTAATCTTGATTATTGAGGCTACGTGGTCGACTATTGTCAGAAGACGCTTTGTTTACAGCGTCCGCCGGTTCCAGGCGGCAATATAGTGCTTCTATGTAAGCGCGCTCTCAGATGTTTATACTTGGTTACTGTGCGTGGAAGTTGCTCAATTATCAGTCATATCAGCACAATGAGATCAAGTAGCAAGAGGAAGCGCTTGATATCATGTGCTTTATTAAAATCCAAGTTTGATAGATTTGTCATTACTTGTCCTGGAGCATTACAATATGGGAAGTCACTATCAGATAGAGGACATAGACCTAATATGTTAGGCTTTATGGCAGAGTACAATACATCTCTGAACCACTTCCTCATTAATAGACCGATTGCGCGAACACTGTTAACACGCCATCACGAGACCTGAGTGGGTATTTTTTTCATCTCATTTGGCACAGAGCAGCGATGGAAATTTATACAAAGAAGAATGTGGACAATATGATAGTCTCCTTTTCTCATTTCCACTCCTGTTCTGCACCAAATGAGATGCGAGGCTAGTTCAGCATACACGCCGTGCACGATACGATCGTGGCGGTCATTAATGCAGGCTACGCTTTTAAGTGAGGCTAGTAGGCCATGTAAGCTAATGGAGACAGTCAAGGTAATTCAAGGAATCTCTTGCTCAATGCTTAAGTGATTGAAGCTAGTCCAAGCGGATGGTAAATATATTGACCATTAAACCAGTTGTTTCATCCGCCATCAGAAAACGCATCACGTGCATTCAATAGACATGCGCAGTGCTTTCGGGTTATTTGCAATTGCTATGTCAGGCTTTCAGCCCTTGCCACTTGCATGCATTAATCCATTGGCATCGACGAGACGTTCGATTAGCAACACGATTAGCTTTCGTTTGGTCCGTTTTCAAGGGGAAGGTGCATTAACCATTCATATCCGTAAATATTCTCACAATAGCATGTCTTCTTCCTCGAAGGACAACATCACAGACTGTTTAACTTATTGTTGTTTTCTGACTTGTTAGATGCTGATGATTTCGCCCAGTTGCGGCAGGAAGTAGGCGGATGGTATTAGTTATATGGCAGTGGCTACCAGTGTGAGATTTGCCATCGTCTAGTTGTCAGATTGTTCTAAACATAATGTACCAGTACATTAAGTAGCTTAGTTATGTATGCCATGAAGGGGATCAGGTGATCTTGGATGTAAGCAGTATGACAAATCAGGGAACAGCACGAGAGGAGATATACCATGAATAATTGTTAATTTTCAATCAGTGAATTATTCCAACAATGACTTTTGGGGAGAGAGACACGAACTCTCACGATTATAAAAGGGAATAAGATTAAATGTGGCACAGAACAGCATGGAAATAAATAAATTAGAATCACTAACAACGACAGGAAAACCAACAGATTGGTGAAATAAAAAAAACAACCCGAGGATGATTTAAAAACGTTCAAAATTGAAATAGACAAAAAACAAAGAACTGGGCTGGAAACATAAGTCGAATTTCAGAGATCAAATTGACCAAAGTAGTCACAGAATGGAGACCTGGGATAGTCTCCAGAAACCGGGTAAGACGTGATCATCCTTATATGGGTAGAGATATTGGGTACAGTACAATGGTTCAGCAAGGCTTCAAGCAGACAGTTAGGCCTCCGGGGATAATGTTATCGGTCGGATAAATTCAACCGGCACTCAACCGATGATCTTTTTGACAAGAGACCTTATGGCAGACTCATGCCCAGGCGTTCGTCCTGCAGTCGACGTAGATGCGTAACGTTACCGTGTGGACAACACAAAATGCTTCAAGATATAAAGTGGCCTTTTTACATTGATTTCACCGAAATAAAAAAATAAAAAAAATTAAAAAGTACGTGGCAGCTGTTCAAAAAGGTATCGGTCAGACTTTGGAGTTTTGACGTTCAACGTTTGGTTGCCTCATTAAATATGGAAATCCATACTCCATAACGTACTAGTAGCTTGTGTGCGCACCATTTCGTGTATGCATATAAACACCCGTGTTCATACAAACATCCTTGGGATCGAGCCGGTGCACCCTTTCCGACTATACCTACCGTCACTTACCGGTATGCGTTGGCGTTTATGGTTCGTAAGCCTTGCTCATAAGGGACGGTAGGTAATAGTGCACTACCCATTTTGTTTGTTGTTATAGCTTAGTATGCCTTCCGATGGACTGTACATATGTGTAGCTTCAAAGGGATAACAAAACATTGGTTGAGGTCAAAGACCTTGTATATCCATTGTATTTCCGCCTCGACGAAAGACAATGGACAATCTCATTTTAGGGAAAGAGATAAATGCTTCTTACAAGGCATCGTATACAATTTTGCTGTCATTGACAAAGACGATTCATCATTTCGTACAAGTAATGCTCGTCCCTGATGTGGATCTGATTTCTTCCTATCGGATACCGGTTAATGTTTTCCCAACCTCTGGGGATTTTGATTTGTTGACATTGTGCAGGGCCAAGGCAGGCGTTGAAGATAGTTTCATCACGCATGGCTGCTACGACGATGCAATCACGCTCCAGCTAGTGCAGGCAGCTAGCGATGTCGCAGGTAAGGTCCTCCAGGTTGCACGACGTGTTCATTATAGGAAGGTTTGCGGTGACACCATGTATCAGGTCTCTTAAAGAACAGGTGTGGTTTTGAAAATAACCTGAGTGGTAACTCGACGTTTCGACCAGTATGCTCTGGCCGTCATCAGGATATTGTCTTGGACTAGGTGGTGGGACTCCTTATATGCCGGTGGTCGCTGAGGCGGGAAGGCGGGAAAGATAACCCTCTGGTGAGGATAATCCTAAAGGGCCTGGATTGCTGAGGCGGGAAGGCGGGAAAGATAATCCTCTGGGGAGGATAATCCTAGGAGGGCCTGGTCAAAACGACCTTATACATGGTGTCACCGCAAGGGGAAACGGAAATAAAAGTGAGCATATAAGCGATTATTTTATTTCTGAAAGGAGATTTTTATTTAACTGATTACCTCTAAAGTGTATGCTATTTTACAGACGACGTGATGCACTTCAAGATAACTTTGATGCGTAGGATATTCATTTGTCGCCCCTACACATTTGCACAAATCTCGACCTGACGAAATTTGTTAAAGTAACTCACACAAGTGGAAGTGAATACCAGTATCAGACATGCTGTGAACTGTTAGCGCTTGGAATGTTGCCATTTTCATGACAAGTGGAAATTTGTATGAATTTCTAACGGTCGTTTTTAAAACGACTTTTGGTAGAAAAAAACATGCTTACCATCCTTAATGCCCCTATACACCATTTGCACAAACCCAACATGGTCCATTCGTAATTACCGACCACTGTTTCGAGATTTATTCGCAATTTTCTGGCTTAAACCTATTGAAAATTCTGCTAGGTGATTTTTACGATCCCCGAAGCTGACAAAGTTCGATGAGAAAATGTGACAGTTTTTTCAAAATTTTCTCGCGACATGGTTGACGGATTGAGCTTTCGCAAGGTGTGTTATTCCATACATATGCTGGATACAACAAAGTATGGGTGCATTTCTAAGACCTTTACCCATGGTAAACAATTGGCACAATTCCTGATTTTTACTAGTCTCTTGTCTCCTACTCCAGTTAGAGTACATGTTATTTTCACATTTAGAGCACGTGGATTCTTATTTTCTTGCTGATTTACGGATGGATTACCGTAGGTCATTGTGGTTGTGTGTTAAATTCCAGTGTTAGGGCTCGTGGTACATACCAACACATGTGGTTTTAGGCATCAGTCTAAACAGTAGCATGAAGAGTAGTCTGCGAGGGTACCGTTGACTTTGATCTTAGTCAGCCTATTCAGGTCCTTCTAGTTTTACTCGACCATTTGGTGTGAGCTGAGACACTGTATTGCTTAAAAATGACATTTCAAAATATTTTAGGAGACAGTCAATACAACTTAATCGATCTCATTAAATAGTAAGTCTGTATTATTGCCATTCGTTTCTTCAATTTAACGAAATCTTGATGACACGGTTTCTGGAAAACGATTTTTGAAAGAAAAAAAAAATCTCATGAATATTTCTTTATCGACTGCACCCGAGCATACGCAGCAAATAAATGAAACGGCTTTTCTAAACGCTGCACGCTGACTGGACTTAAATAGAGCGAGGACAATTGTTCCGTAGGTCAAATGAGGTCCCATTCGGCTGTTCTGTCCGTGTGTGCCGATGCCAAACATGCCGTTGTTTTATTAACCCTTATGGAACTGTCGTGTTGCAAATGTGTTGATTTCAAGAAGGGCTTGCCAACTGCGTAATGTACAGTCCTTGCAAGAGGCAGACCGTGGACAATTCAATTATTGGTCGTGAGGCCCAACAACAACACCCGAACGATCACCTTCGAAATCTAAACCACACGTCCCTCTTAAGTACCCAATGGACTGTGGTGGGATAATTTTCTCTACATTGCGGGAACTGCTCACCTATGATTTGATTTAGATGCTAGGTAATCAGTCCTTACGGTAAAGACGTAGTGCACATTACGGAATTGCATGGTGTCATCATAGTCTTTCATGATGCGTGTAAAATATAAATTCTTAAAAAAAAAATTGAGATTTGCATTTTGGTAATTTAACTTAGAATAAAGCAGTTTGTAAATTGCGTGTTTGCATATTACTTGTTTGTATATATTATTTCAACACCAAAGGCGAGATAAAAGTGAAACAAAACAATAACATCTACAAAGGTACGCCTATGTCAACACGTATCCCTTGACTCAAGTAATATGTAATATGTGTGGATGGAGAACAAGATTAATTTTGTTAAGATTCCTCAATATCGGTGCATATTTCAGTGCTTTTACGGTTATGCGCAATCTATACAATAGGGTAAATTCCTTCAAATCGCCTCTTTAAAGGTGACACTTAACAAAGTCCTTGAAAGTCTTCCCTTTAAAGGTGACACTCAAAAATTATCACAATCTAGTTACAATTGCAATTACAATTGAGTTTACCTTACCCTCCTGTCCAACTTTTTTAACTCAAGTGGAGTGAGTTTCCATTTGTAGGTGTAACTACTTTAAAGAGACAACAAAATAAAGGACAAACTGACTTTTGCATTTGCATGGGCAAAAGCGGAGGTCTCTGGTTCGAGTCCTGGTCTATTCGAAGTTTGTTTGGCCCTTTTTCAAAATTGTTCAAAACCCACCACTCGGTTTCTCTTTTCTTTGTTTGACTTGAACTTAAAAAGTTGCATCCACTTTGTATGAACTCCAACCTGATGTAGCCAGGTTTACAACAATTGGTTATTTGCATTTGAATGAAACCGGGGCGTGATCCGACTGGCGTCCCCACCCTGTCGAAGACAAGTTGACTGAATGTGAAGGCCACCATCTAAGTGATGTAAAGCTGAGATGGTAAGAGCACCGGTACGGAAAACCAATTTATTTGATTAAATTAGTTGATTAATTTCTGTAATCTAAAGAGAGTATTATCGTGTTGGTTACATTTGAAGCCATTCAAGTTCCTTCTCCGGAGACACCAAGTCACTTCTCCTCCAATATAAGGAATAGGGTCTACATGCCATTAACCAAGTTTCTACCAATGCCTTTTCAAAAAAACCTCTCCAGAGCCACCTGCTCCCATCCACATTCAGTTGTCGAAAATGGACGGCCCACTTAATCAAAATCCAATCAATCCAATAATTTGTGTTTTTCGCATTTTTGGTCATTTACGACAGACAGCAGTTTTCACCATTAGATATTTGGCTCGAAATTTAGTGGGCCTGACGTTTTGATCCTAGCATGCAGGACCTTTCTCAAAGGCAGATAAAGGTTCTCTGCCTTTGAGAAAGGTCCTGTTAGGATCAAAACGTCAGGCCCACTAAATTTTGAGATTTGCATTTTGGTAATTTTAGTCAGTAAGCAGTTTGCAACATTTTTGTTTATCACATTAGTTTTTTCGTTAACCTTAGGTTATTTTGTTTATGCATGCTTTTTCTTAGTCCATTTTTTGGTCATGTGCGTATTTTTTATAAAATAAGTCAACACGCATTGGTAAAATAATGACGTCATTGGAATTGCTTTGCTGTACCCCGACGGTATTCCCGATCATGCCTGTCATCGCAGTCAGGAAACAGCCGTTGGTTAGGGGGCTCCGAGCCTCCGATCAGTGACGTGATGATGCTACACTGCCTCAAAAATCACAAACAAAGAAACACACATTCAAGAGACATCTTTCTGGCAGCAATGGATGTTGCTTGGTTTGAGGGGCACAAGGGAATAATACGAATCCATCCAGTGCATTCTGCAACCCTGTCACGGTGCTTTTATGAGAAGAACAGGTTTTTCATAAATGATTTACTACTTGTTTGCTGGATGTGGCTCAACCTCTATAAAAGAGTCTTAGTTCGAGTGGATATTTTATGGCGCTGGTAACTCGTCTTTCTTTGTCACATTTCCCAATGCATCCCGTGGTAATTTTGACCCGGAGATTGGTTCAAGTGGTCAACAGCCATAGAGAAAATGGCACGTAAACCAAGTCACTGGATGCACAAATCTTTTCAGTGTATTGGGCACAGGCTTCCAATATCAGCTGTGTAGTCCTTGTATACAGACGCTGAATGCTCACCATGTTGCATTATGCTCTGCACGATCCACGCCTGACGCACGTGCCACGAAACGGCTGAATTAAAGGGGACGGAGGATGTACGAGCAACGACAATCTTGTATTGTAGTCTGCAGAAATTGATTGATAAATGGTAATCGCTAGATGAATGCAAAGGACTGACAATACGGTGCTTGTTTTGTTTTCATTCTATACCTGCGTTGATCAAATTTAGTGAAAGTGAAACAATCCATCATCACTTTAATATAGCTTTGCAAAGTCAACGAAGCGATTGGTTGGTTTATCCACCTTTATGCACTCTTCTTAGCAATTGCAATAACATGACATAAGCTCATTACATTTAGGCGTTGCTTCAATCCAATTGGACGATCATATTTTATAAATCACATGTCTGCATTTGGAACATTTAAATCCCCCTCATTCATAATAGTAACCATATGTGTACTGGACTGTGTGTGTTTCGCTCTATGAAAGTATTTTGTCATATTAAGACTAATGTTTCCTAGGTAATACATTATTCGGTTCTTATGTATTTGTGTATGTACAGCTAATTTACATAATCTATCAATCATTTTCACACAAAAAATGAGACTTTTATTCTTTTTTATTGTTTTTTATTTCTTTTGTTTACTATAGTTTGAATTTCTAACGTATGTTACTGGTTTGCCAAGTAAGTCTCACATTATTCATGTGCATGGAAGCATAGCTTGGTTATTTGAATCATCACTATTTATAAAAACTCAACTTCCCCGTCCCAACAAAAAGGTATCTTTTTATGTCCTTATGTTTTGTATTGTTTTATTTATTACAGTAATATTAAAAAATGTTGCAAACTGCTTTCTGACTATAAAATGACCAAAAAGTGAATAATCGAAAACAGGGAGGGCGTGACGTTCCGATACTAGCAGGACCTTTCTCAAAGGCAGAAGATTTGATATCTTAGTTTCTCTCAGATATATACATCAGAAGCAAATCAGTGCAACCTGAATTCTTGAGCACGATTCATAAAGAAATGCAATCCACTCTCTCATTACAGTTTCGAATTGTACACAAATATATGAAGCGATGAGCAACTTTAATGACAAGCGCTTACTTATTGATATTTAACACCAGATAGGTATGTCGGATATGGTCAAATAATTATGGTATCAACATGTGCGCAGAAAAAATGTCAAGACGCGAGAATTCAAAATTTAGCGGTCACGATGCAGTCGCACAAAATATTGGGGCCTCCCGAGCCCCGCCTGCATTACAGATAGGGTCCATATAGGCGTCCTATGGTTTACCCTTCGGTATGTAGCCGCAATTTTCTGACGGCGAAATTCATCTATAGCTGTGGCGGGACTGGGTAGCTTATTGCAGTTGTTATTTTGACTTCACTTGGTTTTAGAATATTAATATTTTTTTTTTGGATCTGGATACCAGGCCATTTGACTCTTTCACTAAATCTCGTTGTTATTCCGTTAACCTTGGTAGGATCGAGTATCCAATCAGATTTGATTGCGACATTAAAAATGTTCATGTTTTTATATTGTGTTCAGTTGCAACCAGCTCAAGGAGCATATCGACGACACAGCGTTATTGTCGTGTAGTCTTCGAGACCAATTGAGTGCAGTCTGTATATTACTTATGAGATGTGTTTGAAAGTGCCCTTATGGTGTAATCATTACCATGGAAGACGACGAAGAAAAAAAAGAACGTGAGATGGTATCGAAGGACAACGTATCTTTGCGTGTAATTTTACCCTTGCAGTACTGAAGCAATGCGATACTTGTTGTACTCCTTTCAGCAACCTGTTCAGAGGACGCTATTCAATCGGATGGTAATGTTCCCCGGGGTATTATACTATTACAATATGAGTTCATCTGCTTATTTGTGATAGTTATGTATAGGTTAATATTAACATTATATTTGTATTAATAAGTTTTTGGCAAATCACAAACGGAAAACTACTTGTGAGAATGGCACTGCTACGTGCTGTATTCCCGAAGCAGTTAGTGTGGAATGTTAGCCATTTTCATTCTGCTCCAGACGTTACCGATGGTTTATTGATATAGGAGCGCGCAGGTTTCCGTGCATCTAATGGACTGAAGGATATGCGTGCAATGGATTGGCAGCAAGCCATGCCAGTTGCTTTTCAACCTGGGGCGAGTTGTACCACTAATGAGGGCAACGCAATAACGTGTTACGTCGGATGTGGCTGGCTATGCCCATCTGGCGAGGCCAACGAACCCGAAAATCGGGACTCTGAAGCGCACGCTTAGAAATCAGTAGTCTTGTGAATATATGGGCAGGACGGCACGGCTAGCGGTCACAGCTGAGAGCCTGAGCTGGGATTAGAGGCAAACACGCACCCTGGGCGTCACTTAGTAGAAGCGTCTCTCCAGAGTGTGTATAGGATACATGGCATAGGGGGCTCAACGGTGGGAGCTGCATGGTTCTTGAGAGTGACAGGCTTGTAGCGTACACAGCGCGTACACGGAAGCCAGGGTCCTGTCGCTCTATATGCAGATGCACGACTCACGAGACACGTACCTGAGGGAACGCGCTCAGCTAGCACCGTGGATTGCCAGCAATTACCGCGGGGCTTAGACCGGTCCTGCGACGCCCTGAAATCACACCATTTGCACAAACAACACGGAAACTATAAAAACAGGATTTTTTTCCTAGGCAGGAGGAGGAGTGTGTGTGAGCAGGTGGGGGTTAATTTAGAATGAAGAGGATATTGGCCCGTCTAAAAATGACGAATGATTTGGAGACCCTCATATTTATCTTTCCCTTCATAACTTCGAAGTGGCTACGTGACACGAATCCGAATGAAATTATTTAAGTGTGGACATTGGGGAGATAACCACTTCCGAAGTCTCTGTAGATGTCTGGCACGTGCCTGTGTACGTGAACTAACATTTTTCCTAGTAGTCTAACATATAGGCCCAATGGAAAAAAATGACTGCGATTTTTTTTTTTTTTAAATAGCAAAGACTATTTGACTATTTTAAATGATCCCAATCTAAGGGCCGGATAGGTCAGATGGTAACAGCACAGGTGCCCAAAATTACGTATCTGGTTCATGTCCCGATCCAGTCAAAACTTTCGTTGCCATTTTTTAAAGGCCCTACACATCATTGGGAAAATCTAAAAAAAAATGTTCACAGATTTACATGAAACTTGTACAGCTTAAAATTTAGTGGGCCCTACGTTTCGATCCTAGCAGGACCTTTCTCAAAGGCAGAGTGACAAGGACAACACAGATACATGTACACGGAGGAAGGGGGAAGAGAGTGAATAGGACACGGAAGAGAAACAAAGGATAAAGAGTAAAGCTGGAAGGGAGAGATCAAAGGGAAGGGCAAGGAGTAGGGTAGGGATTAGTGAGAAGAGGGGAAAAGATCAAAGAGAGAAGTGTGAAGAAGTGAACACAAAAGAAGGATTATCAGAAAGCTGCATGGTGTACAGTTTGTACAGTTTGAAGATGGTTATGGTAGAAACCTCGTTCTGAAATATTTATGCCTAAAATGTTGTATGTTGGAGAAAAGAGTAAAATAAATATTTTAGATCTCACCGAGATCTAAACGTTTTTTTCGGAACAATTCGTTGAAAGTTGAGACTCGGTTGGCGGATTGAGCTGAAATTGTCAGTGTGCTATTTTATGCATATGTTGTATCAGACAACGTATGGATGCTATTCTTTGACCTCGACCAATGTTGTTTTATCCCTTCAAGGCATTCCTCCAAACCTTGCAATGGATGCAACAATTGATTGCACGCTGAGCTTGTTTCCTTACCCGGTCATATGTCCTCTTCTGTTGAGACACTAACCCGAAAGTGCATATAAATGAGATTGAAATATATGATGCTTTGTATGACCGACTATTTGATATGCACCTGCACTTTATCTGATCTCTTGTACAGGCATCAACGTGCCCGTCATCCTTGAACTCTTCGGCGAGTTCTTCTTCGGTTTCTGTCAGTCCTCTGGCTACGATGAGATGCTGCGAGCCCTTGGCGGGAATCTCAAGAGCTTCTTAGAGAACCTAGACTCCCTGCACTCCTACTTGAGCTTCTCCTACGAGGCCATGGAGGCGCCGTCCTTCAGGTGTGAGCGACGGCAGGACAACGCGCTCATTCTTCACTACTACTCTCATCGGAAAGGACTTCATCCCATTGTCGTGGGTGAGTTGCGTGCTGCCATGCAGTTTACGGCGTGGCAGATTACGGGCAGACCAGAATTACATCACCTTTCCCCATTGATTTATGTGACCCGGCACAGCGACATGAGGAATATCCCACCAAAACACTTTTCGAGTAAACAACGCCTGAAGTCAAAGTATCTTATCAATTCGATTAAAAAACTCAATTTCATTTTTTGTATTTTCGGAAAGTTAATGTATTGGAGGATATTATGTCCCAAGGATTTTTCCGAAATCCGTCTCTAAATGGTGAAAAAACGAAGATTTCGGTGGAGCGTTTGTGTACTGTTTTCATGAAAATATAAAGTTCCTGCCTTTTTGAATGGCCGCTTTCGAGGAGTTAGACTGGTGCTGCTATATTGTGTCTGGTGCCAAATGAACGCGCGAAGTCCCCTTGTACTATTTACAACAAAGTTCATATGGACATAAATTTGATATCATTCGAAAGCTAATTGTATACTCTTTCACATCATTTGAAAATCTCAAAATCTCAAAAGTGGGGGTTATTCCTCATTATGCTGTGCCGGGTCACATATAGACAGTTCATTTGTGCATGAGCTCAACCTCGACCTCATTGAATGCTACGGCATGCCCCCTCCTCCAGTCCACCCACAGCTGGCCTATGAAGAGAACGAGACGGTTTGGCCTGTCAGTCAAAAACGGACCGTTTTTGCTTTATAGTTGCAGTATTTGGGATTATTTCAGGCGCTGTTGTTTCTTGTCAGCGTGACGGAAAACCCGTCCATTGAGTCATTGTTTTGTCCGGTTGAATGGCTGACTGATTGCTTACATTGCCTATAGGTCAACGCCAAAACAATCCATGCTGTTGATAATGAACACCTGTGTATACATCCCAACTCCTCCGCAAACAAATGATAGCTTTTCCAAACGCTTGTTGAATTGCATGCAATTTCCGACCGATGTAATGTAGTGTAACTCAAAACTCTCTCCTAGCCCAATATCCTGAACTGCTAGGTATGTTTCGTCTTGTACATATCAAACTTTGCAACAGTCTGGTAATGTTAAAAATGAAGAGTCTTGAGAACCATTCTATGGCATCTCGAGTCTGAAAATAATCTTAAACATATTCTTTAACTAATATCGTGGAATGGCATTTGTAAAGGGAAAAGTACGGAAACATGGAAAATCTAACACATATGATTGCAAATACCGTACTTAAGCCCTGTGTATAGGACACCCAGGCTGACAACTGGGCATTTTATCTTCCACGATCGTACCAAGTGTCTAGCTTTGTATACAAACACACATATATCACGGGAGACATTATATCACTTTATCTAGCAAAATGCCAAGCTGCCGCTTGCAAGGGAAGATCCCATCTGGACTTCAGGAGAAAATACCTTTTGTCATGGCGGCCAACCAACAATTTAATTCATTAATTGAATAATGGATTCATCTTTTTGATATAGTGAAGTAATGGAAACAATTGTGACACACTATACACCAATTTAATGACCAAAATGTAAATCTAAACTATGTAGTGGGCCTTAATTTTCGATCCTGGCATGACGTCTCGACCTTAGCAGAACCTTTCACAAAGACATTCTGCCTTTGAGAAAGGTCATGCGAGGATTGTAACGTGAGACCCTATACATTTTTAATAGGTATTTCATGAAAGGAAATATTATGGATAATTTCTACTTGGTGGCGATTATGTTTCTAGCCCTTTATGGTTTCGCTGCTCAGACTAGATATAGACGCATCCAATTCCAGCCTCGAACTTAGTCGGCAATTATTACATTGATATGCGGCGTAATTGTGTCATCCTATCGCATTACTGCGCTCCATTACTGCTGTGTTTCCCGGCCGCTAGTCGTGCCATAGCGAAGTGCGCTAATGCATTCCACCCTCGTAGTGCAGAGCGAGGATCGGTTGACCAAACGGAACCTTGTAATTGGATCCTCTGCGAAGCATCTTTGCACAGGGCTTTACGACTCAGACGGAGAATCAATTAGAGGAAGTGGCCCAGTGTTTTTATGCTGCTCCGATGCTATTTATTTGGCTTCGTCTAATGTGTGGCGCAGGCGGAGTTTTGGAAGGCAAGCCTAGTGAGGTGAGGGGAGCTTGACGGAGACTCGCTCGAGGAACGAATCAATCCGTTGCAATGTGCCTAGACCAACCTCGTGCACAGTGGCCAACCGGTGTCTTCCAGCAATCAGTTGGGTGACTAGAAATCTGCCTATAGCGCACAATCGGATTGGCGCACTGATTGTTCTATGCTGTCCCACTCGGATTTTATATAGAAGGCGTTGACTGCTTCCAGACATCCATTACTCTCGCAGTCCAATAAGCTCAATCGTATAACCTCCTGACGATCCCCTGTATGTTTACTTCCCAATAGAGGTGAGTGGCGGACTTAAATCAAGAAGATACGATATAGGAATCTTTGAAAGGTTTGCCGAAGGTCACTGTGCACGGGGCGCTTTGTTATTGACGTCGGGCTTGTCTTGGGACATTCATTGGGATTTAATCTTCGGCTGTGGGACTTGGTTCTTCGTGGCGTCGAAGTGTATGAGTGTCATCCTATAATTACCCTGCCACGCTTTTCAATCCAGCATGGTTACTCTTTCACTTTCTACGCTCTGCCTGCTTGAATCAAGGCTTAATTTTTCAAGCGATGGTGGGGTTCTCATTATCGGAATTGTTGGGGTGACGAAAGGGAAGACATCTGAATGCTTACTTGAATTCAATAAGGAGAGAACAGAACAGAACACAATAATTCTTGCACACTGCACGCTGTTGAGTCAAAGATTTCAAAAAGTATTGGTTGAAACATTTTGATAGATTGATATAATTTGTTTCTGAACAATAATACAACATGAACGAATTAATCTGTGTAATATTTATCATCAAGACCGATTGAAATAATTTATTTAATTATATTTTATTCAATAATTTTTCGCATTGAAGTTGTGTGTCGGATGCTCAGAATCATTTTTTTCACGTGACAAACATAGTGCTTGATCGTGTATCTTCATGCTTTACTCTCCCGAAAAACGAACGGGCATAGTCCCACTTACTGGGCCGCTAGGAGCTCCCCTTAAACGAGTTTTAAGATTGTTTGTCGCACTAGCGTCCCACCGCGTTTAATATACAAAAACACTAATTCTCAACCGAAGGCCTTAAAAGTGCCCGAAATAGCGTCCAAAGATTCAATAAAAGCGCCTGACGGATTCTACACAAGTCCAGACGAACAAGTGGTACTTCAGCGGTACTTACGATGTATTTTTGGACCGCAAATCCGACAAAAAGTGTCCGATGTGGGCATCGGACATGTCGCGTTGTTGAAAACTCCATTCGTGTGTCCACCAAGAAAACCTCTTCATGCGCTTTAGCAATGTGGCCACGTACAAACATTATTACACGAAGACTGGGTACTAGACGTGCTTGGCCAAACACACTAACGACTGTTTCATGTCGCTGTAATAGGCAAGCGGATGGCACAGTCTCACGAACGGTAATATTGTAAGCTCTTAATTGTCAAGTGATTACGCACGGTTACCATGTGTGATATGCGTAATATATTGCAGTTCCTGCGTAATTGATATGTATACCTGGGTTTCTGGATAGGAGTGGATGTTTACAGCGACATGGAACAGTCGTTAGTGTGTTTGGCCAAGCACGTCTGGTACCTAGTCTTCGTGTAATATGTTTGTACGTGGCCTCATTGCTAAAGCGCATGAAGAGATTTTCTTCGTGGACACACGAATGGAGTTTTCAACAACGCGACATGTCCGATGCCCACATCTGAGACATTTTGTCGGATTTGCGGTCCAAAAATACATCCATAGAATCCGTCAGACGCTTTTATTGAATCTTTGGACCACTTTTAAGGCCTTCGGTTGAGAATTAGCGTTTTTGTATATTAAACGCGGTGGGACGCTAGTGCGACAGACAATCTCAAAACTCGTTTAAGGGGAGCTCCTAGCGGCCCAGTAAGTGGGACTAGAGCGGGCAGACAGATTCAATTTAAGGGGCTTTCACACTGGACAAAATTCCCGGGGATTTTGGTCGGGCTATTCACACTATGGAAGAAATCCCCGGGGATAAGCTTTCCCCCCGGGGATTTGTTTTACTCCTGCTCGGGAGTAGGGTATAGAAGGAGAAATCCCCGGGGTTTTACGATTTTCACGGGGAAAAAAGGTGTGAATGGTTGCGGAGGTGTTGGTGGGCTAAAAAATACCCGGGAATTCCCCGGGGATTAAATCCCCTGGGATTCGCCCTGTAGTGTGAAAAGGGCTATGGAGACGTCAATGGTTGAAGTATAGATCGTTTGCACCGGTCGGCCATCTTTGGGGCATTATAGTTTATTAAAATTCAGTGACAATGCACTCTTGCCTCTCCAAGAGGAACAAAGACTAGGCCCCAAAGATGGCCGCCGGTGCTAGCGATCTCTTGAAAGCACTTTGTGGATTCACTTGATCTGCTTGTGGGCAATGCAACCCAAATGCCACCGTGTGATGTAAGAAGAGAAAGTCTCGGCGTTCTGTTTTTTTCTGGACACTCTCGCTTATCAAGTATATTTAACTGATGGCCAATTTTTTCTCTTACAATTTATAAAAAATTTAAAGAAAAAGAAAATTCTACTCTTTGGGAACACGAAACCGAGACCTTCCCAAAAGAGTAAAATATATTGTGTTTTAGGCGCGGGTCAGAAGCATTCAATAGCTACCGTATTTGCGACATTTCAATTTGAGATCTTTTGTTATCTTGCCATGGTTCAGTTTGCTAAGAAGAATATGAATTCTGAAACGACCCTGAAAGACTTAGAAGACAGGTTTTATGGGAGCAAATACTGTCAACACATGTTGGTGCTAAGAACATTTTAATCCTACTATCAGGTGCTTACTCCATATACTTCACGTTGACCAAGCCAATAGGGACCAACAGTGGCAGGTATACATTTGTACCAACGGCTTCACACCATAAGCCAACACTACAAAACGACACCACATACGAAGTAGCGCTATTTTAGATTGCTTGCAAATTAATTTAGTTAGCTGACGGAGTTGTACCACTGTGAATTCACCGCAGTGTAAATATTGCACTAATTCACCGCAGTGTAAATATTGCACTGGCATGACACTTCATCTTACACGGGATTGAAAGGAATTAGCGTGGTAATCCAGTAATTGACGAGGCTAGGTACCATACCAGCCTTAGGCCCGACAAAACACATCCGGATTATCGTCTCTGTGTTACTCCCGCTCCAACAATCTTAACCTTTCCATCTAACTTTAAAAGCTGCAAGTACATTTTCATATTTTCATTTGTGCTGTTATTATTTGTTTCCAGTTTTCTCTCTTTTGCGTCTTACCTTTCCAAGTATTACCTCTACTCCTATACAGTTGTCTGTAATTCCAGTAGGCCTCTGTCAATAAATTATACATTTGGCAGATTTTTTCAACTTAAAGAAAAAATGCAATATAAAGCTCAACTCGCCGCTTTGCTGAATAATAACATTGGTATATGATACTCGATATCAGTGGACAAGAAACAGAGGTAGACCATAAACCACTAGGAGAATAAACCATCCCAGCAGAATTGGAAGCAGACAATTACTTGACCTGAAGGACCGTGACCGGAAAGAAAGCCAACGATAGACAGGAATGGAGGAATCTCATTGCACCCTTAATATCGCAGTAGGGATGAACACGACTAATTAACTACACGGTATCCGACGACAATTTGTGCGCTGTTATGCGTTTGGATTGTACGTTTATTTGCACAAAATGTGTTTGCCAAAGCTGTTTTCTTTCTATTCATGAATAGCATGCACAGTAGTAAAATACAAAAGGCCCACTGTGTACTACACACGCACAGACATTTATGTCGAACGGCTGAGCTGAATACAGGACAAAAAGAGGTTTATGTAAAATAGTGGGTAAGTAATGCAGCTTTTCATAGATTGTGTGCACTGAATATTTTGAATAATGATTCTTAGGTGCCTTTTTATCGTATCTTTTTTCAGGTTGGCTAGAAGTAGAACGGTTGTGCGCTGTAACTGTACACTGCATTGATTTTTTGGTGAGGAAATGGAATGCAGTGTTTGTCCGTCTTGAACATGAAGCCTTTAAGTATACAAATGCTGCAGAAACTGCTACATCTTTACTATGGCTATTATGGGCACACTGTTTGCTCTACGGTGGACAGATAGGCATCACTGATAGGAGCATACTGCTGATTGGTATTAGTTGCACCGCTGGCTCAGGTAATAATGACAGCAGTGTGTTCTCATTAGATGACTACAGGGTTGGTGGTTCCATTGGTTCCATTGCAAGACTTCAAAATTCCATGGCGTAGATCCCAGAATTCAGATGAAAAAAAGCAAAATGTCGATTTGATAGATGTCTTTTAGACACTAATTCATTTTATTTTCGAATGAAATCGATCAGCAATTTATTTCTAATGAATGGTATAAACGTTTTGTTTGCTGTTGTTTTTACTATTGGTTCGACTGATTCTAAAGTTGCACTAAAGTAACCACCGACTTATTTGTAATTGCAGATTGATACCGGGAAGACTCCTGGGTTGATCAATGCTGATTCTTGTAGTGGATTGAATTCATTAACCCAATATCTGCACTGGGCTGGGGCCTGAGAGACCCACTCCATATTTTGACTGACTGCATCGCGACCGCTGGGAATTTCTTATTATGGCTTTATGACAGTTTCCCCCGACGTTTGGCGCACATTTTCATACCTATTTGTCCATATCGGACATGGTGTTACATGTCAATTGGTATGACATAATTACAATTGCTCATCACTGCATATAATTATTAATTTTGTTTACAATTAAAAACTGTCATTTGACAGTGGCTTGCATTTTTTTTATGAATTATGCTCAGCAGGAATTGGGGTTGCACTGATTTCATGCTTCTGAGAGAAACTAGTCACAGTTTGGAAACAATATAAATAAAACAATAGAAACATAAGGACATTAAATACATGGCTTTTTCTTGTGAGTGGGAGTTGAGGTTTTAGAAACAGCGATGATTCAAATAACTATTTCATGCTTCAACACGAATAATGAGATTTACTGGGCAAACAATAACATAGGCCTACATAGTTAATCAAAACATAGAAAACAAAGAAATACAAACTTTGAAAAACAAATTAATAAATGTCATATTTTTTAGATGAAAACTATGCATATTGATATATGCAGATCAGTTGTACATATAGAAATACAAAATTACTGAATGATTTCTTATCTGGGAAAAATTGTCCTTAATTATGACAGTTTCCGCATGTTTTCATACTTGGTTAGGTTGAAATTATGAAAATATCCGAAAACTGCATGAATCTGCATTATGAAAAATTCTTTGTGTAATTATCAAAAAATGGACGTTTGATTAAAATAAATTTGCAATTAGATTCAGCACGTGAAAATCTATCAGTAACTAACTTTCAAGTTTAACGGACATTGCTTTTCTGAGATCAATGGGGGCTTCGAGCCTCCCCCCCCCAGTATTTTCATATATAAATAGCCCAGTACACACAGGTTAAGCATAAGCTTTTAGCTAATCACAATTTGGTCATCTTTTTTTTTTCCTTTTTTTACTTTTTAACATCCAAGCAATTAACTAATTATATTCTTAAGCATTTCATATCAGAATCTTTCTTCCCAAAAAACACCTGCTTTTCAAATCACCGAATCATGTCCTTCGAAATGTATTATTTGTGTACTTCTGGAGCCTAGCTGCTTATTCAGTTTGTTCTAAATTTGAATCACCGGGAAAGTCTATACCGGTACATATGCATTAAGCTCCATGAATAATGAGCTCCTACCTTGGTTTACGTGTGTGATTGTTCAAGCAATCACTGGTCAATCAGATTGCTTCTACAGAGAAACCGGATGGTCATATTTTCTATGATGCATCTCCTTTGCTCAGTAAAAAAAAAAATTGGTCCGGTCACTCCGTCGAGCACCTTTATTGAAGAATCATGTGCAGTTTTATGCTATAGTCAGCGATGATCCATTAAATGCCTGCTACGACCCTTTTCTTTATTTTTGGGTTTGTGGATTGTAGCTATAGCCTGTAGTTGGTCACTCGATATCTACATTTGGGGATCCAGACATCGTTACACTTTGATGCATCTCCCCCGGCCTTTCGAAGTATCTCGCATTGAGAGAGCATTAAAGTCTCATTTTCTTATATGGTTTATGCCCGGGAGTAATTCTCTCCCGCTAAAAGACGGCTCAGATATACAATGGTTTGAAAGGCTCACTGTTGCACCAAAGAGAAATTGGAAAGGTTCGGAGGGGGGAAATCTGTTAAGAGTGTCCTGGAGAAATGGGCTGCCGTATTCAGCGGACGTAGGTGGCTAAGAAGCCTTCCATTCTCCTGTGAATCGTCTGTTCTTCCTCTTCCCAATGATGATGGAATATCCCAATCGCTAATTTGACATGTCAGTGCATGGGTCTTCATTATGCCCATCACGTCTCCAGGTTACCCCCTTCATCATGTCCGCAAGGAATTGGTTCAGTACTGGAAAACCATGGCAACCTCTAGAGAAAGATACGTGACTGGCTGTGCTTCATATAACTTCATCCGTGCTGCCGACATAAAGTGTATGGAAATTCCGGTTTGTCCTATTTTCCAGACCGTATGATAAAAACAATCTACATCACTACCTTAATCGTTGATTGAACATGACTGAATTTTGATAGATGCCAAAATATGCGTACAACACTATTCGAATTGAATCACAAATACTGTATTCCACAATATCACGTAAATATCAACCAGTCACGTGTAAAGGTGTAATTATTGTTACATAAAGCAAAATGCAAAACGTTTCCTAATTAATAAATGGTACCGGCTATATGAACTGATTTATTGCATGCATATTTGAGTTTTACGAGTTTTACTCATTAATCAGTCTTATAAATATAACAATAATAAATCCGCACTTGTATGAAGCAATATTGATAAAAAAAACCCTCATTGCACTTCACAATTAAATGAACAATACATTGAGATGAGTTCAATTTACTACTTTAAATGAAACACCACACAAGAGAGTAAACAAGCTGAATCGATTCAAAACATTTAAATACTTACAATACTAGGGAAACTTAAAACAAATGTGAGTAGAAGTACATAACAGACACGAGCAGCTTTAACACTTCCCCTTAAAATTGCAGACTGTTGCTTATCGTGACGAAAATGCTAATTATCCAGGTGGGATCTTGTCAAACGAAGACTATAAAAACCCCGCAAATTGATTGGAAGACACACAACATAAATCGGCCGATATAGGAAGCAAGTCTCCATGTACTGCCATGTCGATGTTGGCGCCATCAATTAGGACCCAGATTAATTCGTGACCTCGCGACCTTTCAGCCTACCGTGTCCCAGTAGTACCGACAGTGACAGGGCCAATCGAAATGTATTGCCATTTCTTCAATCTTACAACGAAGGAACAACATCACGTTTTGATCTATGCCCCAATCATTCCAGCAGACACTGGGATTATACGCAGATTGAACATTTTAATTCGAATGGCAATCATCTTGAAATCCAAAAGTCACCACAGTTCCTGATTGGTTGGTAGACAACGACCAAAATGCACATGCGCGCTTTTACCAGAGAAGAAAGCGTAAGAATGTCATGAGATTGGGTCTGGTTCCGTATGGGCTGATACCAATACTGCTCTTATCCCTATCTTAGTCAGGTCCATTATGATCGAATTTTTAACCTTCGCTGGATTTGTTTGGAGAGATGGAAAACTATACATTTTTTGAAAGTAGATTGTATAGGCAATCAGAAAACAATGCTTCTATTTGCACAGGTGTCTGTATCGAAGCCCTTGGTGGTTTAGAAGCTGAGAAATATATAGGTTTTAAGGACGTCACTTTGGAAAATTCAAGATGGCTGCCATACAGAAACCTCTGCACATGAAAACATTGTTTTCTGATTGCCTTTACAATCTAGGTTTCAAAAATGAATAGTTTACCAACTCTCCAAACAAATGCAGCAAAAATACATAAGGGACCCGACTCTCTATCTACAATGAAGTGTTTAGAGTCAATGAAGCTTATGAACTCATCCTAACTGGTTAGTGTTCAACCAGTCTTAGAGTTCTTATTTTCCCGCGGGGGACTAACACAGCTATCGTCCTACATTTCCGTATCCAGGCATCGTGCGTGCAGTGGCCAGGGAGTTCTTTGATAGCGAGCTCATGATGGAGGTGGTGGAGGAGACACACGAGGAGGAACGGAACGGCAAAAAGGAGCACGTGTCATTCGCCATCTTCCAGAGACGATGCAGGAAAGGACGAGCCCACAAAGGAACGGGCCAAGATCTGAACGAGGAGGTACTCTGTCGCAGCAGGGACTATGCTCACTCCCTTTCCATCTTTTTTTTTCTTTCGCCTGTCTAGTAGCTGCTCGATCTATTCAATGTCTGCCTTCAGATTGTGCCCTGGTCCAAATCGTTTGTGTCATTTCCGTTCTCCCTTCCCAGACTGCATAATCAACAGCCCCCCCCCCCAGAGAATGGACTTGCATGGTTGCCATTCCGTTCTAGATTGAATACATTTAGCGAGCGCTTTGTGTTTATTTACTTGCGGAAATATCACCCAAGCAGCCAAGTTCGATCCAGTGACTTCGGTCGGATAGCAATCTAAAGCAGGCTCACCGCGGGTTGATTTGGGCGGCACGAAGCGCTCTCAGCACGGTTCCTAATCGAAGCTGTGAAAACATGGGCATGAGGTATGAGAACAGACGCGCTTATCAGATAGTCGCGTCATCGTCCCCGATCCCAACATGGAGGAATTCCCGACAACTTCCACCATTTCAACAGCTGAAGCTGATCTAATAGAGCTAGGTGGTCAAGTGCTCACCAACCATTAATCGATAGCTTGACTGTAGGAATAGGCCTATTAGGAACTTAGTGATTACACGTTCACTGCCTAAGCCCGCCTACATGGGATTTGCTATTTTGAAGGGCATACACAAAATATGGTCTACAGGTTTGTAGAGCTGTTTTTTAGTAGAAACCGGCTGGAATGCCTGGGGAAACCGAACACAGACTGCATTGATGCATGTAAACCTTCTCCTCGTTAATCCCGTTACTTCAAGCTGCTGTCCCAGGTGTTAGACGACTAACGTCTTTGTCATTGCAACAGTATTTTCTCAGCACGTCGGAGACTAGGGGCCCTATACACTTCCAATTATAAAGTTAACCAAACCTGGACCAGAACGAGGAGATATTGAATTCAGTGAAGCTTCATAATCACCTAACCACCAAATCAGAATGATATTCTCACCACAGAAGGGGTTGTAGTGCTCCATAGAATTAAAGTAAATGAAAATAAAAAGGCAACCAAAAATGAATATTTCTTTCAAGAAATGACAAGTAGGCCCATTTGAAAATCGTTATCAGTATAATTATAAGCATCGCGTGCAGAGCGGAAGAGAGATTATCAAATGAATCCTGTGTTGCAATGGTGTGCTCTGGGCTACATTGGCGACTGATCGTAGTCATAGCCATAACCCTGACAGCCCTTTTTGGACTGCACATTGCGACCAGTCATGTTTGTTAAGGAATTGGCTAAGCCAGTGTTTGATATAGAAACATAAACAACCAGCAACAATTAATTCAAACAGTTCATTGAAAGCTGTACATTATTGATTGATTGATTGATCAAAGAACGATTGATCCCTTTTCAGTCGAAGTTTTATTGGTCACTTCTCAATTCATTCCAATAACTGTCCCAGGGTTTTTAATCCGTCATGTTTACCTAATGCAAAATGTTAACATAAACAAATAGGCCCCTATTGGTAAAAATACTTCCCCATTAGGTAGCCTGTACTCGAAATTCATACCAACCGCTATAACATTCACATACTGCAGTACTGAAGGAAAGGTAGATCGAAGTCTTTGTATAGAAGTCCTTCCTTAGAAGTCCTCACATTATGTGTGTGTATTATAGGTGTAAGATCTTCTTGTATTCTCCCTGCAATGGCATGACCCTATACCTATCCCCCTGTTATACGGCTACCCAGCTTCTTTCTGTTTGATCTTTTATCCTTCCCCGGCATGATCACCCGCCCATCCCCGTCCCCTACCCGTCTCCGGTGCCCGTAGAGCAGCGGGCCTCCTCTCGGCTAGGCGGTGGTGATAGCGAGCATGAGGAGAGTAATAATGAGGAGTGGCAGCCCTATATGTGGGTGAGTTCTAGGGGCAGCATTGCCGCTAATAAATATCACAGTAACGTGCAAACAATGTTGCAAACTGCTGACTGACTTAAAATACCAAAATGCAAAAAAAAAATATCGGAAATTATAAGAGGGCCTGGCGTAGGCTATCCTAGCCTTTGAGAAGGTCCTGCAAGGATCGAAACGTCAGGCTCTCCTATTGTGAGAGTAATGCATGTCCTTTTCATGATCAGTTCAAACCTGTTTTGCATGGGCCATATTGCCGCAATATACCGATTGTTCCTTTTTGAAAAATGGCAAATGAAAACTGAGTGGACCGTCCGGGACCTGAACAAGCCACCTCTGGTTTCGCGTAACCAACGTTCACAGGTTCCCAGACAGTTTTTATTTAATTATTGGAATGTTTGATTTTCCTTTCGAATCGTGTTCCGTTGTATGCCTAATTAACTTCATGGGCGTAAACCTTTATTTCAAAGCTTCTTTTTGATTTGTTCATCATCTTTTAATTGAGGATCATGGTATATTCCCTTTTTAGAACAGTTTTCCCCCTGTTTGCATTGCCTGCCCAATTTTATATTGCGCAATCTTTCCGTGTGGACTTTTTTCCCTTGTGAATTATATTCCATACTTTCAAAATCTTGTATTCCAATTTATTTCTTATCGAACAAATCCGTAAAGCATGCATTTGCAGAAATGGGTTTTCGTTGTGTTTTCCTTGACTGTTTTGTTTATTCATACACACTATGTTTTGTTCATCCGCTCAAAATGTCTTCTAACATACACATAAGGGGGAAATGAGTATGTGAATAAGCATTTAATGAGGTTTTGATTGGAAAATACAGAGCGATTGGAATGCGGTACACAGATACAAACGGTGGGTTGATTCGATCTCTACTCACCCTACGGCACGTTTCGTTTTCATTTGACCTGGGCAGACATATTATGGGGACACGCCATTAAAGCTACATTACGTCATAGAGACTGTCCGACTTATTGGTCGAAATGGAGTGTGAGATCGTTTGGCTGGCCGTTTACCAGCATGCAGATACCGAATGCGCTGCCAGCAGGGTACCAGTGCGCGCCTCATGCAGCGCAGGAAACGGGGACTGTACACCTTTAACCGTCCAGTCACAGACAGCTGGTTGGCTGGCCTAGTTCTACAGTGAAAAGGCATTACCTCGGGCGTCTGTATTACGAGGTGTCAGAAAAAAAATGTAGCGGGTAGTACACATGGGTCATGTTACTGGCGCTTTGGCATAGTGATGTTACATTATAATCAGATAAAGCCATGCCCTCAATGCTTTCATAAGATTCGGTCTCTACAAGACGCGGGAACAAGCCGACATTACTATACCAAGACCTAACAGGAGTTGTCTAATTATTCGCTTCCCCCATTCCAAAGCACGCAAGTGCTTTGGAAATGACTGAAACTTATACGTTTCCGGCTATAGGTCTATGTCATTTTTTTCCTTTTAATTGGACTGATTTTGAAATGACGTTTTTGATGTTTGCCAGAAATTCTTTTGACCGAACCTAGGGACTATTATTTGTTACTCTGCAAAAAAAACATTGACAGGCGTTGACAGACAAGATATTAAGCAAAAGCTGTGCGAGGCAAGTGCTCTGTCGTTTGGCAATCATTACGATTGAAATATGTGATGCCTGGGTTTTGATACAGCGTAGGCCTACACTTGGCTGGAATGTATTCAATTAAACTCGACGGTACACTGGTTATAGCATGGGAATGTGAAAGGTTGGAGCTGCGTGCATGTGTTTACTGGGAAGCCTCTATAGGCGGGCCATTCTAAGCAACCTCTTAGGACATGGCAATCATTCACGTGGTTTCGTTTTGTTTTCGGGACACCATAGGATGACCAAGGTGTATACGGCAACGTGTACGAACACAAGGATATGGATACTGGCTCCCCTAATCGCATCAACTCCCCACACAAAGTGCAGTCGCTCATATCGCTCGGCAACCTCTACGGCAGTTTCAATCCGACCTACCCTGAGAAACTCTGGATGACGCAGGACATCTTCTGCGAGTACTTCCCCTACCACTTGGTCTTCAACAGCGACCTCATCGTCATGCAGGCGGGCGTGAACATCCAGCGGATCATGCCCCGTCTACGGAGTCTAGACCAACACCCAGTCGACTACTTCTTCGACATCATTCACCCCCAGATCGACTGGAGCATCCGAAGCATCCAGAAGTTTGAGAACATGCAGTTCGTGTTGCAGACCAGGCGAGACCTGATGACGAGTGACTGGGGAGAGGACAAGCCCATGCTACAGTTACGGGGTGAGTCGTGTTAGGTTAGGTCGCCTATGATAAGTACGAGCAAGGAATATCAGAGAGACAAACCCTCAGTCAATTACACATAGCGTTACTACTCATAGTGCAACGACTCTATACAAGAATGACGTCGTCTTTAATCGAACCCAAACATGAAGATTTCTATACCCAAGCCCGGTTTACTGCCATGAGAGCATATCATATCTAAGTAGTGGGGGACATTCCTCACAGTCATGAACATCTTGAACTGCTGGAAGAACATATCAGTTTAGTTATCAAGTTATCCCGCACTCTAGTGGACCGCTTGGATACCAAGGTTGACATGACAACCAGCTCCATTCATTCGTCCCCACCTCTCTGCCTGCCTTCCCCACTCTGTAACCCAGACTCACTGCCTGCCCACTCTGGGATGCTGTCCTCCAATCTCTTTTTCTGTCTACATCGCTCCCTCCCCCTTGTACTGTTCCCCGCAGTCTTGGCCAAGCCCGAAGGTCTTGTAATGTGCTCGTACCATTGCAGAATATTTCGCAAATGTACCGATCTTGTAAGTACAGACAGGTAGCATTGAGCGTGACAAGGCAGTGTGTACGGGTACTTTCATAAGTGTGGCGTACCACGTTGTACTGAACGCACCCGTATAGCACTTACCGTGCGCAACAATACATGTCTGTTACAGATATACCTTCTGTCATCACACAACCATTACTGGGATATTTACCGAGACTGTATGACATGACTGTTTCAGGTCAGATGGTGTGGATGGACTCTTTAGACGCCATGGTCTACATCTGCTCGCCGCGTGTGGCAAGCTTGAAGGAGTTAGAGGCACGGAACCTTCACCTCTCGGACATTCCCTTCCATGACGTCACGCGTGACCTCATCCTGTTCAACCATCAGCGGCTGGCTGAGATTGAGCTGGGCAAACAGCTTGAGCAGAAGAAGGAGGAGCTTCGCTCAGCGTTGCTGGACCTGGAGGCGGAGAAGCAGAAGACAGACATGCTACTCCATTCCATGCTTCCCCGCCAGGTCGCTGATCAGCTCAGGGAAGGCAAGAAAGTGGAGGCCGGTAAGCATGCCTTCCCAAAACGAACTCCAATGAAATATTAAATCGTCCCGGTAAATGTCGTCAATATTCGCGAATTCATTTATACCAAACATTCTGTAATAAGAATAAAGAAGTAAATAAAAACAAATGTTGCAAACTGTTCACTGACTAAAATGCCCGCAATTCATAATCCCAAAAGTTAGATGTCCTCACGTTTCGTCATAACAGGACCTTTCTTAAAGGCAAAATCACTTTGGCGTTGAGAATGGTAATGATAATTATAATAACAAAAATAAAGAAAACAAATTGATTTGGAACTTAAAAGCAAATTGAAAAATGTGTGGTTCTGAAAAAAACGGAGGAACTCGACGAACAAAGTTTACTGTTCGAAACGTCGAGTTCCAGCTATTCACACCATGATAAGCTCCTTCAAATCTTAATGAAATTAAGAAATGGCGGATACATTGAACCAATGGCGTGGGTTTCGATCTCCGTCTAGTCAAATATTCTTAGTTATTCTATTCGATGTTTAATTCATCGATTGAGTATAATGACACTAATGTTTCAAGGAATGTTTTATCTTTCCAGGGGAGTACGAATTGGTGACGATACTGTTCAGTGACATTGTGTCTTTTACGAATATCTGCGCCGAATGCAGACCTATTGACATCGTCAACATGCTGAATGCTCTGTATATACGGTTCGACAAGCTGACGACTGTTCACGATGTCTACAAGGTACATTGCACGCCCTTCTGGTCGTGCGCAAAGCCCATGCATATTAAGCAGTTTACGAAATGATGGCTTAGGCTTCAGTCAGGGAGCGTTGTTTCGCACCGCAGACATAATTGTGACCCGGCACAGCATAATGAGGACTAACCCCCACTTTTGAGATTTTGAGATTTTCTAATGATGTGAAAGAGTATACCATTAGCTTTCAAATGGTATCAAAATGATTTCCGTGTGAACTTTGTTGTAAATCATACAAGGTGACTTCGCTCGTTCATTTGGTACCAGACTTAATATAGCAGCACCATTCTAACTCCTCGAAAGCGGCCACTCAAAAAGGCAGGAACTTCACATTTTCATGAAAACAGTACACAAACACTTTCCCGAGATCCTCATTTTTTCAACATTTAGAGACGGATTTCGGAAAAATCATTTGGACATAATAACCTCCGATACATTAACTTTCAGAAAATACCCCCCCCAAATTTTTTTTTTATTTTTTTTTTAATTTTTTTTTATTTTTTTATTTTTTTATTGAATCGAGTTGTTTACTCGAAAAGTGTTTTGGTGGGATATTCCTCATGTCGCTGGGCCAGGTCACAATTAAAGACTTGTTTTTCTTTTTTTAAACCTTAACCTCCAATTTGTATGGACTGCCGTCAGCTTTCATAAAAATCCCCTACTGCTTCCGCCTTTTAGACATTCAACAATTATCAAATATGTTGTGTTCGGTATGATAGTTAACATTACTGAGTATTCTTGTGATCGTCCAGCATTATTTGTTTACTGTGACGGCCAACCATAGTTTGCCAACCACTGACTGTTAGCGAATCATGACCTATAGACGGACACTAGCGGGCGCCAGACTGGATTGCAATGGAAGCTGCCATCTAAAAAAAACACCATAGCAGATAGTGCGGTGCGCCCGGCCGAATCATCATAGGCCAATTTGCACGCGTGTCACATCATACGGATACAAGTATAGGCCTACGTAGAGGGCGCTCTTTACTTCCGCCCATGGTTTGACCTTAGTCGGGTTCCTCGTGGCATTATGGTATCCCAACTCTGTTTCTAATAGGTGTTAGCCGTCTATAGGTTATTATAGGGAAGGGGATAATGAGTGTGAATCCGGTACTGTCACGAATGATGTATTTCATCAATATTAATTCATTTTGAAAAATGAAACAAAAAAACCGAACCGGAACTTGAACCCGAGACCTCGGTATTAATGCTCTTACCATCTGAGCTATCCAGGCCTTAGATGATGACCTTCCTAAACAGTCAACTAGTCTTTGCCGCCGGTGGTACACGTAGACATAATGCCTATGGTGGTATATATTTTCCTATAATTATTATGGAGTAGTATAGGGAATGGGGGTTCTGGCGCACTTTTTGTGGGAAGCCCCCTGAGCCCCATAGGACCTCCCAGCCGTACATAAGAAATTGCCCTATTGTGTATGTAGGCCGTTTCGCGTACATAAATAATTGGCAAAACTTTATGTAGGCCGAGGCCGTTTCGCGTACATACACAATTGTCCTATTGTGTATGTAGGCCGGGCGCGTTTCGCGTACATAAGAAATTGGAGTAATTCTGCATGCACCTCCGCCGCGCCCTCAGCCCCCCCTCCCCCAGCCCCGCCAGATGAAGCCCCCAGAGAGCCCCCAAGGTCCCCAGCACCCTCCCCCGGGGCACCCCCCACCACCCCGCCCGACACCTCCGTCAAGCCCCCTGAGCCCCATAGGACCTCCCAGCCCCAGTTCTGATTAACCATATAGGGCCCGCCCCACCCCCCTGGCGGGCCCCCAGACCAAGGGTAACCACTATACACTGATCGATACCCTATTTAGATACATGCTCGCCCCACGGCGCCCAAAACAACTCCCAGCTACACAACAAATGGGAAACAGTAACCGCAGACAAGGCTTGTGCCGCGGCTACCAGTCCAAGCCCCTCCCACCCCTTGGAGGGCCAAAAACGGTCACGCCGGAAGTTCAAAAAAAACTTGTCACGCTACTAGAAATCTGTCACGGTGAAAGATTTCTGTCACCGTGACAGATTTCTGTCCCGGTGCCGGCGAAAGATTTCTCTCCCGGCGAAAGATTTCTCTCCCAGCGAAAGATTTTTGTTTCATACTATGCATGCCTATCATTCACCTGCCGCAGATAAGGCTTGTGCGGATGTTTACTCGTCTAAAGTCCAAGGGCCTTATCTGATTGTGCAGAGCAGCAGGAAGTGACAGCAAGGTTGTTAACCCCAAATGGTATGAGGGCGCTTTCCACAGTGGATTTACCAGTCAGTTGTACGGAGGCGGACTGTCTGATGTATGAAACAGAGCGAAGCAACCGCATTCTATTTCAACGTCGCCGGGCCAGCAGCGAGCTCTCTCATGATCGAGGCTCGGGCCTGGGCTATGAGCTCGTTTTTTGTCGCCTCGCTTGATGCGGCCGCGTACACTTTGCGAGATTTTTTCTGAATATCGGCCTTCATTTGGCCATATTTCTCCATCTCGTCGAGTACGAGCTTGAACTCCTCGGGGGAGATGCGGTCATCGCGAAGCGCGTTTGAGATCACATCCGTTATGCTGTTGAGCTTGGATAGGGCGAGCACGCGAATCTCGTCGTGTTTCTTGGCTTTCAGTAGGAGCCGCCGAGAGACGTACTTCCCGGCAATACCGGCCAGGCCACAAGCAACCGCAGCCGCCTCAAGTCCGACGACAACGGGTGCGGCTATGATTGTGGAGAGCAGACCCACACCCGCCGCACCCATCCCCAGACTAGATGCGATCAACGCTGTGTCAACGCCGTCAACGACGTTGATGGCTCTGCGGTATTTTTTGTACAGCTTGGCTCGTTCGTCTCTCTCGTGCTCTAGGCGGCGCTCGAGGTTGCGGATTTCGGTAAGACGGAAGCTAGACCCCCCGTCTTGCTGATCGAGCTTAGGATAAAGCGGCTCCGCCTCTGGCGGCGCTGTTGGCGTCTTAGGCATTTTCTCGAATCTCAAGGACTGCTGTTACGGACTTATCACGGTTTGTTACTACCCTGCCTTCCGTGTCACGGTTCTTTACTTCTCTACCCTCTTCATCTAAAACGCGGACGTTCAACTGATGTATGTGCGTGTTTTGTAATTTTTTGTACATAGGATTGTTAGGGGATACGTCTACAATACCCCCAGATGTTGCGGCCGGGACTATCGCAAGCAGGGTCGAGGGAGCACCATCAACGAGATTAGAGCTCGTTGAGAGTTGGTCGAGATGGATATAAAGCCACTTATGGGCAGCCATGTCAATCTGTTTGTCTCCCCCCCACCACCCATAAAGCCAACCTTTTTCGTCTATACCCAGGATTCGGCGTATATTGGTACTGAATCGTATCTGGACACCTTCTGGCACACTGAGCTTGATTAGACCGGTTGCTTCGGTCAACTTAAGCATTACACCGGGAACAGCTTCCGTGATAAAACTCGATAGTTGTTCAAAGGTATACAACCCAGGCGGGATCACAATAGATCTACCACGAGTAGTTTTACCATGCGGGATAGTGGTTATCTGAATTCTGGACGATGAACCCACGTTGTGATAGCCAACTTCATAATGAAAACCTCGGAGGGCGACATAGAGCTTGCCATCTGTATTGTCTACAGACGATTGGAGAATCGTCGCTTCCCCTTGTTGAAGATGAGTCAGTGTGATAAACATGATGCAGTCATGGTAGACCAGGCACACAAGTTTAACTCAGAAGCGTCGTATGAAGCACGCGGGGTATACTCCCCCACCACCAAGGACCTAGAATTACAACATGTGAACATACAGGTGACTGCCGGCACGGCAAACTTTAAAACTACCTTCCCAGATATCTTATCGGCGGAGCGGTACAAGCTGCCGCTAGTAAAAAGCAATGATTTAGTAAACAAGCGGCTCTCAACCCCGATGAGATTTTGGCAACCCCAGGTCAACTTCGCGGTGTGGTGCGCCACCGCGGGGTGCGGCGTCTCTTCGGGGGACCATCTTTACTCCGGGACCCCGATGGCGCGATCGGTCTACCGCTTCCACGTGTACTACCAGATCCGCAGGATTCTTGAAGAGATGCAAGTGCCACTCCCGCAGGACGGCGGCGCGTGGGATGCCTTCGACGTCCCCTACAACCGGAGGGCGTACGAACGAATCTGCGCGGAGTTCGGAGTCTCACCACACACCGATTGGTGGATCAGATACCCTAACCACGGACTCGGTAGAGTTTACTGGTATGTGACGCACATGGGGCCTCAACTGTTGGGAGGTGGAGCGGCGGAACACTACGACCCTAAAGTTATGACGTTCACCGAAAAGACGACGAACGAGAGGTACCAAATCCAATATATTAAACAAGACGCGCCGGATGCGGGTGTGGCCTGGAAGCAGCTAATCCCCAACAAATCCCAAGGCTTCACCCGCCCAGGAGTCGAGCGGTTGAACGCCTCTATTCGCACGTACGTCTGGGCCATCTTAGGCGCACAGTCACAAACCCGCTCGAGCATCATCGGCACCGGCACCGCATTCGACGCCCAGAGACAGTTCTTGGCGAACATCGAGGATGCGATCTCAAGCCCCGTCGATCTCCCAAGCGCAATAGCGAACTACCAGGATGTGCTTCAATACGCCCGCTCCAAGGTAAACTTCGCCTTCGGGATCGGGTTGTACATGGCCCCAAGCAACATGGATCTACAGATTGGAACCATTCAGGACTACAACAACGAGATAGTCATCGCAGGATCGGGGCAAAAATTGGGCGTCAACGATGGCATAAATGCCACGCCTTCACCCCCGCCCGTGCAGGACATGGAGGGGCCGGCTGCGAGGCCAGCGCAGCCAGATATGACTGCACCCAGCCCCGCGACGTTGAGTTGGACCCAGGGGCCGGCCGCCAATGCCTGGAAGCCGGACCCCGCGACGACCCAGGGGCCTACGCAGGCCGCAGACCACGAGGACGAAAAAACCGCCCTCGTTGTTGGAGGGGTTGTCGTAGGCCTACTCGCGCTTTGGCTTCTAAGCTAGCCACCCGCGCGCCGCCACGAGCAGCAGGCTTCCGACCGCTACGACGACGGCCCACAGGTTTTCGGCCAGCCAGCCCGTAGTTTTTGCGAGTAGGGTTAGGAGCCAGGAGACGACCGAGCCGATAATACCCGGAAGCGCGGCGGCTGCTTTACCAGCCAGGTTGCCCAGGAGCCGTCCGAGACTTTGGAGGTGCTTTTTCACCCACTCCTTTACTCCACCCCGGTCTCCGGGCGGTGGGGTTGGCGGCGCGGCGGCACCACCGCCGGTCAGAGCGAGGACCAGGGTGCTGATCGTCATTCCTATCGCGGTGAGAATAGACGCAATCGTGACCCCCTGCTCGCGGAAGAGGATGCGCACGCGCTCGGCCAGGCTTTTGTTTTTGTCTAAGACCCTCGTTATAGTCTCACGGATTTGGCGAAACTGCGACCGGAGTTCTAGGTTGAGGGTGTCGATGCTTTCTTGGACTGCTGCAAGCTCATCTTCGGCCTTTTGAAGTTCATGCTCGATTTGGTCCGTTTCTTCTTCGGTAATTCCGGCGCGCTCAAGATCTTCGCGGTAGCCCTCGATTGCCTGCTGGAGAGCAACTTTTTTGCTCTCTTGCACCGCTCTCGTGCCACGCAAAGTTTTCAAGGCGCTGTCGAGTCCTTTAAGCTCTCTCAAGGGCAGGAGATGCTCTGGCAGGTCGCTATGATCCCATTCCAAATCGTCGGGCGGATCGGGGTTAGCATTGACTGTTTCGTAAGCATCATCAATATTCTGTTCCAAACTAGCAATGGTCTCACCGAGGTCAGAATCGTCTGCTTTAACAGCCGCATCGGCCGATTCGGCGATTTTTTCGAACGCCGCGACGGTCTTGAGTGTGAAGCCACCGCGCTTCTGCTTACTGTTGTACTCCAGCAGGTTGAGATACTCCCGAATGGCTTGCGGGCCCCCCGCGCCATAATTGCGGGCGATTGTCGACAACCCCAGAAATCCTACGGGGCCTCTAGAAGTAGTTATCTGGATTGTTTTATTGCCCACTTTCCAGTAAAGCGTTTTGCCATTTTTATCGACCTCAAACCGATCGTATTCTGTTTTTTCTGTAGGCTGAAGCCCGTAATCGCGTTTTATCGCTTCGTAGAAAGAATCTACTAAACGTTTTCGCTGGGCTTCTAGCTCTTGCGTACGGAGGTCGCCTTTTAATCCGCCAATGCGGTCCCCGTAGTCATCTAGTGTCCGCCCATCCACCATTTCCGGCAGCATTAAGGTAGGATTATCGGGCAAATTAAAACTTGTTTCTGCGACGTCATCCGCGGCGTAATCATCGCCCGTCCACCCGTCCATTCCAACGTTATCATAGCCGCCTTCCGCCATGGTGCATGTACGTATTGAACAGAACCCTACTAGGGTTTAATAGCCAAGATGTCGAAGTACGGACGCAAGCTGAATCCTTTCCGAAGCCTGCGAGATCCACTCGGGGTCAAAGGCATCCGGCAGAGCGTGGTCGTAACCAACAACCCCTCTACCATCAACCAGAATGAGCAGCTCCTTGTCCGCTTCCCCAACCTCGGTGATCAGGATGTGATTGTCCCCGGAACGGCCCGGCTCGCGTTCACCATCTCTCTGACCTCGACCGACGACAACCGGACGGTGGTCCAAAATCTAGGACGGGCGATTGTGAAAAAGACCACGATCAAAATAAGCGGCAACGAGGTCGCGTCCGTAGAAGATAGCGACGTTATCAACTGCTATTCCGACCTATGGAAAACGAAGCGAGAGCGCCAGGCCCACGTCTATCAGGGCATTGATGCGAACTCAACGGCGGCTAACGCGCTAAAACTGAGGGTGGGTGCCGATGACGGCGACGGTACCGTGGCACGGGACAAGGCCATCGCGGACGCCTATGGCAACCGATTCTGCATCCCGCTGGACTTCGAATTACTCGAGTCCCATATGCCCTTCTACCAGTCCGCCCTCGGCGGCCGACTGGAGTACGAGCTGACCTTCAACGGCTACAGCCGCGTCATTAAGGCAACTGGCGACACCAATGCCAGCTACGCCATCAACAACATCTCTCTCGAGTTCGACGTCGTGAGGGAGCCGAACCTGGCCCGCCAGATACGCAGCAAGTACACCGGCCAGCTCGCCATCCTGTACGACCGCGTACTGCGCCACCGCAAGCTCACCCTCAACAAGAGCGATTCCCTGTGGAATATCAACCTGAACGTCCCTACTCGAAGCTTGAAGGGCATACTCGCGCTGTTTGAAGATGCGGGAACGGCGACCGCGTTCGCCCGAGACACAGAATCCTTCTACAACCCCAAGATTGAAAAAGTTGAGGTCACGATTGAAGGGGTGCCGAACCAGCTGTACTCCCAGGGGATGCGGGCGTACCAGCAGTGGGATGAGGCGAAGAAATACTTCGCCGGCGGCCCTTCGGCGAAGCGCCACCCCGCGGTCGCCGCAGTCGCCAAAGACATGGGGCTGGCCGACGTCACGGTAGGGGAATACCTCACGGCCAAGTACGCGCTGTGGCTGGACATGAGAACCACCGACGACGACTCGCTGCACGGCAGCGGCCGGCGCGTAGAAAACGCGAGCGAGGGGGTCACGATCCAGATCGCCAAAAAGGTGGAGGCGGCTGGCGTATTGAACGCGTATCTGTACGTCATCATGGACGCGCAGCTAAACATCGAGAATGGCCAGTTCGTCCACGCCCTGTACTAGCCCCCACAGCGCGATCATCTGCGGACAGACCGGCTGCGGTAAAACGGTCTTCGCCCTCGACCTCCTCGAGTTGCCTCGCGATCGTGGCGGCTACCGCGACACGGTCGCGCACATCGTCATACTGTGCCCCACAATGCGGTGGAACCAAGCTTATCGCGAGCGGCGCTGGGTGTGGACGGACCCCGAGGTCTGGATCGTCGACCCCGGCGAACGGCTTCAGGAATGTCTGCGCGCCTTTTACTCGCTCTTCGCCGGCGAGCCGACGCTGTACATCATCGACGATTGCTCGGCCAGTGAAGCCCTGACCAAAAAGAAGGACATGCTGTCTGAGCTCGCATTCTCGGGGCGCCATGCCTCTCAATCCGTGTGGGTCTTGACGCAGAAGTACAACGCCGTCCTTAAAGACCTGCGGTCGCAGACCAAGTGGGTCGCTCTCTTTCACTGCAAAGATGAGGATTCTTTTGAAGACTGCCTGCGAGAAAACTATGTCATCCGCACGAGAGAGGAGAGAGCGGCGCTTGGGCAGCGGCTATCTGAAACTAAACACGCCAAGCTCATACTAAGGACCGATCAGCCGGCTTCTTACCAACTATGTACTACCGCACGCTTAACGATTACATAGTAATCGTTACCTCGTGGCTTAACAGTTCCTTCGGAACGCAACACCTTCGGTGTTTGTGGGAGCTAGCCATACAGACGGCGACGCTGGTAGCGGTTCTCGCGATTCTTGGCTTAGGGGCATACGCTTTCGTCGGGTATATTAGACTACTGCGCGTGATAACGCATGCGATTGAGTCGATCAAGATGGATTGCGATGCTTTGATCAATCAGCTGTTGGCTGAAGAAGAGGATGTATGCGAAAAAAAGGACGCGGGTGCCGAGGCTCGGAAGACCGAGCAACGGGAAGAACCAAAACGAGCCCGTCTGGCCGCGGTTGTGGCGGGTGGTATGGCTAAAAACTACCTAGGCAAACAACTAACTCTCGCGCAAGTTGATGAAATGACCGATGATGAGGTTTTCAAATACCACAGCCGCTATGAGGCGCGACTTGGAGCTTCGATGGTAAAAACGCTCGGGGCTTCCGCGCTGCAGATGTATGCGCTGGCAGCGGGCACATTTCTACCCATCCCCCACGAAAATCAACCCCAGCTGGTCTCAGACCTCGACGAAGACCCCTTTGTTAAGCATGCGCTGACGACCGCTTGCTGCGAGCTGTACAATCGCTATGGGATGTACCTAGCTCCGCTGACGGCGGCGATGACCACGGCTAAGCACTGTCAATTTGGAGATCGGGAAACCCCTGCAAATACGACCACGGAGGATGGAGCTGCAAACGATATCGACGGCGGAAGCCCCAACGACCGAGAAGGTGACGGTGTCGGACACGACGGCGACGCAACGTAGCAAGAACCCGAAAAACGTCGAGGCTGGTCGGAAAGGCGCGGCGGCCCGAAAAGCGAAATACGAAAAACTATTCGAAGATAATCAGAAGGCCAAAGAGAATCTCCGAGACTTGGAGCTTCGGGCGGCCAAGTCCACCGAGCGGAGCGCCGCTGAGCCCACCGAGCAGAGCGCCGCTGGAGCGGCGGCTGCGTGGCAACCGTACGCGGTCCTCGCGGTAGTCGCCGCTGTAGCTGTTGGCGCAGCGCTGCATGCACGCCCCGCCTCGACGGTCGTCCCGACGGCGCGACCCACGCCCGCGGTATTAGAGAAACGAAACCCCTTCCTTATGCAGTAACAATGTCTACTCCCAGTACAGACGGTAAGCAGCTCGCCAATTTGGCGTACCACTCCGCCGTGGTGGGCGGCCTTGCAATCGGGTACGCCACCCTGAGCAAACAAATCCTGAAGGGGGCTCGTCCGAAATTGGACTTCGAGCTGTATGATGCGGGCATGGTCATTCTGGACGTGGGCCTGGCCATGGCCACTCAAGATATGCTCGTGAAGCAGGGGATACTCCCCGCAGACATATTGAAGTAACAAGCCTCCCCTGTATACTGACGTGCGCGCTAACGCGGCAACAAGATAGCCTCTATAGTGATGCTCGTGGGTGGAGCTCTCGTGAACGCACTCGCGTTCTCGGGGTCGAACTTTCTCTTCTCGGCGTTGCGCGCTCCAGGTGCTGACGAGGAACGCGAACGACATGACAAGGCTGTGGAGCAGCTCCAAGCCGCGCAAGCCGGATGGTCGCGCAAGCGGACCGAGCGCCTGGACTGGATCAATGAAGAACTGCGCCGCCGGGGGCACGCCGTGCGCACCTTCCGCGATGTTAATGAAGCCGCCCGCCAGTACAATCTCGTCACCGGCGGCGATTCGCCCGTTGAATTAGAACCAGAACCCAAGCTCTCAGATTTCTACGTATCATCGCCCGAGCAACGAGATCGCGAAGTCGCCTTTGTGATCATGGGGCTGGGAGCCACTTCGTTCGTAGCCTATATGCTCACCAAGTGACTGAATTAAAAAAAAAAAAACTTTTTCTGAGCCCTTATATATATATATATATATATACACACAATGTGCCTTTCCGAAGAGCTGTACTTCGCGATGGTAGAGGTGGGCATCTGCGCCCGCCGCCATAAAATTCCCGGCCCTCTGGCTCACACCATGATCGATATTGCGCAAAAGTCCCTTGTCCTCTGGCGGCGCGACGAAAAGGCTGCTATGCGTTTCGCGACAATGGTGCTGTCTGGCTCATCCAACCTGCGGGCGATGACTGGGCGGCTTCCAGAGCCTGTCTGCAACGCCTGTTGGAGACTGATTAGGTTGCTGGAATATCTCGCAAGCCATGACCACGTCACGCCAGTCCGCTCGTCTGGCGGTAAAGCAGACGGCAAAACTGTCCGACATCTACTACAGCCCCCGCGGCTACTGGAAGGGACTAGCGGCGATCAAACACCTCTCGGCTGCAGCTAAGATCTCTGAAGAGGCCGCCCGGGCCTGGTTGAAGAAGCAGGCCATCTGGCAGATCTATCTGCCTGCTCCGAGGCAGATACCGCGGCCAAAATTTGATGTCGCCGTCCCCAACGAGGTTCACCAGGCTGACCTCCTGTTTCTTCCACACGATCGCCTGCCCAGGGGCCGGAAGATTTACAAATACGCCCTGACCGTGGTGGATGTCGCTTCCCGCTATAAGGAGGCCGAGCCTCTGGCCACGAAGGAAGCTAAGGAGGTTGCTGATGCTCTCTCCCGCATCTACAAGCGGAGCCCTCTCAAATGGCCGAGGCTTCTACAGGTCGACCCGGGGCGCGAGTTTATGGGTGAGGTTTCCCGGTTGCTGGCTAAGCACAGAGTTTCTATCAGGCGCGGGCGTGTGGACATCCACCGGGACCAGGGAGTCGTGGAGCGCTTTAACCGGACCCTGGCTGAGCGGCTCTTCGGGCACCAATATGCGAAAGAGATGAAGCTTTCGGAGGGTCAAAGGTCAACTGAATGGGTGGTTCGGCTACCTGCAGTCGTGTCGGCCTTGAATAGGGAGGTGACCCGGTTGACTGGTAAAAAGCCGTCTGAGGCTATCAAGGCTAAAACAGTGACACAAAAGCCCTCCTCAACTGTTCCAGGCCGTCCTGTTGGTCTTCATGAGCAAAAGCTCCCTTCAGGTGTTGGTGTTCGCTATCTATACCAGCCTGGCGAGCTGGAGGGCGGCCGACGCCGCGCGACTGACCCTGTATGGTCTTTAACCATTCACCGGCTCGGACGCTCGGTGACCAAGCCCGGCGAGCCTGTGCTCTACTATTTGCAAGGCAATGACGACGTGTCGGGTGGGTCTCAACGGGGGTTCGTCCGCGAGGAACTTCTTGTGGTGCCACCCGATACGCAACTCCCACCTGATGGGGTCCTCAGGCGTTGAACAGTTCATCAATGTACGCGCCCACTGGAAGGGCATCTTTGTGTCCATAGGCCAGCGTGTCCACCCCATTTGCATCTATCCAGCGCTTGGAGTCAAAGGGTGAGAGCGATACCTTGTTCAGGTGCTGCCCATAGATGCGATGGCGCTCAGACCGCAGCACATCCATGCCGTGGCGAAAGGTCTTTTTGCTGAAGAGGGCCTCTTTATACTGCTCGTGGCGGATATGCTTCTTCACGACCGACTTTTTCACGCCCTTGGCCTTCTTTATGTTTTTGCCATCCGCCTCCAGGATCGAGTACATTTTGGGGCGCAGCCCAACGTATTCGGCGATAGGGCGCCCGGCGCACTCGTCTTTCATCTTACCCAAGACCTTCTTGTTCGTGTCGCTGCGTAGAGGGTGCTCCTCGGGGTAGCCGGACGTGTCGTAGAGATGCGCATGCTCCGCCATGTCTCTGTACACGTCCTCGGTTTGGAGCTCGAGAAGAAGGCTATCCGTGTCGGTGTAAAGGAGCTGGCAGCACTCTCCATACTGGCCCTTCATCTGGTTGTAGTAGAAGTCGTACATGAGGTGTTTGGAGAGGTCCAGGATACTCATCCCAACGAACACCGGGCGATTGAGGACCAACCTGCTCTTGTGGACCTGGATAGCCGCAAGGTCGTCATCAAAGATGTTTGCCCGTGCGAAGGCTGGGCTGGCGATAAGGCGCCTGAGTCTGTCCTTTTCATTAGCCCTGACGAGTTTCACGTTGACCCGCTTGCGGAGGTTCTCCATGGTTTTGCCGAAGACGCTGTTATTCATCAGCTTGTAGAGATCCTTCTCGAAGTCGCTGGTTGCTTTTTTCCGGAGCTCAGTGTTCATCTTGATGTAGGGCTCCATCCAGGGGCTTTGATTGAAGGACAGAGCCCTGTGAACATTTTTCAGGCGCATGCCCATAGACAGGTAGAGCTGCAGGTTGCGGTAGTGGAGCACGTAGCGTTCCTTATTGCGAAGGTTGGGGACCAGCTTCTCAACCTCAGTAGGCGCCACCCCGACACCAAGAAGGCTGTGCTGATACTCCGACATCCACTCTTTCTGGACCACCGTGCGCTCCGGAGCCAGCGGATATGCATTGTGTGCATCGTGCAGCTCTTCCGGGTACTCGAGATCCACCTCCAGGATGTAGCCACTGGGACTCTCTGCCGGGTGCAACGCTATGCTTTTAGCGAGCCCATCGCAGTCCTCTACCCACCGAAAGCCACCTGTAGGCAGGGGCTGGCTCATCGCCCAGCCATATAGGTTGTTAGCGTCGAGGTAGAGGATGTGGCTACGTTCTTTGGAGGAGTCATATCCCTCGACCAGGGGGTTGTTCGCTTTCGCGTACCTCCTCGAGACCATAGAGATCCCGCCGCGCATCCCCTTCTCAATGAAGAGGTGCTGGTCGTAGTCCGTCAGCAGGTCTAGCTCTATTCTCGTTTTCTTGAGCAATGCGTCCCAGGAGAGACCGGGGCTCGTGTAGTAGTTGGCGGGATCTAGGCCGTATTGTTTCATGCAGGTCTTCCGGAAGGTCTCAAAGACGTCCGCCAGGAGTAGGACGTCGGTGCGACAATATAGACCGCTGTAGTCCCCCAGGCTGTGGCACCCGAAGGCCTCCCAGACCTTTCGGGCATGGGCATAGTCATCGTCGCTGATGTGCTCGTCGGTGAGCTTGCTGTAGAAAGCCTCTTTCGGGGGAAGTTTGGGCTCGGCGAAGCGATCCCAGGTGTCCATGTACTCATAGGGGTACACACCTTTGCGCGTCAAGAGCTGGCGCTTGTGCTGGTCCGGCTCGTAGTGGGCCGTGATCTGGAAGGCCTCAGGCTGGTTTGCCGCCACCAGCTTGTCAAGGGAAGCTAGCAGGAACTGCGCGCTGTCTATGAACCTCAGCTGGCCAAGGCTGAACGAGATGTATTTCTCTGTGTTGTTGGGGATGCAGCTTACCTGACCTTCGACCTTCGAGATAGCCTGCATCAGCAGGTGGGAGTCGTACCCCCTGAGGTTGTGGAACACCGCGGGGATGGTGGTGGTCTTTGGGCTTAGCCTTAGCTTAAGGTTGCAGGCGTTATGGGCTGCCCCTCGATATTTACCTGTAATGTGACAGTGGTCACGCACAGAGTCACCCTCGAGAGGTTTGTCACACACATGGCAGGTAGTCGCGTTGTTATAAGACTCCCAGTCCTCTCGAGTCATTCGCATAGCTTCGGGGCTGGCCAGCACCGCCTTTATCTTCCGCTCCTCTTCCTGAAGCGCTTTGAGGAAGTGCTCCGCCGCATTGGGCCCGCGGTATTCCACGGGTGATTGTGTCTGGCCGTCACAACGGACAACTATGTAACAGTAGCTACATGCCTCATGCTGTTGTGTCTTCCTGGTGTTGCTCTTCGTTGGGCTGAGCTCGGGGCCCTCGACTTTGATTGTGAGGGCCTCAAAGTCGGCGTAGATGATGAAAGGGGCTGGCAGCTGTTTTTGGTGGTTCTGAAAGGCTAACTTGTTCTTTCCTTCCTCCGGCATCTCCACTCTAATGGCGGTCTGCCCGTTACCGCGGCACTCTGGCTTGTGGGCCTCCAGCAGGTCTTCTCTGGTGTAGCCGTGAAGACAACGCTCACAGAAGTGCTTGCGCTCCTGGTGCTTGCTCTGGTCGTAGAGAAGACGGTTGAGGTTCTTGATCCAGGTGTAGTGGAATTTGCCGGCCTTTTCAATCAGCAGCAGGTTGATCCTTGGCATATCTTGTGGTTGCTTGCTGAGGCGGTGGACGGTGATGCCCTTGTCCCAGCCAAAGACGTTGATGGCTAGGTTGTTCTGGCGCTCGACCTTACCGATTTGAGATATGGGTGTGGGGGCATTGATGTCGGTGAAGTCTCGACCGTCTGCAGTGGGGTATTTACTTGGTCTCTGGGGGTCTTTCACAACTTGAAACAAGGCTGACCGAAGGGCCCATCGCAGGCAATGGTCGTCCTTGTTCTTCACATTCACCACTGCCTTCTTGTTTTTCACTGCCGCTGGTAGTGGGATGTATGAACCACCTCTCAGTGGCTGATATCTGGCAATGTCTAGCCAAAGGGTCTGTACCTGATCTACCACCCATCCAGATCCCCTTTGGATCCACTTCTCAAGCAACTCGAGGATCCTTGGGAAGGCTTGGTGGAGAGCCTCTCCGATTTCAGTCTGCTGCAGAACAGCCTCCTGCTTGTGACGCAGCACCGGGTCTGTATACTCCTCACTGCCATCGGGGTTGTCCTTCCGAAGCTGTACTTTGAGTGCAAGCTGAAATTTTACACCATTCAGGGCTCTGACCTCTTCTACAACTTTCTTATGAATGAGGGGTTCAACTTTATCAAGGAAAGCCCTGGGGTCAGCACCCTGTGGATGCCCTTTAGGCACATCCATCTGCCAGCCCCTCAAGAATTTTCCGATTACCCAGGGGGTTCGTCTGAAGGTGAGTTCGTCCGTCTTTTCTTTATTCTCTGCAAACAAGTCCAGGATCTCATCCTGATAGTCCTTCGCAGACCTCAGGACCTTGTGGCGGGGGATGGGGTCAAATTCCTCCTCAATTGCCTTTCTCTTGGCGGCCTTCTTTTTGCGTGGTGCAGGGGAAGGCCGATATTTTCGAGGCTGTAGGGGCTTCAATAAGCGCCCTTTCACAGCTTTGGGAATGGACTCATCCAGAATGTTTCGGACCACATCATGGAGAGTCGAATCGGGCATCTCTGCCAGTATCTGCTCTATGTATGCATCCATTACAGTGTTGATATACCATATGCACCCATTACAGTGTTAATACATCATATGCGAGTATTTGTTTAATAGGAAAATAGAGTGTTGTATAAAGCGCGCTGCTTAGCGTAATCCTATGAACGGGCATGCCCGTTGCTTCTGCGCCATCATGAGAAGCTCATACATAAGCGCTGAGTGAAGGCGCTTCGCCTGAGCCTCAGCCCGGTGAAGGGTCTTTTGTGTACGGTCAGCGCCGCAGGCCTTGGAACACAGCTGACTCTCTGCCTTCGTTCCCTTCCCACATTGTCGGCAGGGTTGTGGCTCTGATCCTGGCTTCCTGCGTAACTGGGCCCGGTGTACGCCGCACAAGTTATTGACACACTGTTTCCCGCAGCGCTCGGTGCGCCCAACGACCAGCCACTCACATCGATTGTACTCTATCATACTGTCGCTTATACCTAAGGCGAGCATGTATCTAAATAGGGTATCGATCAGTGTATAGTGGTTACCCTTGGTCTGGGGGCCCGCCAGGGGGGTGGGGCGGGCCCTATATGGTTAATCAGAACTGGGGCTGGGAGGTCCTATGGGGCTCAGGGGGCTTGACGGAGGTGTCGGGCGGGGTGGTGGGGGGTGCCCCGGGGGAGGGTGCTGGGGACCTTGGGGGCTCTCTGGGGGCTTCATCTGGCGGGGCTGGGGGAGGGGGGGCTGAGGGCGCGGCGGAGGTGCATGCAGAATTACTCCAATTTCTTATGTACGCGAAACGCGCCCGGCCTACATACACAATAGGACAATTGTGTATGTACGCGAAACGGCCTCGGCCTACATAAAGTTTTGCCAATTATTTATGTACGCGAAACGGCCTACATACACAATAGGGCAATTTCTTATGTACGGCTGGGAGGTCCTATGGGGCTCAGGGGGCTTCCCACAAAAAGTGCGCCAGAACCCCCATTCCCTATACTACTTATGGCACCAACGTATCATCCAAAATGATCACATTGTCATGATTATTCTCTCATTTGTGGACAGAAAGCATTTTGCGACCCAAATAATGAATCTTCCAATCTGTTTCCCCACCAGGTTGAAACGATTGGTGATGCGTACATGGTAGTGGGTGGATTGCCGATTCCTATCAGAACACACGCAGACCGCGTCGCCAACATGGCGCTTGGTATGATGGTTGCTTCTAGTGAGGTCATATCCCCAGTGTCGCGTGAGCCACTTGGGGTAAGCATCTTGTACAGCAATGAGTGCAGCGGTTATTGTCTCCGGAGTGATTGAAGAGTTGGAAAGAAACAAACCCATCTCTATTTCCTTACTAGCTCTCAAGGTGTTGATAATTTTCGTGTTGATTCAAATCAAGTTTAGAAAATTGGATATAGCCCTAAATCGATCAATTCAAAATTGCCCAGGAATATTCTATTGGCATCCTTAAGCGAGATGGAAACATACTCTGGAAAAAGTAGTTATTTAATAAAAAAATTCATTTGTTTTCAAACAAATCACAAAGGTGTGTCAAAGGTCATGAGACCCCCTTTTCACAAACAATAATTTGTATTCTGGATGGAGGATGTATTGGTTTTGCATAGGACCTTTTTAGATGGAAGGTGATAGTAATATGGTTATTCGTACCGAACAGTGGATGTTTAAGTAAAAACCGTCCGTCTTCAATATTATCTACGGGCTCAGCAATTTGTATCAAAATCTTAGGACCTCGTGCATTTGCGTTGGTGTGATGGCGCATATATTACCTTCCCTGGCAGATCAGGATTGGTATTCACTCAGGGCCTGCCGTGGCGGGAGTGGTCGGCGAGAAGATGCCCCGCTACTGTCTGTTCGGTGACACGGTCAACACTGCATCGCGCATGGAGAGCCATGGGGTACCCTACAAGATCCACGTCAGTGCGTCTACCTACTGGTGAGTATAAAGGCCGCCGCACACAGAGCTATCTGCTGAGCACAAAGTCTCTCGTGGCTGTTAGCTCAGCATGTAGTTCACCGTGTGCGCTGAACTGTTGGTGGGTTTTCTGCCTCAGGAGGCCGTGAGACCAATATCTATCCTGTTTGATTTGTTTGCCTCGCGTGGATGAAAACTCATCGTGTGCGGCGACTTGAGCTACGTGCTGAGCTAAAAATATATTCATCACGTGAACAGAGCGTGTGCTTTCATTGGCCAGTTGTTACTTTTTATCCACGCGAGGCAAAACAAATCAAACAGGATACATATTGGTCTCACGGCCTCTTGAGGCAGAAATCTTACCAAAAATTCATCGCACACGGTGAGCTACGTGCTGAGCTAACGACCTCGAGAATCTTTTTTATGTGGCGGCCTTACCTGAACACACACGTAATACTGGCTGCAGCATGTCTTCATTTAGTCCTGCTAACTGGGCGAGGCTATTCCAGCGGATCCTTGTGTTTATCGGAATCTTTCTCGAAGGAGATGGTTTCGTCTCTGACTGCTCCTTGCAGCTTGCACACTGTCAAATTCGAGGTACGTCAATTTTGACCGACGTTGATGATTAAACAAAAAAAGATAACACTTTGGCTAGATGGGGACTTGAACCCGATCCCTCTGACGTATATCTCCACTTCATACTAGTTGACTATTTTGGAAAGGCATCCATTTAAGGACTAGCTAGCTCACATGGTAAGTTTAACACACAAACTGTTTCAATCTTTTGACCTTACCAATGTTTAGGTCATTGACACGATGGAAGCTCCTGCCCTCTAATATCATAGAGCCGCTTAAAGCGTGACTTTCTGCTAAGCATGGAAATTATTCCCTGTGCAAACAGGATTACAAACCACATCGGGATGTTACGCCAGTTGCTTTGGACTTATTGCTTATTATTGATTCATCATGGAACCACGTAGGAGTCTGACCGTGGCAAGGTTACCCTATGAATTATGACGTTCTGTGCTTAGGCGAGTTGTGATGCTTAAGCAGCTCTATGAAGTGGGGCCATGGTGTTTACTTGCATAGTTTGATCGCTATAATAGAAAAGGCCAAACATTAGACTCAATGAAAGACAAATCCTACAGCCACTCAATTCCAACATTATAGGACTATATGTGACCGGGTCACAGCATAATGTGGAATAACCCCACTTTTGAGATTTTGAGGTTTTCTAATGATGTGAAAGAGTATACTATTAGTTTTCAAATGATATCAAAATATAATATCCTCTAATACTTAAAATTTCCGAAAATACACAAAAAAAGAAAATTGATTTGTAATCGAATTGTGAAGATACTTTAACTTCAGGCATTGTTTACTCAAAAAGTGTTTTAATGGGATATTCCTCATGTCGTTATGCCGGGTCACATATATACATTGGGAACACGGACGGTTACAGAAAATTTATTTGAGCTTCAGTTTGTGTATTTAGCTTTTGGCTTCAAGAAATGTATCTTGATGTCTGAGCGCAAAATTAATGATAGAATTTATGCTAAATCGAACTTACTAAAAAGAGATATCGTTATGAGTGTGTTACATTGAACCCCGTGCAGTTGCTTGGAAGACAAAGAGTTCCGTTTCGAAAGCCGAGGAGAGATCGTTATCAAGGGCAAAGGACTGATGCATACGTACTTCCTGAAGGGGAACGATAATGCGTCTATGGAGGAGATCTTAGGCACGTGTAGAGAGAACGAGGATGACTCTAGCAGGGATTCTACCCCTGAGAAGAAGGACAAGACGAAGACGCCACCCGACACGCCTCCCATACGAAGGCGTGGCATTAGAGGTGAGAGTCAACATATCAAATAGGACATAGAAAACTATGTTAGCTTACAATAATATCTGAGTAATATGCAAACACGTAGTAAACTGCTTACTGGCTAAAATGACTAAAATGCTAAAATTCAATTTTGAGAAAAAAATGTCCTGCTAGGATCGAAATGTCAGGTCCTCCTAATGGTTGATGATAATGATAATATCTAAGTCAATCAAACAAAGGATGACTGACTTTGGCTGGAACGGGACTTGAACCCGAGACATCTTGAGCTGACTGGCGCCCAGAGGTCTCGGGTTTAAGTCCCGGGACAGTCAAAGTTTTCTTTGATAATTTTTCAATAATAATATCTATTTGGTTGTCTGCATCTGAATGCAAGCGGGGTGTGATCCCTGGAGATATACAGCAGATAATAGTTGAATGCTTTTGATTGGCGCCCCCATCCTAGCAAGGACTAGTTGACTATTTGGGGAAGGCCGCCCTCTAAGGGCTGGGTTGCTCAGATGGTAAGAGCAGTGGTACGCAAAACCAGAGGTCTCGGGGTCGAGTCCCGGTCCAGTCGAAGTTGTCTATGCCATTTACAAAAATTATTTTAAAAGTCCCCAATCATTGTTTTCCTTTATTTGTTTGTTTAAAATGTTAACACTGTATACTTGCCATAACACACTGTTGTGTGTAGGGATGGATGTGTAGCTTTGCTTGGGACTTAGAAGACCGTTGGACTGCTGTAGCGCCCTCTGATGACACGCCAATCTAATTAATCCGAAGACAGACGGAGGCCCTTTCATTCTGTCTCGCGGAGGGATCTTAAAGTGTTAGATTCTTCCATGACAACCTATAACAGACAGCATGTGATTGTATAGAGCAAACATACAAACAATTCACGCCACTGAATTCTATGTTGTGATCCCACCGTCATCATGAATTGCGTTTCAAAATACGTTTAACGATGATGTTGATTTTTGTCTTTGGCTGCGGTCCATGAAACCCTTAAAAAGTTAAGCCACCACACCAAGCAAATAGGAGTACAACAGAGTGTTCACTTTACGCGAGCTAATCTCCTCGCCGTTCTCTCATTTCAGTTGGCCCATTTAGCCCGACAGAAAACGACGAAATGAAGATCACCCCGATGTATTATCCCGATAACGACAAAAACAGGACACCATACAGAGCTATCAAATCTTCAACGGCCAGCCAAAGACCCAATGGATCTGCAGGTAAATACCTAGCTCTACCAAAACATAGTAGACTGCCGATACACGGACGATTTCTCTCCATCCAGAAATCCTTTCTATTTGGGTTAACTAGTATATCCGAACGACATGTATGTATAGTTGCGTGACTCGTGACTTGGTCTTGGGTATAGGACTGGATTCTTATTTTTCCATGACTCGAACTCGGACTCGAGTTACGAGACCGACTCGCACTCGGACCAACTCTCTCGTAATCTGGGCGATTCGTAAAAGGGCGCCACCAAGAGTTTGCAAGGCGTTGGCCAATCACAATACACGGATTCACCTGTCGACCCTTTCCAGATGCGGATTGGGTCGAAAAACTCCGCGCATTGTGATCGGCCAACGCGTTGCAAACTCTTGGTGGCGTCCTATTTTGATTAGCTCGTATTGGACACGGATTCGCCTTGCGTGACTTGTGATTCCATGCAACGTAATTACCACAATATTATTGGTCTTTACGGCAGATAGAGTGACTTCTGTATGGTAGCATTGGGAACGAGAGTAAACCGTTTTATATAATATATTTCACAGTGGTTTATATGACTGTTCTGTTTGATAATATGCGAGTATACCGTTTAGTCAAAAAGTGGAATTATGACTCGCAATCGACTCGACCTGGATAACTCGTAACTCGGACTTAACCTCGATGGATAGTTTGTGACTGAAACAAAAGCCTGATATATGTCTGAACCTCAGGACAGATCCATGTCTGAGGGCTCTTCTCTGTAATATCGTTCATGCAACAGTAAAGCGTTTATTCCCGTTGTCTGCTGATTTCGCAGCCTCGAAGACCTCTGATTCTAGGAGTCAGGAGAGACCCAAATGCCCCGTGTATAGGGAGCTGTCTCAGGCCGAGGCCAGACGGAGTGTGCAGCCCGAAGCCCCGCAGTCGCCGAGCCGAAGGGTCGGAGCCACGGCCAGTCCAAGGCGAATACGCAACAGGATGTCCAACCATAGGGAGTCCAAGACATGTGTGCTACTGTGATTACTTCATAGGCAGAGGGACGTGTAGACGATCCGACAACCTATCTTGTATGCTATCATCCAACCCAAGCTGTGCGTGCATGGAATGCGTGCATGGATTCAAGTCTTCGAGAACTATAACGGATTAACATAACATAATGTATACAAAATCTTTCAATCTGAATTCCCCAATGATTCGAGGCTGTCGAAGCACTGGATTATTTCTGTACTTGAAGCTCAATGTTAACTGGGGCGATCTCGACTCCTCGAATGGTGGGAGGTATTTGTCGTTGGATATTCTTGATTGAGTCGGATGCACATTCAGCTGAATCGTTTGCATGTCGGTGAAAAAAGTCAGTACAATCCTTGATACGCTTCTCACTGCGACTTCTCTTGCGAGGTAGCGCCGAACTTCACTTGCCAGAGGACTTCAAGGACTCGCATTTACTCATTATAAATCTTGACCCAGTGTATATACATGGACAGTGTCCCATCGTTTGTGCCTGGTTGTCCATCATGATTTGCTCAAACAACTTACCCAGAAAACAGACCCTCATCTATATCTACTGTTTCTTTCCGTCCGCATGTCCCATGTGCATCTGCTTTCAGCTGTACAGTATAACATTCCGAATCGCTTCATTTAGAATTGGTTGCCAAGCCAACCAGCCATTTGTATAAAGATATGCCAAATAGCGGTTGTATATATTTTGTCACAAACTAGGCATTTTGATGAGTATTTATTGGATAAGATTTGTGCCTCTTTGACACGCCAACTTCGAGGAAATACTATTACGCATATAGATATAGCAATAATCTTCTGTACAAACCACACCTTTATACAATTACTTTATTAGCTATAGCGACATGTATTTTTTTCCATAGGGTTTTTGATCTCGTTTCAAAGTGCTTGTTAACAGAAGGAATCAGTGTTCAGTAGATTAAGAAACTGAATGTTGCAGTACGGGCGTTGATCGTCTTGCAACGTGACAGAAACCGCGTATACTAAACGAAGCTTCTGATTACCGTACTTTTCGGATATAGGGAGAGGTTTTATTCTCCCTCCTATTTTCTAAAGCTCGTACCGGTCGTATAGCTTGAAGTGCGTGATCCGTACTCAAATGTCGTAATCAAAATCAGTTGTGAATAGCAGAGTGTTCAAGCATTATTAACGGAGCGTTAGCGCACATAGATTCTCTGTGTAAGTTGGCCATGCAGATTTGGGTGGCCACAGTGTAAGTAACTCAGTCCGTTAACCACGCATTGCCTTGTATGGGATTGTTACACTAGCAAAGATGTATACGTTATACCCATTCGAGTGTACGCTGTATTCGGCACAGATCTAGCAGATAGATGAGCACTGAAATATAGTCATCGATGCCGATTTCAAAAGTGCACTGGCGCTCTTATGTTCACAACGGTTTGAAGGAAAAACTCTAGGCTACATTTTGTTTGCCAATTTGTTGACGGTCGGCGTGTAAAGACGTGTATCGTATGCACCTAGCTATGATGCGACAATGTCTTCGGGTTTGATGACCTTGTTAAATTCTGTTTCCAAAATCAAGCCAAGATCAATCATTTGGAAATGCAATACTTACGAATGTATTCTAGTAGAAGGATAACAACCGGTAACTGGAAATCACACATCGGCCTTTCATTCTTATAGGACTACATTATCACAAGACTTATGGGCAATACTGAAAAATATAATGCTTTCAATCGAAATGTTAAGATTAAATTGTCAATCTTTCATTACCACGGCGCATGATTACATTAAAAAACACACACGATAATTTGATATGGGTGCCACCTATCACATTCGGGAGCACTATGAAATGAGTGCTATTTTTTTTCTTCAAATTAACATAATGAATTTAATAATCTTTTCTGAAATATTTACCTTTATTCTTAAGATCTTTCTACCTCGAACATTTCTTGGTTAGGGCCACAGCCCTTCCTTTGAGATTGTTTCTCTCCACTTTCTTACTATTGTTCTGAGAAGCCACATAGTTCAGGAGCATACTGACCAGATATGAGATCTGACGCATTGCACTTTATTGCAAACGTTGGTAGGAGGATTCAGGCAAAGATGCATAGATTGAGTAGAAATGGTATTAAATGAGTAAACGATTCTGAGAGACTTTTCCTTTCTTTTCAGAAATCTTTTTTAGCTGGAACATGATAACCGACTGCAGTTGTGCATTCTAAGTCCCAGCTTCCTGCAGGAGAGATGTTGGGTTATATTCGCTTATTCATTTCGCACGCAGAGAGTACAGATTACATGGTGTGTCACTCGAAAGAGTCTGAATGTACAGTGTGTTGGGCCTTTGACGCCCCAGGGTATACAGCGAGTCGATGTAACTTTGTTAGCAGATCGCTGCCATACACGAGTTAACACAATAGAGGTGAGACGGTTTGAACAGTGAACCCGGTGAAAGCATTTCAGCGAGACCAATGTTTGTTTTCTATTCATGGCTGCTGATGTTGAGCCTGTGTATAACCATTGCCCGCAGTACTGCACACAAGCTCCGCACAAGGCTCGCTCTGAACTTGAAATAAAGAATGGATATTTTAATACAATTCAAATGTTGTCATTCTGATTGAATTTCCACAAACATGGTTTTTGTATGATGCAGCCCGTTTACTTTGCCTTCCCATTTTCTCAACTAATGTCGGTGTATATAGACCTACACGCCATAAATGTATGAGATAAACAGCCATGACATTGTAGGCCAAATAAAATAAAAAACTGTTTAGCGTCCTGTCTTTTTGGAAAATAAAGGAAGGAGGAGGCCCTTTTATCAAAATGGCCGACTGACCCATTTATCCAAAACAACCGGCCGGGATTTTTTTCCAAGATGACTGCCATTTTCTTTATGAAAAAGTTAACACGCACGAATAGACGATTTCCGCAGTGACTACTGAATATATAAAAGCTACGACATTTTAAATAATTTTTCAGGGGAAAAACATGAAATGTTCACCTTTTTTTTTTAACTCACCAAAAAGAACAAGAAAGCAGGCGGCCTTCATAAAGGAAGCGCATGGGACGCTAAACATGTTTTTTTTTTAACTACAGTAGGCTTTTTTTAAGCAATGTTACGAATGTTTGGTAGAAAAAGTCCATGACCCTTGACACCGTCTAACAACATCGGTTTAAGATTTTCATTGAAAATGTATGGTAGACGGCTGAGTCCCATTCACATACTGTTTAGTTTGTATGACGTGCCTTAGCCTAGGACGTCGTGACTTTGCATTCCAATTTGCTGCCCTCTAGCGTCATATCTGCACCAGCAAACTCCACAGGGAAACTAGTGAGTAGTGATGTAGAATTGCTCGAAAAATTTAGTGATATACTTGCTCTTCATCAGAGTTGCTGGCTACCACCAAGACGAGGAACATTTCTACCCCTTAACAATTACATTACTACTGTTTGCATTGTTATAAGGCTCACATTTCTACACGATGTGGTAGTTTAATTGGCCTGTGCAAGCAGAAATGGACAAACAAAATGCTTAAAGTACAGCAGCCTGGGCCATGTTTGAATAGCGCTGTCACCGTCGGTTGAACGCAGGAGCCGGTGCGACAAATGGCGTGTATGTTCAACTAATGGCGTAAACACGGGCACTGTGCCATTGGTCCATAGACTGGTCATTGGTAGACATCCGGGCTCGTTATTGCGAATGTCAACCACGTCCCTTTCAGCTCTTGCCTGTTTACGAATCAGAGTCCCATGCGTGCTGGTTCATTTGTATTGCTGCTTGGTAAGAATACGTACGCATCGCCCGTACAATATGCAGTTTTGGCGCTGGCTTTTAATACCCACGTGCTGAACATAATTATTGTGATCGAAAGAGAGAGGAATTGGTAAAGAAATGAGGGGAGGTGGAGGGAGGAGAATAGAGAGGTGGAGCGATGTGAAGAGAGACAGAGAGAAAGAGAAAGAGAAAGAGAAAGAGAAAGAGAAAGAGAAAGAGAGAGATAGAGAGATAGAGAGTGGGCGGAGGGAGAGAAAGAAAGGTTGAGAGAGGGGATTACATTGTAAAGACCAGTCTCAAATCTGAACATTGTTTCAATACAAGGCGGTCGTTAAGTTCTGCGGTATACAGTCGTTCGATAAAGGCCGCCGCACACACAAACAAATCAAACAGGACATATATTGGTCTCACGGTCTCGAGAGGCCGATCGCTCTCACCAAAAGTTGATCGCAAAGTCGATCCTTCGTATTTGTTCGCAGCTGGCTCTCGTGGCGGCCGATTAAATTGAAGCGTGGCTTGGACGCTGGCATGGACTTTTTATCGTAGCTGCGATGTTTGAATCCCTGATAGGAACTGACACAATGCAGCCTTACACAAAGGTTATTGAAATGGTACCAGTGCATTTAAACGTTATCTGAGCATTTGTTAAATTTGGTAAATTCCCATGTCTGTTACAGGGATGACAATTTAAATGTTCAATCTCTTCTCTGAATTTCAAGTACATTGGAACATACCAGAGAGGAAAATTCTGAAGGTCTGGATGGATGTTTATCAACGGTGTATGGCAACTATCGTTATTCAATTTGAGTTCTGCCATCGGTTCCCGCCTTGGAAAAGCCCCACACATCTATGTGTACGATCCGTGCGTGGAATATTATTTCATAAGACCCGATGTTCAATGATCATGTCATAATTTAAAGTTAGTACTATTCGTCACGATACAAACATTGGACAACAAGGACTGTCCTGTAGCAGTGATGTTACCGTGTACTTTTTATCCCTCAACTTAAAGGTAGGGTACACCATTTGCCAAGGCCAAATAATCGCATCAATATTCAGGAAATAACACATATGTGACCCGGCACAACGACATGAGGATATCCAACCAAAACACTTTTTGAGTAAACAACGCTTGAAATTCAAGTATCTTCACAACTCGATGACAAATCATTTTTTTGTGTGTGTATTTTCGGAAATTTTAAGTGTTAGATGATATGATATTTTGATATCATTTGAAAGCTAATAGTATACTCTTTCACACCATTAGAAAACCTCGAAATCTCAAAAGTGGGGTTATTCCTCATTATGCTGTGCCGGGTCATATATTTTCAAGGTAAGTTTCGGCTCAATCCGTCGACCACGTAATGAGAATCAACATTATCTGCTTACTTTTATTTCAGACACAGAGGGCGGTTTTTGTAGAAAGGGCACCTTTGTTCCAAAGGTCGTCCGCCTACTATTGCTTTCCGATCCTTTTAAGTGGCCGTTATGCAACCTGCTGACATTTTGATCCACACATTTGCCTTTGTGTCATCCCACGCCACCTTGGCCATGTTCAAAGAAACAAGCATTTTCATGATCAAACAGTTGGCCCTATATAATGTGTGGATCATGTATAGTGCCAGGTATTTAAATTTACCGAAGCCTGCAAGAACACAGGTCACTCATTAGCTGTATACATAGTGACATTTTTCTGATAGTACTGATAAACGTTATTCAATCTCAACTAAAGAAAGTATAAAGGAAAATTGACAATCTGAAAAATTGCTTTTACTGCTTTCCTCTTTTGTCAATCTGCTTTTGAGAATATCAGCTTCTAAATTTTTGATATACGAAATGAACAGTTTGAAATTGCATACCTATTACTGACAATCAAACAGATACAGGGAAACTAACTGAGGACTTGCGACCAATATTAATTTGAAAAAAGGGCGGAGTAGATTTCGCTGGCACGGGGCGTGAACCCGCAACCTCTGTCTCAACGCACCAGTGTCTATTTCATGAACTAGTTTGATCAAGTACAATGATGTGTATAATCAAATCCTTGCCTGTCTTGCATCTTCATGGAAGTTTCTAGGGCTATATGCGGACGCGGTATATGATCCTGGCAAATCATTTATATCTTAAATCATAAGATTTGCTAGCAGGATGTGTGAATATGGTGGTTGAAATCTCAATCAGTTGTCTGTAACATTATACTGCAGTAAATATCACAATAAATATGATTACTAGGTCTATGCAAAAATGTGTTGGTCTTAAAGTGCTCCCATACATTTCACAGCGGATGTGAAGACACAGAATGACAGCCAAGAATATGTTCTGGATGGTGGAGTAGGTAAATGTTGTCTGGGCGTGCGCTGTAAACACCGCGGTACCTTTAGAAGACTAGACGCAGGCACCAGGCGCCTGACTGCATTATGGCTCACTCACCCTGTATCCCCCTGTGAAAAATAGGCTAATAGTCCCACGGGAACTATTGTGTCAGGCAGGACTGTGAGCATGGCGATATCGCCTATCGATCTTCTCTCACGTCGACCTGCACACACTGTTCGTCGGTGTAACCACTGCCCTCCCTCTCTACTCCATTACGCGAGTCCCGGGGCGTTTCTTTCAGGCACACGGCTCGTGCTTCACAGCCGAAGAGATTAGCACGGCGTTTCTATTAGCCATCTAAACCGCCCGCACCCCGTGCATTTACTTAATCACGATAGAACTGATAGAGCCTTTCATTGTGTCTGATATCTTTAAAGGGAGGTTAAACCATTTGCAAAGTGTCCAATTCCCGGATTTTCAAAATTTGCAAAATTGTTTACTCATCAGGAAATTAGTAATGGTATCAGACATTCCGTGTAATTTCAGCGCCCGAAAATAAGGATACTGGTAGAATTTCCAACGTTCGCTCCGTGGAGCGATTGTTGGAACAAAGAGTTCCATTTACAAATAGTGCCCTCTAAGTATGAACAAACTTAGCATTTGATTCCGTTTCCAAGGTTTTTCTCAAGACAGAGTTGGCGGAATAATTCGAAGCATACGCAAGTGTGTTTTTTTACGTATAGATTGGCAAATGGTGTATATACCTCAATTTAAAGGTCACATCTATCAGGATGTATTGAGTGTCAAAGTGGGTCCTTTTTCCAGACAAACGGCGCCCTCTTTCGTCGATTATGAGCAGGTACAAAAGCCGTACGATGTCAGTGTAAATTCGTACAATCAAAAACATTTACCATAGGCCTAGTGCATATTCAGGTTTTACATTTTTGCCCATATTTGTCATGCCTTCCTTTAGCAAAAAGGACTAGGTTGAAACTGGATTAAAATAATGTTGTCAAACCCAGTCTCAATTTTGATGACGCATTCATTTCATTTCATGGAAATTCACTTTTTCATTTACTAGCCTATCTGCCAAAAGTGGGGTCCCCGTTGTTGTTGATCAAATTCAAGAAAATTAAGAAGCCACCTTTTTTGAACGACCGTGCCTATCAGGCGACTGACTTGATTAGTATTGCCTTAGCTCGAGTTCAGATACAAGACACGGTGCATGCAGGCCGCAGCACTAGTCCTCCCCATCCCCCGACAATCCACGTGTACTTATCCACAAGCTTCTGTCCGCGTCAGAGAACAGTTTCTTTTCATCAATAAACAACAACATCAATATTAGCATGACTTGTACCCTTGGCATCCATTCTCACACTGACACACTCCAGTGAGCTTCCACCTCTCCTCACTACTCAGTAGTCACGATGGGCGGGGAAGATTCTCCACGCTCCAGCGCTCTCCCCAACACGTGTCAGCATTGATGATAGTTGGAATCCAGTAGTCTCCTGACGATGGGCATGGTACACACTGCCCGAAACGTTTTAATATCGGCTGTTTTCAGAGCCATGCTCCCTTTGAAATGAAATGCTTCACGTGGTGTCACTGTAAACCTTGCACTTATTGATATCAAAGCAAACTAGCTACGTTTCCTGTGCATCCTAACAGCAAGCGACATTAGCGACCTAAACACTTAACCTGTACCATCCATATCCCTGTATAGTTTATTTTTACAAAGTCTGTTTATGCGCGTCACACTCATTTATACAAGACCATTCATCACCTTTCAGTGCAGGTTCCAATTACCTATTATTACCAGTAAATATCCACAACATATGCACAAATTGAAATAGGTTAAAGGTTCATCAAATTAAAATCATGTAATCAGAATTGCAATCGAGGTAGGCATTTTAACCTTTCGTTTTAGCTATACATTGTATATAGACAAGCGTAATATTTATACACCATATCCGACAAACGTGAACTAACAATCCTTGGTTCGCTTGACTCAGTTTGAAGATAACAATCTACGGAAGCCAGGTAACACAGTTTGGTTGTACCACGCATGGACAACAACATCCCGAGAAACGAAATGGAAAGGTTTCATTTAAAGACTCAAAGAAGGATAGAGAAAAACAGAAGCAAAGTGGATGGGTGCCGCCCTAATCCCTGGCTCAGTGACGATGCGTCGTACCACGGATGCGGTGGGGGAATACCAGGAATGTCTTGGACATTTCTAGCGCTATATCGGTAGGATCTGGGCCTCGCTTCGTTTTATTTTTGCGCCATGCATGACCAGTGAAGTCCGTATAATCCCCGGCATCTCAGTTTAGGCACGCCGCCTACTCGAGAAAACAAACGGCTGACCTCTGTATGCCACCGCCACCAAGTCTCCACAATAGGACATCGGTAAACACATGGGTAATTGCAGATTAAAGACTGCGATCATTTCTCGACTCGAGGAAACGTTGTGCAATGAGCAGCGGGCCAGTATATTGCTGGGTCAATGCCAATATTAACAATCATTATACAACAGGCAGTATTTCTCTACCAGCCAATATTTGAGGTGACGTACATTTTGTACTTAGAATGATATGTGTATAAATAAAGATTGAGATTTTCAAATATCGATATATAGGCGATTAAATCCTTGAAACTAGAATAATATGACGTGTGAGGAGATGTACGATTACAGCGGTTATCATTATTATTACAGCTGTAGTATAAGCAGCGATACCTGTGCAGGCAGTGATGGCGTTTTTGCCCCAAGAATGCAAGCATGGCGCAGCGGTATAGGCCTACGCTTGTTCTTTAAACGCGATCGTGTTGGCACTAACTAAAGCCACGTGATGAGTATGGCCCTTCAGTACTGTGCAGTATTCATAACACCAGTCGGACTGCGTACTGCGTACTGCGTGGCAACGTGGAACTTGGCGCCACTTTTTTGACTGACAGGAGATAGCGACTCCTGATAGGCTAGCTGTGGGAGGACTGGATGAGGGGAGGGCATGCCGCAGCATTTAATGAGGCTGAGGTCGAACTCATCCTTAGGTGAGGGGGCAGTAGACGTTCTTACAAAGGTGACACGAGTCTCTCAATGAAAGCCAAAATACTTCGTCCAAGACACGGCTGATACTCTGACTCCAATTCTTGATTTAATACCCTTTTTAAAATGGCTGCTGCAATAGACATTTTAGGAACTGTTTTGCTAATGTTGCTAACAATCAAACTGTTTTCCACACTCGTTCTGGCGGTGTATTTGAAAGTTTTCAGTTTTAATGCTAATGAAAATTTCAATATTCATGAAGAATTTTGTGATGTCATTACAGGATCATGCAACATAAATCAAATACTTCTATACAAAGGTTTCTGAAAATGTCTGGTTTTTCCTACAGACCTATCCCTAAACCTGTTGATTTACTGCCAAAATGTATGCTTCATAATCATTCAATGATGGAGTTTTTATCAAACCTAATCCAGAGGGATTAACGCGAGCATCAACGCGACGTGAGACTATCCCGTGTGGACGGATCGGCGGTAGCCGAGCACGCTTGGGGAGCTGGTCACCGCCCCAATTGGGACGATGTACGGTGTATTGACCGTGAGCAGCATTGGTACACCAGGCGTTTCAAGGAGGCCATCCACTTCCGACTTCGCCGAAACAACATCAACCGAGACCCGGTTTCTGGCTCCCCACCATCAGACGCCACACGACCGCCGACCCACCACGGACAGGGCTGCTGGTGGACGCCAGAATCGCGCGCCAAACCGCACGATCACTACTACGACGTCCGAAAACCGGTACGCAGGAACCGGCGAAGCGGACATAAACAGACGCCGCAGCGCGCATTCTTCAGTTGCCTGATGAAGGTTAGCAGTTAGCAACCGAAACGTCGCCACCAGCAACGACACATCGCGTGACTTTGATCACCCTTTCCACTTATCTACACCACCGCGATGAACAACCCCTTCATTTCTAGGGATTAACTGGTAGTTTGAACGACATTTTTAAGTTTTTTTAAACGGTGTGTTCCTGACATGACCTTACAATAACGCCCCCATTTTCATAGGGATAAAGGTAAAACAGAGGACCAATTTCTGACTCCACTAAGAAAAAGAAGCTTGCCAATATGTTTGTACACTTCAGATCCCTAGATTACGGCAGAAAATGAGCTTGACTGCGATATTTTCTGCAGAGACCCTTAAAGTAATAACAAAAAGGACCTTTACCCACACATTTTAGTTCCGACAAAGATAACGAATCCCAAGGAAAAACCACATAGGCCTACAGTACTTTCTCGTGCACGGCGAAGAAAAAAGTAAAGTTTTGTTTTGGACAAGTGGGGCCTTTTCTGAAAGTGAAAAGCAGATGGCATTTATTTTGTGGGATATTTAGGTATCTTACCAAATAGAGGTTCAGATGGTGGTGCTCTGTCAGTTCGGAACTTAACGACCGACCGATCGGTGGACTGCCTGACTGGGCAGCAAAACGAGCATTTCAATGGAAACGGGTTGTTATGATATCGATAAACACCAGGTTGTTTGGAAACTTAAATTCACTCCTGTTAACGCTGGTACTGGTATAGGGTTGGTGAAGTTACTTCGACTCCTACAGGAAAGGCAAATTTGAAAACAAGCTAGCGCTTTAGACCACCAATGGACTGCACAGTAGTTTCCCACACACCACAATAGGCATTCCTATCCGTTGCTTTCAACCCATGACACAACGATCACAAATACACGTACTTCCTATCACTATCAGATCTATATATACGGCCGGGCGGACACATCTAACAGCTTTTTGCAACCCACGCAAGTACCTTCCTAACCTTTATGTCGCCCCAACCGGCCTTTGCCTTCAAAGGGTGAGACGCATGGTGTAAGGGACTCCTTAATCTACTTTAGTTTAATTGGTTCCCTGTCATGATTATTACTATGGAGGGCCGGCCACGCCACGACATGCGAAGCGGGACACCTGCTCATACGTCTGCCTTTTTCAAATAGGGTTGTTGGCGTATTGGCGACACACTGGTGACGTCATTAGGTGACAACCACCACTCCGACCTTCCTCCTCTCTATATGCTAACTATTTGCTAGTCTAGTACTTTAGATTCATGAGCACAGAAAAGTGCGAAAGAGATTTGGTTGGTGGAAAGGAAGAGACCCGTACCCGTAGATAAGGGCATTTTCATAGTTCCTGTTGAGGTTTATTTTCAGGTTCCGTTGATAGAGCCTGAGGGACGCTATGTTGACTTCAACCCTCAGACTTGGGAAATCTCACCCCGGCTCAATATTCAGTGGGTATCGGCGTCGTTCTTGGAATCTGTTGCAGGTATACAAAAAAAACCATGATCATATTTTAGAAGGATTGAATGTGTACGCGCCAGGCTAGTAGGCTAAGGTAACATGACTGGCGTTTCTGTATACTTCCTCTTCCAAAGGTCAAGATTTGATTTGTTTTACCACCAAAATCTCTTAGCCTACCATGCACAAAGACATTTGGTCCCAGCATGTGTGACGATATGTCACTTAAAGGCCCCATACAACATTGGTAAATGTCAAAAGATTGCCGCAGTTTTTGTATTAAATCATTAAACATAAAAAAAAATACCGCGAAGGTTTTAGCTCAAATGGTAATCTGAGAAAGTAGACAAATGCAAAAAGTTGTCACGTTTTTCGCACCAATCTGTAGTGTAAGGAATAGTTTATTAATCGCAAGTGCTAAACTATTTGTCGATGTTTGAGGGAAGATTTCGCAAGAAATACAGAAGTAAGGAAATCTGTGGACATCGATGTTTTACGATCTTCCCAATGTTGTATTGTGCCTTTAAGTGTTTTATGATTATGTTATATTTATTCACCTTTTCAGGTCATCCTTTAATGTGTATGGCTTTATTATTTGAATCAGTTACTGTTTAAAGAGTTTTGTTTTTGGTCATCGAACATTTCAGCCTGTTGACTTGCCGTCTGAACTTTTTATCTAAAAGAAATGTATTCTAATATCGTGACTAACGTTGGTAAAAGAAATATTGGTTGAAATAAAAATACCCACCTTTTTACAGCAAGAACAATGATTCTGAATCTCGCAATAATGATGAGATTTCTTTCCGCCGTCTCGAAAGCACCCTAAAGGTCATGCTTGAAATAGTCATGACAGAAATGTCGTCACTGAATCCAGTATTTTTCACCTGTATTAACAATGTAGAAACTGACTGAAGATATGACAAAGAAAACACTGACTGGACCGGGATTTGAACCCGAGATCTCTTGTTTTGCGTGCAGGTGCTCTTCTGATATGAGCAATCCAGCCCTTAGATGGCGGCCCTAAAATAGTAAACCATAGTCTTTACCAGTGTGGGGCGCCAGTCAGAAGCAATTCAACCATTATTTGCAGAAACTAAATTTAGAAACTGAATGTAACTAAGTGTAGAAACTGATTTATTCTTGCCGATTCCTCATCCTCTGTTGGTAAGCTTCTTTTATTAAAACGCAAGCACATAGTATAGGTCAAAGTACATAACTATTATTAGCAGACATGTTGCTATTAGATCGCTCAGTATCCGCCATATAACCTGTTCGACGACACAGACCGCCGGTAATTAAAAACCGGAGAGCTATTGAAAGTTGAGCTATACCGGCCCATGCTCGGATTACTGTTGAGCTAGGCGTCTTGAATTGACATTCCTGGGTGGAAATTGGCTTCCTGGCCCTACGAGGAGTTGACCATCTAACGCCCACTTGTGCTGCCATTGTGTGCCCATGGTATGTTTTAACTGCACTCGCTGCTTATGCGTTAGGAGGAAACAAACCTAACGCCGATCTGGCTGGGGAATCTCTGCAATGCGGAAATGGGCAAGCCCCCCAAATGAGGTGACATTACTATAACCGCCCTTTGGTTCCTTGATGGTTTCAATTCCTGCACTGTTTCCCCCGTCTATATAAATAAGTGCAGGAGGCCTTTTCTAACGAGGGCGTGTCCGTTGCCAAATGTGTGAAGCATTTCTTTGACGGTCTCGACGCCAAGTGGGAATCTGAATGAATCATCATCTCTTTCGAGAAGGAGTATACGGCTCTGAAAGAAGTAGGCAACGTTTCGGAGAGTATGTGCTCTGCCCGTTGTCAGGAGACTCGTCAATAAAGATGGATCCAACGCAAAGCTTAAACAATGCGCTTCCGCCATGCAAACCTTTGAGACATATATCTTCTGACGTCATCGTTGACAGGGTCTGTGGCAACTGCGAATCCTTGCCGCCCGAAATCGGCCATCGAGTTTGTACACGGAAAATGTACAGCACATGACTACACGGCCGCCTCATATTGTGTGTGAGTGACTTCGATCGTTAAAAATAAGAAAAATATGGATAAGTTAATTGTGTAAGTGGATTGTGTATAGCTTGAAGCGGTACAAAAAAGAGCACGATAGGGAATGAACTAACCTACTGTGAAATTGCTAGCATGGTCTCACATCTCAACCTCGTCTGAGTCAGTGAACGCAAAACGCAATGCAATGTTGGCGGGACGTGTGAAACATCTTCTACGGATGGCGCCATTCTCCGGTCAGCCGTTAAAAGCGTGACTTCACCGTCTGACGCCCGTCGGCGCGCCCCGTAGCACCGTGTAGCACCCACGAGGGCTGCCCGAGATTTGCACACAATGAACGGTGTCAAATCTGAAGCTAGTTCGACCATGAATGTCTTTGCCGCTATATATGACCGTATAACATAGGATAGTGTAAACAATCAAAAAGTGGCAAGTGAATCACACAGATACCACGCTGTGGTATGCATTCGAAGAAACACGAAGCAAGGAAGCAAACTCAAACCGCTCGACAGTGAACCTTTTTACGGCTGATAAAATGACAAAACAAACAAATGACTGGATCATTACCTACCAGCCTTTCCCCAGGCACAAATTGTAATCACATTTGCTCTTCCTTTAAAAGCCTGCCATAGATAAAGATATTTGTTCATTAATGTATGGACAAGAAACATATTGACGCATGAAGGAAATGCAGACTTTGAGAGCGTAATGTGTAATCTTGTTTACCGTTTAGAACGTTATGGCCTCCTGACTGAAGCGAGCTATAAGGTCTACACGATTCATTCCCTCCATTGTGGACTTGTGGGTAATACCATTCCATGGCATACATTGCGAACGATTAACCTGCTTGGTATTGTACCCATATCCTTCTCATACTGTTCCGTATAATTCCAAAAAGGGCGAAAGTGGTGCTATAGATGGATGCAATGCCCCCCCCCCCAAACGAAGTTTTTGGAAATAAAACGATCGGTTCATGATACAATGGAGCACCAGGACCTGGCGTTGATAGACTAAAGTAATGGTGATGCATGTGTTCTGGAGTATGTGGTTGTCGAGCAACAAATATCGAAGTAGTATTGCTTCAATTATGCGTCAATCAATGGATCATTACATTATTCGGTTTCTGACATCATCTTGATGCGATGTATCCCTTTTAAGTATAGACATCAGTCAAACGTACTCCAGTAATTGTTACCAAGCATGACTCACGAAAGTCTAGTGCTACCTCAATATACATGCACTGGTTTCCCTAATCAAGGAATGCATGGGGCAAATTTGTTTGCAAGACTCCCTGGCGTGTTTTCACTGTAAGTGCTTGATGTGATGGGCCAGAGATGGTGCCATCTCCCCCATAATCACACTCCACTGGGACCGAGGTGAGTACAGCCTTCGTTATTGCTCGGGTGGACCGTCGTGAGATCGGGGTGCCAAGGCGATCCCTAAGGAGTCGAGTAGGCGTCGGCAGACAGGTAAACATTTGGATTTCCTCGTCCCTGAAGGTGATAAGATCAACTTTGCCAAATCATGGGGACCGCCTACCTCCATCCTCACACCTTCCAAGTTTGCCCGAGTATTTTAAGGGGACCAGCGAGGGAAAACAAACTAACAGATCATTGGGATTTTTTGCTTCCCCCGTTCACATCAGCGACCTGCATTTCCAATCTCACTCGGTGCCCATATTATTGATTGCGTGTGCAGAGGTTGTTCCCCTGAGAATATTCATCCAGGTTTCTCCGTTAGAGAGGAGCTTGTTTTCGAAATCTTATCGTCTATTTTTTTTCCTTAAGTTTTGAACCACATCACGTAATCCGACGAATTGTTATTACATTAAAAAGGTTATAATGCAAACGACAAGTTGACGGGGAAGTATCTCAGACCAGACCAGACCAGACCAGACCAGACCAGACCAGACCAGACCAGACACGACCAGACCAGACCGGACCGGACCAGACCGGACCAGACCAGACCAGACCGGACCAGACCAAACCAGACCAGACCAGACCAGACCAGACCAGACCGGACCAGACCGGCCCGGACCGGACATGACCAGACCAGACCGGACCAGACCAAACAAGACCAGACCAGACCAGACCAGACCAGACCAGACAAGACCAGACCAGACCAGACCAGACCAGACCAGACCAAACCAGACCAGACCAGACCAGACCAGACCAGACCGGACCAGACCGGCCCGGACCGGACATGACCAGACCAGACCGGACCAGACCAAACAAGACCAGACCAGACCAGACCAGACCAGACCAGACCAGACAAGACAAGACCAGACCAGACCAGACCAGACCAGACCAGACCAGACCAGACCAGACCAGACACGACCAGACCAGACCGGACCGGACCAGACCGGACCAGACCAGACCAGACCGGACCAGACCAAACCAGACCAGACCAGACCAGACCAGACCGGACCAGACCGGCCCGGACCGGACATGACCAGACCAGACCGGACCAGACCAAACAAGACCAGACCAAACAAGACCAGACCAGACCAGACCAGACCAGACCAGACCAGACCAGACCAGACCAGGCCAGACCAGACCAGACCAGACCAGACCAGACCAGACCAGACCAGACCAGACCAGACCAGACCAGACCAGACCAGACCAGACCAGACCAGACCAGACCAGACCAGACCGGACCAGACCAGACCAGATAACTCACAAGGTATCATTGCAAGCATTGTATGTAGCAGACATACCTATCCATCATAATGCTATGATGGTACGTATCATTGGTAATAGCTGCTCTGTGTTCTTCACGTTTGCCTGTAAAGAGCCGTTGAGGAAAAAAAACACAAAAAAAGACAAGGAAAACAATAGGGTAATAAGGGTTTGGTGAATAAACAAAATAATGCCAATCTGGAGCTTGATCGCCCGTGCAAAATGCGGACGGCATGATATATACTATCTATGGTGATTCGGGAGGGACGAAATATACGACAGCATCGATACATAGAGATTGCCTCTGTTTCTGTGAGTACACCCTACTTGAGGCCTTTCTGATTGTACCAGATAACGACTACATGTGATTAGTTGCTGCTATTTTCGGAAGTAAGGCGGAGAGGGGATGCACAGCTTCTTTCATTACTGAGTCGGGGCCATGTGCAGGGTCATAGGACGCTTTACTTGATGACTTCGTTTGGTTTCCTTTATTTACGGACTGACAATTTGAATAAACAGAGCAACTACGTGGTGTGTTTGGAATATTGTTCCGGACACTGGTAGGTGTATAGCAACAAGACAGGAACATGCTATTCTGCTTTAGTTTCAAGATAATAATATAGTTCCAAAATTTTACAAAAGTACAATTAAATGAATGACTTCTTTTTGCTATCTAAAATAAGAATAGAAAGGGAATTTTGACTGGACCTGTGCTCTTACCGTCTGAGGTAACCAGATGATGGCCTTCCTTCATGATAGTCAACTAGTCTTTGCCGGGGTGGGGGCGCCAGTCAGAAACATATATTCAGTTCCCGCGGTTCGAAGAATAGCGGGAACTATTAATCTTGGCCGTTCGAGCGCCACAGAGGTATACGAGCTCAGGTACTCGCAGGAGTTGCGTAATAAGGGACTTGCAGGTGTATAAGAATAGACGCAATAGGGCTATTGGTCAGTTATAGCAGCATTCTTCAGAGCACGCACGCATTATTATTTATTTGTTGAACGGGTTGGAATCGCATAATAAACATAAATATTGCATGTAACGAGTGAAGTCCGAACCGTGACAGGTTTTCCAGAGTAACGTCTCTGTTTTTTTCTCCTGGAAGTCGGGTTCTCCGATGAGGTGTTAAAAGATAAAGTAAACAACATACAGAGGGTACTTTGAGCTCAATTTATATTCTGTGTTGGAATCATAATTTATAATACAAAAGGTTTTCCAGCAGGAGTACCGGAAGAAAAGGGCGGACCCTATGCCCTTTTCTAGGTTTATGCACAGTAATCTTCAACAAAGGATGTTTAAGTTGTTGATGGTGTATAACATACCTGCAGTGTATTTAAAACATTGCAATTGTAAACATTATTAATGCAATAGGAGAGGCAACAGAAGTTGCAAGGTTTACGATTATTCCAGGCTGCTTGCAGTATATATAGCGTACTCGCAGTAGCTAGTCTACTTTGGGTTTGTTTGTTTATAATATTTTGATTAATACGTTTCAGAAGAAAGGCAACAAAAGAGTTGCCAAATTTTGAAGAATATGTAGTATTGGTATATATAAATTATATTGCATGGCGGTCTCTGCGTGCTTTGCTGTCGCCATACTCAAGAATGTGTATGATTTGTAGTTTGTTTTGAGTCACAGTAAGGATAAGACCAACCATTAACTGCCGTGTGTCTCCAGGTATCACGCCCCCGCTTTCATTAAGATTTCAGATGCAGACATCCCATTGCTGTAAGCCTGGCTACAGCCGCTCAGGGACCACACAAAGTATACGCCTATGCAATATTTTTTTTCAATTTAAGTCAAACAAAATTTGGTTATTTAATAGGCCTAAAGGAGAACCTGGAAATGGGAAATAAATGAGTTTTCTTTAGTTTGTAGCTGCCATTGCTTCACTTGGATACTGTGTGAACACGAACCAAAGAGACATGCTAAAGAAGCAGTTGTTGATTCGATTTTTATCTCACAGTTGGCATCCTGCCAAATGTCATCGCTTGAGGGCGCTCTCCGTGTCCACCCCCCCTCCCGCCGGCGTTTTTCTTTTACGCTTGAAAAGAGACTATATGCAGCGCTGCGTGACGTGATCAGTCAGTTGGGATTTCTTGTGGAAGGGCGGAATGTGTTGTTGTAGTTGTAGTTTATTACAAAAATGTAAGATGCGTTGTTAATTGCAAAACTCTAACTGCTGTTAAATTAATGTTCAGCTGCACTGGCTGATCTTGTTTAGCGAGGCTAGTTTATTTTCAAGCGCTAATTTGCACTGTACTGCCACAGCGTAAAACAACCTATAGGCTGCGGTGTATGCAAACAAGAAAATACGTTTCCCGCCGCGGTCCTGCAGGAAATGGGAAAAGATCACCCACCGGCCACAGGATACCAGGGAATTGTTGACGACATCGAATCCGGGCACCATTCTGAGTGCTGTCGTTGTGCGCGGGAATCTTGAGACCATTCAAGAGCTAGCCGATAGTGTGCAGTGTGTGATGACTGGGCGTGTGTGACAATGGCTAGCGGGAACCAACGCAGCGCACATAAATCAGACTGACTACCTCCATGCTCGAGGGAAGCGACCAAATTGATTCGGCCGTTCTCGCTTGCCCATTGCCCCCATCTCTTCAAAACACCGCACAAAGAGTATATCTAGAAGGGACCGCCTTATAATAAGTAAACCCGACTTGTATAGCTCCCTCTTTAACTAAAATCGAGCCTGGAGACACAAGGAGCCTATGGGTGGAGGGGAGTAGGCCGCTTAATGAAGCTGTCAATATAAAGGCTAAAGGATCGCCTTCTGCAGCCAGTCAGTTGTGTGCATGTAGGCTGGGTGCGGGCTACCGGCCTACGGTCGTGCTAGGCGCTACGCACGCGATGCCACAGATAAGCAATCAGATATTGAATGCCAACCCGGCGTGGGATTACACCACCACGCGGCTTTAAGGACGGCGGGGGAGGAAGTGAGTAGGTATCACCGAAGTCACATTTCCGCAACTTGCGCAAGAACAGAGTTTCAGTTTCATGATAATGTCGAAATAGATTTTTCGGTAAACATCACCAAGTATGTATGCATAGATAAAGGATTAGAAGATCACAGCTGTTGTTATAATAAAGAAAAATACCTGTAATAATACTCTTATCACTGACTATGAGCACCGATATCATTTCAAATTACAAGAGACTCGGATTAGAATACCAGACACTTTGCCAATACAAATTAACTATAAGAAACCGCGTGATATACCGGTACCTTGTAGGCCCCTTCCTCAGCGTAAGCCAAACAGTTAGTTCTGATCCCAATCATCCATCACCGATTATAGATAAGGTTTCAGCTACCCGATGATAGCAGTCTTTTCTCTGATTCATTTTGCCTGGGCAGTTCAGAGAGATGGAAATTCAACAAAATACGTGGGCCGGACACAGTAGATGGGGAATTATGGTGAACCTCAAAACTTATGCTTATGCAAAGTAAAACAACGAGCTATGAAATAATGTCGTTACCCTGGCATCCTATAGTAGATTTCATTTGTCCTTGAACGATACACCAGTCCTGCATAATGTCAATGACGAATGTTTTAATGGACATCTTGACCCATAGTTCTCTTGCCATTTCTCAGAAGTTTCCCCCTCTGACCTTTTGCCTTGCAAAACAACATCGTGTGGTTTCTGAGGAAATGCTCTTAGAGTGCATTAATGAGAACCAATGCTATACTCTGATGACCGCCTCCGTGAGGTCAACCCTAGTACGTTGAACTCGGCCGACCAACGCGTGGCTGGGACCCAGAGCCTGCAAATTGCTCTGCAAACCTGGCAAATTGACGCTTGAAGACAACGGATTTGAAATGGATACAGGCAGAACGGATCTGAGGGGAGAGCAGAGGCCAGCGACTCCTCCACTCTACCCGGGAAGGCTCGGCCTGGTTACTTATACACCGGCACCTTCCATCTAATGACATCGACCGATGGACCCTGATTGGTATATGAATAAATCGCGAATAATTTCTGGAATGGTCGTGGGCGGCCTTTGAAGATTTCCCGGCCGATTAACCATTAGATACGCCAAGACATGCTTCCAGCAGAAACACCTCATTATACTCACGCCCCCGAATAGGAGCCAAGAAGCAAATTAGAGGAGTGGGGATCAACGTCAGTGTCGTGTCAGATTGGGTTTATTCCCGAGGAAGAGCGACTGTCGTGGTGCTGTGTCAACTGCCTCGTTGATCAGTAGAGCGTTTAAGGCCGTGTCCGAAACGGGCATCTAGAGCTAGGTCTATAGGTCTTCCCCTATTGGAAATACACGGAGATGCTAATGGCAATAGCCCTAGCCATAGCTCTTGAAGCCCGTTTCGGACACGGCCTTTCTCACATACTGTCATCAATGGTATGTCATGTCATGAAATGGTACTGTCATGAACCCATGGAATATGATGTCATGTATAAAGAGTTCTATCGTAGCATAGCCTTCTATTTAAAAATGTATCTCACGGAAATGGTCTTCTGCGTGCGATGATTTCGCAAAGAAACCGCGATGATCGCAGATTCGCGCTTGGAACTTCACTACGGAGCCCTGAAGGGGACATCTGATATTGTGCTTATTTATTTCATTCCCTCCAAAAATGTATAGACTCCTATGCGTGACTCTCCTCTTTATGAACGTAATATGATCATCTGGGACCTTTTAAAAGTCAAGTAAAAAAAAAAAGACCGGGAAGTTTTGAACAATTTGAGCTTTGAACCGAGATTTCTGGTACTAGCGCTCTTACCATCTTAGCTATCCAGTCCTCAGAAGCAGCCTGAAACATTCAACCAAGGCATTAATAACTGTCGTATATCTTCACGGATCAAGCACCTGCTTTCATTCAGATGCAAACAACCAATGGTTGTAAACCTGGCTACAGCAGCTCAGGGATCACACCAAGCAGTTCATATCTTTATTTCTTCAGATCGTATTGGGTTGGATTTCAAGATGATCGAATTTTTCGAAGCCATCTCGGGAAAGCGGAGGTGCATCTCTGCTCAGAATTCACCGTCTCTCCTGATTTGTATTTGCCCGAGTTTGGTGCGCGTAATAATGTGTTCTTATATATGCAACATTAGGGGCTACATTCAGTTGTAAGTGATAGGAATCGAATGATCGTTATCATAGTATGAAACATGTAGTATCGTAGCTCATGCAGGACTGCGTGCATGGTGAACTATAAAATGTTAGGTCGCGCCTTATCGAGACATGAGCTCCCGACCGTTGCGTCCACGTCAGTAAATGTATACATCATTTTTTGTGTGTTTTTAAACAAGAAGTAGTAGTTCAAACTACTTCATGTATACGGTAGTCTTCCAGTAGACCATTACACTACTGGGCCATGTATATTGCATCATCTGACCTTTTTTTGAATACCTAGAATGTGCCCATGTAAGTCGAGTGGAAACGTGTCATGTAAACGACACGTACGGACTAAGTGCATAGCAAGTAAATATCCTCATTCGGATAAGATTCTAGGCTGTGGATCAAGGGTGGTTTGCTATGACAACATGTATCTCTATCTGTGGTTCTGAAGAGAACCAGTGGACACAACGTTTCGAACAATGTGCTCTTTCCTCCATTCTGCCGACCAAACGTCGAGGCCATCTGTTTAGAACAAACATACGCTCACAAATGGGATGCATAGTTTCACCACACATCACCCTTGATTTCCTCATTCACGATTTTGTCATCAATTCCAAACCCATCATTCAAGAATGAATAACGATATGAGCTCTTTTTCTAGACAGAAAAAGAGGCCCTATTTCAATAGGGCCTATTGAAGTTGGTTGTGTTTGATAACAACAATTTCTTTCCTTTCGTGTCCCGATGGGACGATTTATTTTGTGCTTTCTGGGGAAGAAAAGTGTTGATAGGAATCAAATTTCTTGACATCGACGTTTAACTTTGGCGTAAATCGTCCGCTATTCAATCGACTGCTATATCTTCCCACACTCTCTTCCCTGGAAACTTCAGGATACTCAAGAATTGTGCGGCTTCTCCTTCACACGAGTCCAGACTAGTTGGATGTGAGTACATTTGAGTTAGGTTCAGGGCTATGTCCCACGCAGTGTGCTGGCCTGTGTAGCTTAAGAACGTCAGGTCACCGACCGTCTAGTCTTGCCTGCATGGTATAGGCTTTTTTTTTTATCAAGGCCCGTTTGGAAAAAAAATTAAGAAAACTGAACCACTTAGTTGTTTGATGTCAAGAGGCTACGCAGAGTCCTGCTGAGAGCGGATATTCAATGAGCTGTCAAGACAGCAGAAACTGCCACCATCACTAAATTAGCGTGGTTGAATAGACTCCGCGTTGTCGTTTCTCACAAATCACCCACGGTCAGAATTTGAATTTGCAAATGACAGTGAAGTTGTGTTAATCTGCACGTGTATATTTGGAAACTTTTTCAATCCTACCTTAATATCTGATACGTTCAAATACAGCCCCGAACACTAGTGTATCCTACAGGTAACGGCATATATGTACAACCTGCTAATCTGACATTGTTTTAATAAACTTGATGTTATGCACGTATCTGCCTGTCCTAAATCCAAAATCCGTAACGGTATGGTTCTCACTGCTGGAAACGGGTTGCTGAAAGATATACGACAATTAAAGCACACCTATAATTGCATGCAGCCTCTATATTGGCGCTGACATGCATGGGCATAGGACACAGGCACACGTATTTACTTTGTAGACTCGCTGCGAGGACAAAACACACACCTGGTGTCCTGCACCGTCTGGTCACATACGCAACAGTCGACGATGCCTTCGTGGGCGTAAACCGAGAAAGCGTGGTTTAGAACACGGCTCCATTCTGGCGGGATCCATTAACAGGCCGCCATAGAATGAGCCCACTCAGTGACGTCACACGCCATGGACAGTATTTTCTTTTCCCTGACGCCTATTCTCTGCAATGTACCGACTCATTTGTGTAGCCTTCACGAGTTCATTAAGGCCTACTTCGCCATGAATGCGAAATGACTGCAAGAGCATTCTACTGTGGTGTGAGTACAACAAGGAGCTTGTAAAACAACATGGCCGACCTACATTATAAAGGTTGGGGTACCGTTGTAGCCGTGAGTTTTTTAGCCCTAACTTTGGCAGTATAGTAAGCGTATATCTGCGAGACAGATTGGATGGCCAATCGTGTTTGACCCATTTGGGTGTTCGCTATTGTTGCCCACGGCAGACACACGTCAGTTGTCTTTTCTGCCAGGTGGTCGTCTTGCTTTCATAACTCTCATTTTGAGCATTGTATTGCCCTTGGCTTTTCCTCCCACTAAATGCGCCCTCGCTTTGGCAACGTATACAGTCCGACGTTCGGGAATTGGAGGAGTTTAATATGGCTGCAAGAAATAGCGGTTAATATGAAGTAGATTCCAAGGTACACAGTGTCCAATAATAATTGTGAGTGAGATGTGTTGTACTATAGTTGGGCAATCATCTTTCTTGTGTGAAACCACGCCGTTTCGTACATCCCGTTTCATACACCGACGACACGCCGTCATAGATGCTGAATAGGAATGGCAGGTGAACCCAATTGCATAGAGCCGCTTACTCGTGGAAACTTACTTGATGACAACAGCGAGGCATATAAGCGTCACGACGTATGGCACTTAACCACCGTGGCTAAGCTATAAGTGCGCTTGCGCGAAGCCAGGTTTTGCTGATGCCTCCCCATTCATTCATTCATTCATTCATTCATTCATTCATTTCTCAGGTAGTTACAGGCACAAGCACGAAACCTCCCCTAACCCTAATCCTAACCCTAACAACCCTAATCCTAAACCTTACCCTAATCCTAATCCTTACTCTATCACTAACGCTAACCCAACCCGAACTGTAACTCTAACCGTAACCATAACCCTAACCGTAGCGCCCTAAGCCTAACCTACGCTGGTTTACAAAACACGTCCTTGTATAGTCCCCACACAATTTACGGGGTACCAGCATGACTCAACGACGGTGGTTAAGCGTCATGTGTCAGTCCTGTTATATCTCTCCAACAGCCAGGCGCAAAGCGTGGGCAATTGCAGGGACAATTCTGGTAGTCACAATGCACATTTTCAAGATGTCATTGTATACGGTACTACTTTGCTATAGTCGGTCAATGAATGCATCGTCAAAAACCACAAAATGATGTCACAAAAAGACAGGCTGAATTAAAAGGGTTCCTAATAGGCTTCGCCAGATATGGAAAAGGATCATGGTTACATAAGATGCGTTCCCACTAGAACGAAACAGCGCGATTCACTTTCCGATTTTTGAATCGCGATTCAAAAATCGATTTTATTTTGTGTGAGGACGCAAACAGCTAATTAATAAGCGCGATTCCAATCGCGATCCAAATCGCAGTTCAGCTTGCGATTCTTTTGGAAAACAGCGCGATTTTTTGCCGGACGCTGTGTGTGGACGCTATCGAAAAGAGAAAATCGAAAAGTTACATCCCACAATTCTATGCGCGTACGTAGATCTCTTGCTCGCATTTCAGGCATGCGCAGTTCTGACTGAATCTGATCGGTTTTTCAATCGCGATCCACTTTTCGATTTTGTTTTTAATGAAAACGCACCTAGTGTTATCTATCATCAAAATAATGAATAAATACATTGCACTCTCTCTCAACTCGCATGGGTTTAGGCCGGAGGTAATCAGGTTTCTACCTTCGGGCTGGCAAATACGTAAAACGAATGGATTTGAACGGGTATAGGGATAATGTGGTACAGTACTACCGTGTCGGTTGTGTATCAGGCATCCTACTGTAAATAAGGGACGTTAACTGCTCACTCACTGTATCATGTTTTGACCCGCGATAAATGACATTAATACAATACCTCTGCCTTTGAGAAAGGTACTGCTAGGATCGAAACGTCAGGCCCACTAAATTTAAAGAAGTAATACAATACCAAATTAATGGTAGCGTCAGATGCAATGGCTGCGTCAGATGGAAATTTGACGTAGAAAATTAAATTGAATTTAATTCATTTTTATAATAATAACATTAATAACAGTTTTTAATAATAACATACCTGGTGGAAAGAGAATGGTTCTTTGCTCTCCTAAAAACATCAACAAAAATGTAAAAACATAAAAATTGATAACAAGTATCATTCTGGATTTTGAACCCGAGACCGTACCGGAACACCCACCATAAGTCATTTGATCACATCATGCAATCGATCTATTGTTCTCAAGCTTCAACGAGCTCCGTCGTGATATTGATATCTGGGTCTCCACACACTCGTCTGCCGTTGTCTGCTATAGCGGCGTCGTTAATTGGAAACAACTATGGCAATCAGACACGGGTTCGATTCGCAGAATATCGAATTCAAGTCCGAGTTATGTGTCATACAGGTCTTTGGCCAACCTAGAGTGTTGAGCACTGAACGCTTAACCAAAGTTCAGATATTACCTTCCAATGTAATCTTGCGCACATCGCACTCGTGCAACACGTGCAACAGACTGATGAATATTATGCCACATCCAATAAGGGCCGTTTCGACTACGACAATAATCGCGATTTGAATCGAGATTCAAAGACCGGTGTCCACACAGGCAAACACATCGCGAGCCTATTGCGGTTAATAGCGGTTGTGGTCAAATCCTGGGTGGTCAAATGTATCTTATTTTTTTATAATATCACAGGCATCTAAAAACAAGCGTTTGTCCCCAGTTTCTTGGTGAATACGCTGTATCTATCAAACCAACAAACCTTTAAATTCTGGAACAAACCACGACTTGGATTTTCAGGTTTTTTGTCAGACGGAGACGAAGCCTGAGCCCGAGCCTAAGCCTTCATTTCGTAAAGGCCATATTAAGAAGCACGTCACTTCCTGTCAGTCAGAGCGTGAGCGGTGCATTGTAGGATTAAAGAACCGGTGCTATTCAGTGGAGCGTTCTGTAGTGGAAAATAAATGCGATTATTTGGATCGGGATTTGAATCGCGATTCAAACTCCACTTTTTTTCGTGTGGGGACACAATAAACGCGATTATTAGTGGGATTTGAAAGTGAGATTTCAAATAATCGCGTTCATTTGCGACGCGATGTGTGTGGGAACGCTCCGCTCAAATCGCACCGGTTTTTTAAGCCCACAATGCATTGCGCGCATGGCATTTCCTGCCAGCAGCTTACTGCCAGGAAGTGCAGCACAGGGTTTGTTTACGTTCGTCAGCGAGTCCCGCCATTCCCGCTTGCACAGCGCGACCACATGCTAACCGCAATCAGCTCGCGTTTATTTGCGACGCGATTATTTGACCTGTGTGGACGCGAACAAAAACAACCTGTTTTTGAATCGCTATTCAAATCGCGATTATTTTCGTAGTGGAAACGGCCCTACTGTGAAGTAGACAGCCTGCTTACTTCTCTCACGCATGAGTCGCAGTTGATTGTAGATGCTATGCTACGCTGGTGTTGCCTTTAATTCGTCGAACACTGACCCATGGCCCTTCTGACCCTAGTGTATTTTTCGTGTTTAACCTTGCGGTAGGCCCCTACATTTCATTTTCCCTTTTTTCTTTATAAAAAACTCGACCTAATCAGATATCGGTGAGCGACCCTGATCATTCGTTATACCGGTAGCCACATTTTCGTCTTCCAATACCTAACCCTGACTTGCACACTTGATGGTCGTAATGAAATGCATTGGTCCTGAAAGTCTTCCCTCAGCCAAGTTGTAATCCCTAGATAACATTCAGCCATGCACAGTCCCGGACCTGTTGGTGTCACTCTCAGTAATGCAAAGCTGGAGCCAATATTTGTATCTCACCGATGACATTTACTTAAGGTTAGCTGTAGGTAGTTGACGTATATGAGCATAGTATTGTGTCACCAATTGGAAAGATACACGCTAAGATCTATCCTCATCTCCCAAGTGGATAGATATCACGGTTGCAAGCTCACGCCGGGAATAATCAATGAGACGGCTTGTTCAACAACAATAAATGTGAAATTCAATGATTCATTTCTCAACAAACTAGGCCATATCCGGTATATTTGTTTTCAAACATGCCGGTCCGTTGAGTGAGCCATGTTTTAATGTCAATCACAATTGGAGCGTCAGACCAATGAGCTATACAGTGTGCAGTGAGGTGTAGTACATCTGATTATGGGTGAAGGAGTAGGTGAAACAAGGAGTGTCTTATAGTTCGTACACAAGTAAAGGTATTATTTATGTGGATGAAACGAAACAGTTCAGCAATTCCAAACTGAATGTCATAACGATCGCCTTTTGGTTACTGAAATGCCCATTGTATTATATATGAAACATACAATTGTGTAAATTAGGGTGGGCATGTAAAAATCCTCATAATTATCCGAATGGACACAAAAAACAAAAGCTCATAATGTTCTGTTAATCAATCAAAAGTAATGGTTGGCACCGCAGTGTTAAACTAACAAAAAAACACAATAACAACACTATAGGCAGTGAACACGATTTTGACTCATTCCAGCTAAGCCTTGGTTAAATTGTATCATTGAAATTAGTTATAGTGGAGCCACGCATGATTTCCAAAAAAAAACCTAATGACTGTCTGCTACATCTTGGTTCCTTTTCTGAAAGGTAATTCTCGACTAGCTCGGTGAGCCAGTGGTTAAGACGTCCGTACTAGAATTCGGGAGTCGCGGGTTCGAATCCCGCCCGAGCTGCCTGAAATATTTTTAACAGGCACCGGGCAAAGCACTGAGCACTCAGTGTTTGTCACGTCGAGCAAGGGCAAAACCTCATTGAAAGGTGATTCTGTTTCGAAACTTTGCGACGACAACATGGAGAAGACATTATGGCTCTGGAAGCGCAGGGAACTCAACGTACAAAGTGTGTACTCGGCCCGTCTTCGGGAGACTGGAGCAGGTGCATTCCAGTTAATTGATAGAGCTTAGAGACGACCACAGTTTGGATAGGAACCCCAGGAAGACTAGTGCATGTAGACCCTTGCCAATCACTGTTCTCGTTGAATCTACCTGGAGTATGCCATTACCGAGGGTGGAGGGCGAGGGCAGTAGGAGACCCATAAGGCAGACTACGTTTGGAGATACGAGGAACTGGCATTGGACAGAGGTCACCATATGTCGCTGATTGAGATCGACCTTTTGAGGGACTGTGTTGTACTTGTGGATCTCAAAGGCCTACCATACACGATGAGGGCGCCATTTTCTCTATGCTGGTGATAGTTTGGCTTGTTGCACCGTGCAAAACCGCTATGGGATATAGCATCTTTGTTTCCTTAATCACAACGGTGAGTCGTAAAACGTGAAAATAGTTCACTGTTCAACTCAGACCAAGAGCGTGTTGATATCGCTTACCATGGACCTTCAGGACCGGATCAGTAGCAGACAAGAAGGATAAGTGGACAATATTGAAGAGGTCAATTGTAGGCTTCATTACCCCCATTACCTAGTGTGAAGGTCTCTTTATTTTCCGTGGATATTTCAGCTTAATGCGGCGCACGCCATACGATCCGGCTACGACTCAACCACGACCTGGCCGTTCAGCCGGGTCACAGTCGGAGCATGGGGGTAGAGAGGCCTTGGTGGGATCGTGGCGCCCCGCACATGCGAAAACAGGTTTTGCTGCGGAACTTGGTGGAGAGAACAGGTTAACGCGTTGCTGGTCCTTTTACAGCTGCGTAATTCAGCTTGATACTGGGAAAGTTGAAAGGAAGTCTAGAACATTTTAGATGGTTTCTGCGGCTAGCTAGACAAGGACGTTTTCGATGGCATCGTCGCCAAAAAAGTCGCGTCGGCGTACGAAAGAAAGACGTCATCTTCCGTCGGAGCATTATTGAAATGAAAGAAGCTACCGACAATCTCTTCGCGATTCCTGGCCGCTTGTAATGAATCTTCAAGTCAATTTATATCGAAGAATTCTGCCGGGTGGAGCAAGTGCTGCAGTCAAAGAATTTAGGATTTTTCCCACAAAAATGTATATTGATACTAGGACCCGGCTTAGGCTCCGGCTCTGGATTCGTCTCTGAAAACATAGGTAGGAGTTCTTGGTTGAAGTTGAAACTTTGGATTCTTTTTCAAAACGCAGTGTAATCTCCAAAAACGAAGCCAAAGGCCTTCCGTTCTCAGCCTTGTGCTTTAAAATCGATGGAAGAACTAGAGACAAAGCCGGAGCCTGAGCCTAAGCCGGGTTTTGGAAAAGGGCCTAGGCCTTCGTCAGGTGCCCGGCAAAAGGGCATAAGTGCATTCAGACGTTAACTGTATGCCCCTCTGTTGGGAACAGATTCTGTCTGGTCAGTTTTATGGCTTTTTTAGCTTTTCCGTCGCGAAGCGAAGCGGAAAAGCTATTGCTTTTGTTGAGATTTTTTTTTTTTCTTGTGCCAAAATCCCATAGACTTTGTGGAGGGTTTTTGTGGACGGCACTTTTGCCATTGAACACACTTGGATTTTTTTCAAACTTGACAAATGCATAGAGCCCTTGCTGAAGTTGTGCACAGTTGTCTTTAAAACTTCATGACGTCACCACGTGTCACGTGACAGCGCTTTAAAGGGGAAAATTTCGAACTCCATTTTAAGCAAAAATACAATTTTGTTTTGTTCCAAGTTTGCACTATATCTAAGTTGGGAAAAGGTGTATCCAAAAATTGCCCTCATTTGATCGTGACGTCATCTCATGAATATTAATGAGGTCATGAACTTTTGCTATTTTAACATTCAATTGAGCATATTTGGCCAACGGAGCAAGATTTTTTTCATTTTTTCGATTATATCTATTGGGGATGTAGTTTATAAACACCCTTCGGGGCCAAAATGCCATGACGCAATCAGTGACGTCATCAAAATGCGTGTTTTTAAAACGCATATTTGCCAAAGGTCAATCGTCTCGAAATTTGGTAGGCATTTAGCTATTGGGCTAGACATTCTAAATCCTGAGTTTCGAAGCAAGTGACCATTGTTCAGAATTATTATGATTTTTTGAATGTTATAATGAAGTCCCATACACTTTGTGCACGAAATATGCACGTGCGTTTTGGGGTAGAAATTGAGGTTACGGGTTCGAATCCCGCTGATGTAATTTTTTTTTTTTTTTAAGAGAACCAGATGTGGAAAAGCGTTATGTTCTGTTAGCCAACAGACATAAATCTCTAGTTACAATGTGTGTTTATTTCATTATGACGCAATATGTGAACTGGGTGGTGGATAAGATTGAAGCACGTACCGAATATGTGACCCGGCACAACACCTTAGGAATATCCCACCAAAACACTTTTTGATTAAACAACGCCTGAACTAAAAGTATCTTTACAATTCGATTACAAATCTTTTTTTTTTTTTTGTATTTTCGGAAATTTTAAGTATAAGAGGATATTATATTTTGATATTATTTGAAAGCTAATGGTATACTCTTTCACATCATTATAATATAATGGGTTATTCAAAAGGACCTTAGTTTGCCCGTATGCCCTTCCTCAAGGCACACAACGCTTATTTACTGAATAAATTTTGCAATTAAGGTCCTCTGTCGTCCACTTGATGACGGCCCAGGTTAAGGCGTTGTAAGACAAACAAGCAAACTTCAATCAGGCAAAGATGTATCTCAATTTCAATCTCGTATTTCTCTTCCAATCAAGTAGTATCTGCATTGTCCTTCATAATATTTTGGAGCTCAGTCGTAAGAAAAAACAGCTCTAAACCTCTACAAGGCCGGCATATATTGCGTACATAATTATTTCTCATTTTATTTTTGTCACAATGGAGACAGACGTAAGGGCTATTTCATTAAAAACATAATTGTTCAATTTGTCTGTCTAATAGATGAAAGATAAGAAAATTCTTGCTATTATTTGTCACTATTAATTTATGTTTTGTTGGCCGACCATACTCCTTTATCTACATGCTTGCGACATAGTCTACAGTTGACCATCCGACTGGATCAAGACTGGGACAAATCCCAGCATGCCTTGCGATGTGGATGCAAACCAGTCTGGTCGTATTCGGATCGTATAGTGCGCGGCCGCCATTAGGTAACCTTGACATCTTTACGGCATGCACTCAAGAGGCAACTAGATGTCATTTGCCAATACGAGAGGAAAGCATTGTGTTTTCCGACCATCTAAGAATCGGAAGAAAAGGCCAGAGAGGCAGGATTTCTTTTTACAACCGCCGAGACGCATAATTACAATTTGACTCGATTCCTTTCTTACTTCTCTCCTCTCTATTCCATTCACTCCCGTGCTGCTCTCATACATGCACCGTATTCCAGGATCGCTCAAGGGGCCGTGGGTATTAGAGTTCTTTTCCCAGCATCGCTCTTTCACACTCGATATGGCCCCGATGCAACCACGGAGGCACGCTTCCGTGCCGCACGCTGCAACGCAAGACGGCCCCTCCCCCCAGTGTTCCTGAAACACTCGCCCGGTCGGAAGTACTTAGTGCAGCGGGGCCGGTGCATATCGCTGGCCTCTTTGAGTCAGTGTCACCGTGTCAAATTAGACAGATGCCAGGGGGCTGCGGGAGTGCGTGTGTGCAGGCCGGTAGGGGACTTGTGTCTTCGATGGACGTTTTCCGGTTGTTGTAAGGACGCACTCAAGGTTTTGACACTAATTTCCACGTAGAGTATGAACCCCCAAGGCTAGCAAAATACATACATGTAGAGCCGTCTAAAGGTAGGTGGACTGGAATGGGCTAGGGAGTGGATTGTGGGCTACGCTATTTATAAGTTAAATTCATCATTAGTGAAATTAATTTGTATTCAGAAAAAACCGGAGTGGAAGAAATTAATGGAAATGGATGAAGGGGAGTGAAGCGAATGGTTTGGTAAAGGAATATAGACGATTGATTAATGACTTATTTAAAGTGACCCAAAATGTATGGAAGCGGATGTGAGTGGATAAAGGTTATAGGCTATAAAAGGAAATTCTATGTCATTATATGAATTGGTGACAAATCAGATTAATTATAGGATTATAACTTTCATTAGTCGCACTGATACTCTCGAAGGCCACATTGGTGATGTTGTAATGGTTATGGCAGTCGCAATATAAGATACAATGGTGATTAAAAGCCACGCTGGAGTTGGAACTGATACAAGAATCATAGCTTGTGCTGAACATAATTACAGCGAATGCTGGCTACACGATCGAGGGGTGCTTAGCATGTAAAGCCATAAAGAGGTGTTTGATAAATCATCAGGAATGTGATCACTGATATACAAGGCTCATTATACTGGCCGTGGATAACACATTTAATGTCTTAGTAGATTGGTTGCAATGATTACATGAACCCTTTTCTTAGACGAATTTCAGAATGTGGTCGTCCTCTCATTTTCTTTGCAATTTAAAAACAATTGTTGGACATTTCCTAGTCAGTTTTGCATTAATTTATTTGATTGAATTTACTAATCTGCATCCTCGTTGTGTGATCCCTGAACTGATGTGGCCAGGTTTACAGTCAATTGTAATCTGAATGAAAACGGGGGTGGGGGGAAAGGCGTGATCCCGGAGATATACGCTGGTTATCTGACCGACGCCCCCTTCCTGGCAACAAATAATAGTGGACTACTTGGGAAACCCGCGCCATCTAACGGCTAGATAGCTGAGGTGGTAAGAGCGCTGGTACGCAAAAGCAGAGATCTCGTGTCCCTCGGCCCCGCCTGTTTAGCTGTGCAACTTATAAAAACACGTAAATGAAAGAATGGCTTCTTCGCCAGGAGGAAATTAAAATGGAGCTAAGGTACGCTGGTTTACTATACGCGCCAGAAGAAAATAAAGGTGAAAATAGATCGCAGCGGGCTTTCGCCTAAAGCTAAATAATACCAGTGCTGCAGCGATCACCGTGGCTTACCTATTGGCTGTATACTACTGCCAAACGGATCTACCACGGCGACCGTGCAGCTGCATATGTGGTGTGCTTGCTGGATATAGTGGCTTGAAGGGACGCCATTGGTCTTTATTGGTCTTTATTAGCATGGTACATTTGTGTGTTTTCGTGTGGTGTGAGTTTGGGTGAGACAGAAACTGGTAATAATTATGGACGGATCGAAAACTAAGGAAGTTGCCGAGTAATGGTCATTCAAAATTAGTGCTGCAGTATACTAAGTACTACGACTGTACTGCTATAAAATCGATATCAGAGACAGTTAGCCGATGCTTACTCGGGCGTCATGACCGAATCCCCTCCACACTAATCTGTCCAACATGACAGTCCTCAGCTCTTCAACTAACACTGCGTTTACACTGTCTTGATCCCGCAAGGAGGATCAGATCCCGCAAGGAGGATCAGATCCCGCAAGGAGGATCAGATCCCGCAAGGAGGATCAGATCCCGCAAGGAGGATCAGATCCCGCAAGGAGGATCAGATCCCGCAAGGAGGATCAGATCCCGCAAGGAGGATCAGATCCCCCAAGGAGGATCAGATCCCGCAAGGAGGATCAGATCCCGCAAGTAGGATCAGATCCAGCAAGGAGGATCAGATCCCGCAAGGAGGATCAGATCCCGCAAGGAGGATCAGATCCCGCAATGAGGATCAGATCTCGCAAGGAGGATCAGATCCCGCAAGGAGGATCAGATCCCGCAAGGAGGATCAGATCCCGCAAGGAGGATCAGATCCCGCAAGGAGGATCAGATCCCGCAAGGAGGATCAGATCCCGCAAGGAGGATCAGATCCCGCAAGGAGGATCAGATCCCCCAAGGAGGATCAGATCCCGCAAGGAGGATCAGATCCCGCAAGTAGGATCAGATCCAGCAAGGAGGATCAGATCCCGCAAGGAGGATCAGATCCCGCAAGGAGGATCAGATCCCGCAAGGAGGATCAGATCTCGCAAGGAGGATCAGATCCCGCAAGGAGGATCAGATCCCGCAAGGAGGATCAGATCCCGCAAGGAGGATCAGATCCCGCAAGGAGGATCAGATCCCACAAGGAGGATCAGATCCCGATCAGAACCGTGTGTAAACGCAACGCAGGATCAGATTCCGATCCCGGGATCTGATCCTCCTCTCGGGAAGGATCAGACCCGGTGTGTACACGCAACGCGGGATCAGGTCCGGATCAGGGGCCTTATTCACAAAGCACCCGCAAAAGATTGCTTTGCGGGGACACGTAAGACAATGTTACGGGTGCGTAAGATTTGCGTTAAGTGGTATTCACCAAATACCCATAGAGTTCCCTTAGCGAACCCGCATTCTGCGGGCACCCGCAAGTGAAAGTCCGGCTAAGTGTGGCCAATAGACAGGTGATCATTAAATAAAACGACATGTCTACTGTACACAGCGTTCGTACATATTAAAGGCCTACTGAAATACACGCTGAGGGACACTGATTGTATTACTGCTGAAAATGCAAGATGTCTGACCCACCTGCAAAGAAACGAAAACCCAATTTACCCCCAGAGAAGTTGATCGCCTTGTGGAGCATGTTGAGCGTAATCACGCAGTGATACAATCAAAATACAGCGATATAGTGACACAAAAGAACAAGCAGGACTGCTAGAAGGACATACGTCTGATGGTGAATGCTGTCGCCCCGTGTCACCGCGCTGTGGTGGAGGTAAAGAAGAAGTGGGAAGACCTCAAGGGCCGAGCCAAACAGAAAGTCAACAAGGAGAAGCGTCTCCATTATTTGACCGGCAACTCATCGCGTGTGAATGAAGATGCAAGTACATCGGGCGCGGGACAGCTAACCGAGACTGACCATCGGATAGTTGGATTGATAAGTGCTACCAGTGTATTTGGCATAGATGGCTGGGTCGGTTCGGCCCTGCCCCTACCTCCACCCCCATTGGCTGTCTCTTCCCTTGACAAGGAGTCCTACCAGCAGCTTTCCAAGGTAAACATTTGCCTTTCAACGGACAGTTAATATTGATGAAAATATCTCCATGCATGATTACAACAAAATAACAAAGTGAGGCGAGGTAAGAAATGAGCAATGTTTAATTTTGGGATGTTATTAAAACGTATAAAAAGCAATACTTGTTTGGTCTAGGCTGATAATATCAAGGAATAACTAAATGCATAATTCAAAGGGAATATTAATGAAACCATCAGAAGAGTGTTGAAATAATACTACGATTAAAGCTGTCTATTAATTGTACCATTCATGATTTCTTATTTCAGACGATCACGGTGTCTACCTCAGGCAAAGCAAAGGCAACACGCACTGTGACGAAGTCGGTCATGGGTTCGTGTGAACACTATGAAGGTGATGTTAGCGAAGACCCTCAGGTGTAATTTTCCGACAGCGTGAATGAGGAAGACGATGTCATTCCATCAACACAGCGGGATGGTAGGCCTAGCACATCAACTGCCTGCAACACGTAAGTCTACTGCCAGAAGTCAACCAGACAGTCGGATACCAACTCCCACCATCAACACACCGAAGACCTTCTTGAGATTGAACGTGAAAGATTAGACGTCGACAAACGTCGGCTTATCGTCGGAGAGAAAATTGCGTTTTTAGCAGAAAAATGCTATATCGCTTCTGGAAAAGCTTGTTGAAATTGACCAATCGAAACTCGAGCTATAAATATAAGGAAACATAGTAATGTATCCAACTTGTATTTCTGATTTAAACACAGGAGGGACTAACGAACCTCAATTTACAGAAACTGCAACAACCGCGCACATATACTTGATGCAATGCATCAAACTTATAAATGTATAGCATTCCTTCGTTTTTCGTGCTAAATAAACATTTTATTTTACAGTCCTCTAAAAAAAAAAGACCAGTATTAGTTAATTTGGGTGAAAAAGACATTTACTGATTTATAAGTTTGGCCTTCAACCTTTTACTCTGGTTTGAATTGTGCGGGTGGTCGTTGAAATAAACGTTCATAATTGAGTTATGTAAAATAGGCTTATAGTTATTCGTGCATAAAATGATTTCTTATAACTCTTGCTCTTATCCTTGGACCATTGACATCATCATCATGCATACCTCGGGGATTGGGTTCATCATCGGGGTTGTCCTCTATGTTGGGTGGTGCGTCTCTATAGGAATGGGCATGCCATTTTCTTCACAGATGTTATGCAACACTGCTGTGCCTACAATGACTTTGCAGCACCGTTCAGGACGAAGGGTAAGGGCCCCGCCTGAAGAAAAAAAACATATGAGCATATAGGAGCTTCCGTTATACGTATGTAATGTTTTTAAACAACTGTTACAACATGCAGTGTTTTGTATATTTATGTAATTTTCCATGTCGACAGTTGTGTAAATCAAGTAAAAATTTATACTCAAAAGGCAATCTTACCAGACGTGTGCAGACACAGCCACCTCATTTTCCGTCACCCAAATGTGGCCTCAACCTTCTGTCGAGTCCTGCGATGATGCCTGTTGAAACGCACTTCCGCTTGATCTTGTGGTTCACAGGGGTCAACAGGCAATTGCTCAAGGGATAGGCGCTATCGACAAGAAGGTATGAGTGTTCGCCGCTTATGCCATTCTGAAATTCATGCTTGAGATTACAGTTTTGCCATATGAAGGCATCGTGCGTGGACCCGGGCCATTTCACAACAATGTTGGTGAATTTCAAGTTGTGGGAACATATTCCTTGAATATTGATCGCATGGAACTGTTTCCCACAAAAGTACGCATCCTCATCTCGAGTCGGCATTTTGATTGGAATTAAACTTCCATCCACACATCCCAACAAATTCGGTATTCTATGCCGAGGTTGATAAAAGTCTTCCTTTAGTCTTTCCTGACTTGGTAAATCTATCGGGAAAGCAATGATTTCCGAACACTTCCTTTGCAGCGCAGTTGCTACTCGAATCACAATTCTTGAGACGGATGGTTGGGTGATTCCACTCAAGTCCCCACTGACAAGTTGAACATTTCCGGTGGCAAAGTATCTCAATGCACATAAAATCTGCAAGTATGCCGGTATGGCCCACGATCTCCGGGTGGGATGTGCTACATCTGCGTTGATTAAGTCGATGAATTGAAAGATAACATTTTATTCTATACCTTGTCAGGAGTTCCTCATTGCTGTAAAAATCTAGTGGCTGTACCGGTCACGGAATACCCGCTGGCACCGAATAGCACGTTGTTCTACTTCCTGATTCAGAAATATCGCTATAAGTGCCGCCATTTTGATTCGGAAGACAATAATATGCAAGTTGCGGGATGTTTGCGGGAACGTCTAGGGGTCCCGCAAATTTCCGGGTAGTTTACGGGCACCCGCAGATTTAAAGGTGTTTCGTGAATAGACCGTGTAAGTTGGCCTCAAGAATGTACGTGTTACCGCGAGATTCCTGACTTCCGGGTTCCTCGGATAGGAGGTAAAGCGTGGAGCGTCGAACGTTTTTGTCAAAATATTTTGTATCGCGCCGATTGAAGTAGTCTAAAATATTAGAATAGTCATTTAAGAATAAAATATTAAAATACAATGTGTAAAGAACGTGATTTTGCACGTTTTACAGAAAAAAATAGTTAAAATGTTTCACGTTTGAAACCGTAGAACCTATGCAACATGAGGTGATAGTCGTGTTCCCAGATGAGCGAACTTGTAAATGTATACATAATTTATACGTGTACTGGCTAGCGTCGCGCGTTACGTTGATCGTGTTTTGATTTTGTTTACATGTACGGTATCATCCACATGTACAGTACAGTACAAGGCGCTTTTCTTGCCCGAATGCGAACCACACCAACTTCGGCGCGATACAAGTAGTAATGATCACGTCGCGTACCGCAGTCGGGCCGTATTCGCAGTACTGTACTTACAACCGGAAAATGAAGGTCAGGTTATATCTTATCGTTTTCTCTGCCGTATTCTCATTTTTGGTAGTTTTTTTGCTCATTCTTATATTTTTAATATACTTAATCCATGAACCTGGGTTTTTAGTTGGAAAGAGGCTTTCTTCATTATGTAATAATGCAATAAAAATTGGTCACGTGTTAATCTCCTATAGCGGGCGGCGCGGAGGTGCCCGGAAGTGTACGGTGACCTTTTTCACCACGAGAGTTACACGGTCTATTACCCGCAAGTGCTTACGGGAGGGATGCGGGGAAGTTGCGTACCCGTAATAGGCTTTGCGCTGAACTCACAATCTTTCATTGTCGTTCCACTTCAATACTTCAATAAGAGTATGTGAACTTTACGTGAAGACAAAGACAATAATTGTCGCAGGGCGCCCCGGAGGTCGCCCTACTTGACCGTTAACTTGAGGGAACCCACACACACGAGATGGACCACCGAGACCTCAATTAGCATTACGTAGAACAGAAATGATTTAATAAACGGAATAGGATCCATACATACACTAAAGAATATACCGGCTTACATACAGGGACCAAAAGGAAACTTATAACACCATGAGATACATATACAAGGACCAAAAGGAAACTTATAACACCATAACATACATGTAATTGGGGGAGTTGTCGGCCATGCCTAGCCTTGTCCTGGAGCGGAGTTCTCCCAGAGTGGACGACGCCCGGTGCCTCCGGTTATACAGTTCTCGCGCGGGGACCGATTGTAGCGAGAGTCCGGGTCGGAATAATTATTATAATAAAGTAGTCCTAATTCCAAAAGTTCGCACGATATATAGGCGGCAAATGGAAGAAAATGAGGTTTTAGACGTTGTAATTGTTGCGGGTGCTTTGTGAATAAGGCCCCAGATCCCGGAAGCTGACATAACCACATAGTTACAAAGAGAGTACAATTAGTGCAGTATGCATAGTTCACTTTCGCGTGTGATTGCTGCAGTTGTGCTCCACAGTGCGCATGATCAGTGAACTGTGCACATAACCTTTGCCCCGAGGTTACAGCGCTTCATCGATGCCACGCCGGATCAGGATCAAGTGTAAATGCGGCAGGGATTTGATCCCGCTTGCTGGTTGCGACCGTATAGGATCTGATCCTCCTTTGCGAAATCAAGTGTAAAAAGCAGTGTCTGTGAAGTCCCGTTTCTCTCTTTAGCATACCAATGAACTTTGTTTCTTTCCTACCAATATAATGGACTTGCAAATACATGTACTTCAATCTGCACAGAGAAATGGCAGATTACTCACCATATATTTAGGCCTGATGAAACTTGTTTTGGTGTCATGTTTGCTTCCAATTACACATAATCACTTCTCGGAAAGGTGCATGCAGCTTTTGTGTAAATTTTGGGAGTGGGGTTAATGTGGTTTGATGAGACGTGCGCGGTGGGTAAAGAAGGAGTGGATGGTCTGACGGCTGTATTGGGTGAGCTCGTGACTGCAACACGGATGGGTGCGGTACGACAAAGACGCATTACTCCATAATATGTACTGCGTGGAGAACAGAAATTGGAGGTAATGGCACACAGGATGTAGCAGACAGGACTCAGTGAAACATGGGGATAGATGATACACTGTCTTTGTGGTTCCGGTATGTCAGAGACTGCTGGTACCAAAGAATACCCGCTACAGTTGTCTAGGCACTGCTTACTTCAATTAAAAAAACCCAATTGAAGCCGCACTGTAATGACTATAGTGGCCTATTTGGGAAGACCGCCATCTAAGGGCTGGATAACTCAGATGGTAAGAGCGCCGTTACGCAAACCCATAGGTCTCGGGTTTAAATCCTCTGTCCAGTCAAAGTTCTCTTTGGCATTTTTTCAATTTGTTAAAATCCAACTACACTATAGTCTTGACAAGTCTTTACGCCGACGACTCGCAGCTAATGGAAAGTATTGTATAGTCCTGCCTTTGCGCGTAGAACAGCGTAAATTCATGGTAAATTTACCTTTTAGCTTCTGGAGTCACTGCAGAAGCCGTCACTGAATGTATCGTAATCTGATTATAACCCATGCATGTATCGATGATGGTAAAACATTTTGCCCTCCCGACCCAAGTAACTGACCCCATTTTGTGTAAAGTTGTGAACTGGAGATAAGATTTCTGCCTCCAGTTCACGACTGGTGAGCACGAGCTACCAGACGATTGGAACGCCTCTTCACGACTAGTAAACTCGTGAACACGGTAACCACAACGTTATTTGAAGGCAGCATTAAGACTTCTTAATCGAGATCAATGGGACAGACAGATTGCGCGCATTGTGATTGGCCAACGTGTCACAAACTCTTGAGGGCGCACTTTTGTGAATTGCCCGTATTAATCCTTCACTATTTCATAGCTGGTCGAGTACCTCTCTATTAGTCTGTCATATGCATAGAAATATAGGTTGTGGACTTCATTTAAGAACTTCATATAGGTGCCACAAACATCACCTAAAATATTACGTTTAACCACAAGGGAATCTAACAGTAAAGAATGAAAGCAAATAAGCAATACGTTATTCACTGCAATAGTGTATAACTATTACTGAAACGCATATTTGTTGAAATCATTTTATCTTTCATATATATTGAAATTAGACTGACGTACATTCTAAGGAAATTATACATATTCTGTATGTTTACCCTTGCGGGATTCATCATGTTATGACGCAATGGATATATATTAGTAATCGTTTGCTGAGGTTTCATTCAGTATGGAATATGAAATCAACATATCCTGGAAACAAAATAAGAATAAGGACACTCACGCAAAGATTCGAAATCACGTAAGTGATTACGATCTTAATAAAAGCAAAAAAAGGAAATGATCATTACCTTATTTAATTGTCACAATCAAATACACTAAGCATATTGAAATATACCATCTAAATATAACCTCCACTTATGAAATATGCAGTGAGTGTTATCTCCTGTGTGGATGGATCGGCGGTAGCCGAGCACGCTTGGGGAGCTGGTCACCGCCCCAATTGGGACGATGTACGGTGTATTGACCGAGAACAACATTGGTACACCAGGCGTGTCAAGGAGGCCATCCACATCCGACTTCGACGAAACAACGTCAACCGGGACAGCGGCATTGACATCCCCGGTTTCTGGCTCCGCAAACCGGTACACAGGAACCGGCGAAGCGGACATAAACAGACGCCGCAGCGCGCATTCTTCAGTTGCCTGATGAAGGTTTGCAGTTAGCAACCGAAACGTCGCCACCAGCAACGACACATCGCGTGACTTTGATCACCCTTTCCACTTATTGAGTATTATTCTGTTGGTCGGGGCTGTTGAGTTTGAAAAGCTGACTCCCTTCAATTGGAGTGAAACTTACCATAGAGTGTCTATGGAGTGGTCATAATAATGTCCACTTAAAAAAACATAGTCACATGAATGAGTGAAAATTCATCAGATGGAGTTGCATTGAATTATTACTAGAAATAGATTAAAACAGGGAATAACATGGAACAGCCAAACTGACCAATCAGGTGCCGGAATGCCAATCTGTGACGTCGGCACCAACTAAGTGAATAATGATAATTATATCTATAATAAGCAGTTGACTTCGTTCTAAGCTAATGCTGATAGAGTAAATACTTGTCTTCAGTTATTCTCTGTATTAGAATTCAGTGCGAGAAGACACACTTCCCCTCACTCGTCTGGCCAACCTAATTACTACCTATGAAGCCAGCCAAGAGCTCGATGGACATTCACTGCGGTGCTTTTGTATGTCGACAGCAATACATTTCTTAAACACAATATAGAGTGATTTTTAAGTCAAGGATAATGTAATTCAATTTGTCCCACGTCACTGCATTCTCGGGGCAAACCCTCATTGAATTACATTTCCTCCAACGTAAAAATCACATTGCTTTTATGATGCAACTCCGCTACCATTCCAGTTTCCAATCCATGCACACGACCTACATTAGGCCCCTGGTCAAGGGGTTCAAATTTCTGTACCGGAAAACAGGATTTGATGGTTCGAATCCCGACCAAGTTGCCTGTATTTTTTGGAGAAGACAATGTGCAAAACACGGAGCATGCAATACTTATTATAGCCTACTCTGAGTAAGGCAAACGATCCTTGAAATGTCATTTCTTGGGAGGGTTTGTTTGGGCTTAAAGGGGAAAAAACAAAGTTTGCTTATCTAATTGGTATTAGAAATAACCTACAATTACATTTCAGCCACTCAGCCTCCAGTGGTCGGATTTGCGTTCCTGTACGTCGCCTTCTTTTCGAAGGTGCCGCCGCCGATTGCGGGTGTGTGATGTTTTTGCGGAGAACTGCACTATGAAGTGCCCGGATGTGCGCCCTTCTGCGTGCAGTTTGTTTACACTCGCGAGCTAAACTATGGTGTACTGGCAGGCTTTTGGCTTTAAAAATGCCAGCGGGAAAAGCTGGATAACACTTTCCATGCAATTCCCAACAAGGACAAGAAACCGGAGTTATTTAGGAAGTGAGCTGCCCCATCAAAGTGGAGAAATTTGTCAACATCGGCTACCGAAACTCAATAGGCAATACAATCGAAATGATGTGAATGTGATTTGTATATTGTAGCGATTACTTCACCGAAGAGGATTGGGAGGAAGACTTGCGGGCCAAACCCACCGTCTCGAAGCCGAGAAAGGATACTGAAATAACATGCAGTTCCTTCTCTATATTCCACATCGATCAGCGGTGGCAACACGTGAATCGACAGCTTCGAGAATTTCCGAATTGTTTTAGTTTCGGTCCCTGCGTGAATGCTTACTTATTCTCACAGTTATGCACGTTCTGCCTAGTCTTTCACGCAGACCGCTCATCTGTAACTCGATCCTACAAGTGTAGATACAATGTACAATTGTATATTGTATACCATGCCGTATGTTGTGCTGCAATAAGAACATGGAGCAGGGACGGCACGTCGTTGGGCGGTCGATGCGAAGGACTAGGTAGAACGTGCATGTGAGATCCTCCTCGCCAGTCCCTGGTGAAGACCGTAGGAATCAGTTTAATTTCCTTATTTTTAAATATAAATTAATCAAAAAAATACAAACTGTATGTTTGTAATGTATGACTTTGTGAAAATGTTGATACAATAACTTAAGTTGCAATTGAGAGGTTTGAACAAGCGTAATTGACGAATCGGAAGTGGTTGCCGTCTTCCCCGTCAAATACGTCACAACCCGCAATCGACGGCGGCACTCTCGAAAAGATTGCGACGTACATGAACGCATATTCGACCACTGGAGGCTCTACAATTCCATGAACTTTCTCTCTTTATGAAAATCGTACGTGAGTGGCTCATAGGTTATTGTAGGTTGTTGTTAACATCCATGCAAAAACTTTGTTTTTTGGGGGGGTTGTATTCCCCTTTAAGCAACCAGATGACGTTCAAATTGATCCTGGATACAAAGCGTGAAGACCCATGCAAGACGAGATGTAATCTGTTATTTCTTCGGGGAAGTATACAAATCTGTTTTTTGGCTATGCATCCTCTGGCCTATTCCTTTCAAGGACAATGTGGGATCAATGTCCCTTACTTAACAAATACAACGTGTATAAAAACAGTAATCTCATTGATAGAGTAATCTCTGTGGCAGTGATGCGGTTTTGCCGGATAAAATTTTCTAAAGTAAATAAAAATGCAAACATATCAACCGATGAACATATTTGGGTCAACACGGTAATATTCCTGAAATTGTATCACCAGGATTACTTGTCCGAAATCCCGAAGAAAAGGATCCATTACGAAAGCGCAATTGAACACCGCTCTGCTGATGCTGAACGCTGTGGGCTTAGCTACATAACCCATCCCGATTTCAAGGTAGATTTTTTCGACATTACTGTCATTAGGCATTTTAAAAAGAAATGAAGTGTGTGGCCCACATTATATAAATCTGCAATGAAACACGGTTTCAATCACTGTGACACTCATCGTACTGCACTAATAGTAACATTTCATGGGAATACTCCAATCATGCTTGCTTCATAAATATGTCACATAATATGTCCAGCGACCAGCCAAATTCATGGCGCCACGCACATAGGTTTCAAAGTACCATAGAAGCTACCCCTTTCCTTCAGGAAAATAACTTAAAGGGATAACTCACGGATGCGATATATGAGTTTATCGAGTTTGGTTTACCTTTAAAGCCAGAGGGACTATTCCATGGAACCACTTAAGCTCAGGACCTGCAGCACAGCACTGCTTTATACAATTTGGCCTCAAAATTCCATTAAAAACTACGTAGACTCGAAAGCAATGAACATTGCATTAGTTAGTTTTTTTTTGTAAATCTGTTTTACTCACAGTATAGGATTTGCAAGTCAAGCATTAGGATGCTTCAGCAGATCCACGGCATTGGTCAATGTATGTCTTTGCATATAATTATAATACATGTTGTCTCTCTCCAAAGATCGTGGGCGTGCCACGTCAACAACAAAGTATGACGAATACTTAGTCTAGTGGCAACACAAAACAAATAACGGTTAATTAAGAACACGTTGTTGCAGGTGTGTTCTATTCTTTCACACGTAGAAACCCTTTTTCACAGCTCAGTGCTGTGACTTATATTGCAGTGCCTACGTAGGCCCATATATATTGACCTATATTCTATGCTGTCGTCATACATCTATATGAAGTCAGGAGGTGATATCGGAAAGTGTTCATCATGCGCAGGGTAATTCATCTCAACCAACAAACCGAGATTGGTATTTCGATAGAAATTTGATCGATGAATCCTAGAAATGCCCAGGGTTGTGTAGCCGACTCGCGTGCAGGTCTGTCTCCGGTATCGCGATTTGTTCAGCATATTATACTCCACCGTTCTATCATCATCTGAAATCCGCACACAAATGAAAATGTAAACTCAATTAAACGAAATTCCCCAGATGTAAGAACACCCACCTCAGAACAAAACAGACTACTTCCACAACTAACAAAAAACACATACAAATACTGGGAGCTTCTGGGTTGGAATGAAGCCAACCTGTCATTTTAATAGGCGTCCACTTCCTGCATGTTTTTCAATTTACATTCTTAAAATTTAGTGGGCCTGACGTTTCGATCCTAGCAGGACCTTTCTCAAAAGACCTTTCTCTGCCTTTGAGAAAGGTCCTGCTAGGATCGAAACGTCAGGCCCACTAACTTTTAAGATATGCATTTTGGTCATTTTAGTCAGTAAGCAGTTTGCAACATTTTTGTATATCAATTTACATTCTTCTTTAAAAAGGAAAACGGTACACATCGAAAGATGTGACAATTATATAGGGCCAGTCGTTGTTAACTCCTTAACGGCGGGATTATTCTAGTGCCCATGGCCGGCACAGTGTCATTTCAAAAGCTCGCTAAACAATCAAAGAACAATAAACCTGCAAAATAAATCAATAAGAATGCACTTTTTGTATCAGTGAATTAAATGTGGCACAGTAGGAAGTCTGCGTGGCTTTTGCCAAGGGATTATTAGCCCACCTTTTGCGTGTAGTCCAATGGAGCGTCGGCTGTGCAACACGACTCCGAACTGTAGTATGAGTGTCTTGCCTCATAATTGAAATGGCACTAGCATCAAGAGCGAAGAAGCCCAAGACAGTGGTAGACGCCACACGGGGGACTAAGCTACATAGGCTCGAGTTATAGAGCACTGGTTGAGCGTTGTTGTTTAAAGCGGGCCTCTTACAAGGTCCATCAAAATGACCCGTTTGTTTATTTTCGACTTTACTTAAAATAAAATCAAAACAAACTATAGACTAATCCGTTTATGAAGAAAAGACGCGCGGCGTGGCCGAATCGAGAAAAGGATGAATGACGTCATAATGATGTGCAATGACCCCGTGACGTACATATTGGGAGTCCCCGACTTGTGTGCGTGTACGTGACAACAGGCGGGTGGCCACAGTGGAGACGCGCTGTAAAGCTTGTTCAAAGTTACCAAGTTTGGTCGTGTTTATATAGTTTCAGTTACAGCGTGATAACTAGGTATTGTTTTCCCTCTGAACACATTGCCACCGCTATGCACAATGCCACAATCGTGTGTGGTTGGTGGTTGTAGTCGAAACACCAGCAAAAAATCCGGGAGTATGCTTCCAGTCTTTTCAACACGGCGCGACTGAGTCCGCTTCATAAAGAACACGCTCTGACGGAAAGGCTTCAATATGAAAGACTTCTGAAAAGCTTCGCTATGTCATGGTATACTATTAATCTGAGTAACTTGGACCGTAATACTGTCTTTGACATTCAATTCACCCAAGGAACAAAACCTGAGTGCATGGCTAGCAAAAGAATTGTTCAAAAGCTCATTCATAAAAAACCAGGTACATGTATACTGGCTTGTACCAGTGATTGTTCAACAGACGATCATTCGCTGGCTGTTCGGGGGACTGGGACATCGCGTCCGTCAGTGCCTCGGGCGCCTCTATTCGCTGCCAAGGGCTCGAAGCGATATGGCTCAGTGCCGCGGATATCTCACCCTCTTCATTTTATAAATCATCGTTACTGCTTGTGCTAGTGCAGCTTGATGACGAAGAAAATCCTTCCGAAAGAAAGCTGTTTGCTTCCCAGGATCCGTCGGAATCGCGGCCAGATCTTACAGCTTCAGCCATTATCACCATCGAACTAAAAAAAAAACGCGTCAAACGTGCTCCGACTAAGCGCTAATGGAATCAACAATGTGCAGCGCAAGGCATGCTTGTAGGCCAGGTACACGACCCCACATTCTCGCGCGAGCATTTCGTTGTTTTCGACTACTCCTAGGATGCACGTCATCAAGCTTATCGGTCGATCGGCCCGTGACCTCTGTTTTGCAATTCGTGTGTGATACGATCCACTTATTAAAAAACGTTTATTTTTGCTGGTTAGAGTTTTAAGAATTTCCATTTTGAAAGATGGCAAAGAAAACTCTGACTGGACCGGGACTTGGACCCGAGACCTCTTGTTTTGCGTGCCAGCGCTCTTGAGCTATCCAGCCCTTAGATTTGGGCCTTCCGTAATGGTCACCTTGTCTTTGCTGGGGTGGGGACGCCGGTCAGAAGCAATTCAAGCATGAACTGCCGTAAATCTTCAGGGATCATTCCCCCGCTTGAATGGTTGTAAACCTGGCTACAGCAGCTCGGTGATTGCGGATGCAACCTTTTCAATTCAAGTCAAACAAATTGAACAGATTTGAATAATGGCGGTTAAAATTGGTTTTGTTTGTTTGTTTAATGAAATATTTCATCACTCGAGTCATTCAGTAGTTGCGGAATGGTTGCATTAATTTATAGGCCCCTAATTGACTAAATTTTCATTTCTTTGTGTAGGTCCTATAGAATATAGGCCTATACTATAGGACCGAATCCTGACTTCGCATTCGTGATTCATCATTCGGAGATTTTCATGGTGACCAATGCCAATGATCCTGTGTCTAGGATTAACATTCTATTCAAGCAAGAAATGCGATAGTCCTACAGCCAACTCCCTGACCGACATTGCCATCTTAAAGCATGCCAATTTGGAATCACAAGTTTTAGAAGGCGTAAATCGGCCGAGCGGTCCTTGGTAACGGATATCCTCTTCAGCGAGTGTGTGACGGCAGTATTTTTAGCATATCTCCACACGGGACTGTTGTCTTGATAGAGACATGGCAAAGCGTGTTGTGTGCCAGTAGCATTAATCCTGTTTACAGTGTATGGGTAAGCTTGAAAGAACGTATTAGAATGAATCCGAGTCGGGATACGTCAAACAGACGTCAGTCATTTCTAAGAAATTCCAGCAGGGCTGTATGCCCTCCGTGCTAATGGCCGTGACATGTGTATGCTCTCCTTATCAAATTAATACCCCCTAATGGTCGGACATTAATTTAAGCGGTCTCGAGAATAGATTTGTTATCTTTATGCGTTTGTCTCACGCCCAACATCCGTGAGGAAGGTAGAACTTGATTATCTGATGAGACTGCATGGTGCAAAAGGCACTCTGCTTTATTATGGTAAAGCGGAATTCTCGCTTCCGTTTCACGACATTCCAAACGAAGATGGGTTGACGTCAACGCTTGTCTAAATATGTATTTTTTTTCTAAACATATCACCTTTATTCGAGGCTATAATTATATGCTTTTGTGACTCGTGACTCGGACTCGGACTCGTACTCGGGGCTTATTTTCCATTGCTCCGAGCTTTTGAGTCATGATACCGAAATATTAGAGTCAGACAAGGACTTGGACAAGGACTCGGCTCCGTGTATTGTGACTAAAAAAAAACACGCTGAAAATGTGGTCGCTAGTAGGTTTACACGCTAAGATAGACTGCACTGCAGTATACCCATTGGGACATTGCAGTACATGTGTTGATGAAATGGTTTATATACTCTTAATGGTTGAATCAACTTGAAAACGGTCTCTCACTTTGACTTTTTGATTCGATAAACTGGGCAAGTAGGCATAGGCCTATCAGATATGTTTCCGAACAACTGTCAACAATTGGGAAATGTGTTTCAAATACAGTGTTGATTTTAATGGTTACTAGTGAGTTCTAGTAAGTTTCAAACAGTAATCTCAGACTCGGAAGCTCTGATTCGGACGTTGACTCAAATTCGATTCGCCTATCAGTGAGACAGTCCAATGGTTCTTGGTATAATTTGCGATGACCTTTCTGGGCTGCAGAATGACAAGGACGGTAGAGGAGTTTCAAGACAAGAATGGGAACCGACTCAATTGAAAAGAATGCCTGCGAATTATAGAGTCGGCAGACAAGATCGGAGGAGGAGAGTCTCGCTGCACACAGGAGGCAAAGATGGGAAGTTGAAGGGGAAGGTAGGACAAAGGTAAAGAGGGATATAAAGAAAAAATTGCCCAACATACGACCAGGTCAATGTGTTTCATTGAATATTCAGAAGGTTTTTGACAGAGTGAGACATATTGAGTTATTTAAAGATCTTAGCAGGCCCAGTCCTTTGGAACTGTGGGTAGTGCAAGAGTCTGTATTGGAATCAGACAGTAGGCATGAGCTGAAGGTGGATAGTAAAATGCAGTGAATATACAATTAAGTATATCGAGGGAAGGGTGATCTGGGATGTGCGATATCTTCCGATCTCTTCAATTATTACAGCCCACTGATCCTCAGAGAACTGAAAACAAGGTCCTTAGGCCGGCTGTGAGAACATTACCCATCTTAGACGTGCATCTGACACTGGACCGCTAGTCAGAAGATGGCCCACCGACACCTCTGGATGACATGGTTAGACAAACTGAGACGATAGGACTGAGTTTGATGTCTCAGCAGACGGAATAGGTGGTGAACAGATATCAACGGGAAATAGCCAAAGATGCATCCCACGGTGAAGGAAGAAAGTATTCAAGCCAGTATCTTGCTTTAACTACCTTGAAAGGCTTCATCACTGTTGACCCAAAACGTGGGAAAGTGGCTCAAAGGAAGAATCGTCTGGGCCAAAGCAACGTCAAAAATATGACATCGTCCTGATAAATCGTACAATGAACATGACGACAAAAAGAAATCATGTAGGCCTATTGTAAAGTTGTGTTTACCCTATTTCAAAGGTCCTACACACCATGGGTAAATGTCGTAGAAACGCGTCCATACTTTGTCTAATTCAGCATATGCATGAAATAACACACCTGTGAAAGTTTCAGTTCAATCCGTCAACCATGTTGCGAGAAAATGGTGAAAAACTGGCTAATTATTTTCAGCAAACCGTGTCAACTTCCAGGATCGTTAAAATGCACCTAGCAGAATGTTCAATAGCACCTCCTTGCGTTTAAACCGGAAGATTGTGAGTAAATTGTTGTCGGTAATTGCGAATGGACCATGTTGGATTTGTGCAAATGGTGTATAGGGGCATGCCTGATACTGGTATTTACTTCTACTTGATTAAGTTACTTCAACCAAATTCTCTGGTCAAAATTTGGATTTGTGCAAAAGGTGCGTAGCAGTGAAAGACGTGGTTACTTACCTCCGATATACAGACGATGGTTTTAGAGTAGTGAATTGTGGTTATTTGGAAAAGTGATGAAGATACCGTATGTTGCGGAGTTGAATGCTGATGAGTGACAGTTGGGCTCCATGGTCACATTATATGAAAATGGGAACCCATGGTTTAGAAAAGCTCTGCATTAAATGCAGGAAACAATCTAGGAAAAGAGCAGTATTATTATTATTATTATTATTATTATTATTATTATTTATTCGGCCAAGGAAAACAAACAAGAAGTACATTCAGGGTGAGAAAGGTCATACAGTCTATATCATGGAAATTCAAGATGGGAGATAAATTGATGAATAAATACCAAACAAGGAGAATATTATGCACATGTATCAGAGATGTGATAGGTCAGTATGAGAAGGGGAAGAGATGGGGCAAGGACTGGGGATGAGGGGAAGAGATTGGACAGGAGGGTAAGAGGGAAGGAGAAAACAGAGTAAGGACAATCCAAGGACAAGCAGAGTACGGACAATCCAATCTAAGATGGCCAGGAGGATCAAAAGTGAAAAACACAGTGACTCAAAAGCCTGTTCCTCCAGTCCTAGGTTGGTGAATAAATAGGTAACTATATTAAACTTAGTAAAAACAATCAAATACAAGTAAATGGCAATGATTAAGATAAATTATGAATTAAAAGATGATAAAAATCATGGAAAGGAACGGTGACTTGGATGTCCAGCCTGAAAAACTGCTTACAGGAAAGAGGATTAAGACATAGAAAGAATAGCAATGCAGAGAAAGGGGCAAATATCTCAAAAGATTGCAACATCTTTTAATATTTGCAACAGTTTTTGTATTTACTTCATCTTGAAAGAAGAACTGACATGTGAGACCAACCCCCAAGTGGTATCATTATCATCTGGTTTCCATCCAACGACCAAGTGATACCACATTGCAATTATTCCCTCAAGATTGCATATCATTTTCATCCTCACAAGGGATACTTCAAGATAAAAAAGTGGGCAAATCAAAGTATGTAGAAAACCACGTAGCCATGTTAGCGGGATAATCGAAATCCCATGTATGACATTCAATAGCTCATAATTTGCGTCAATTTCTATAATCAAAACATTGTTTTGAAAACATTTGCCCACATGCATGCACGTCGTTCGATCTAATTTGAAGTGAAATAGGCTATAGGTATAAGCGCGCTGACTTCAAAGGGCGAGGCTGAAATTGTAGTGGCATCGATAAATCCACTGCATTTGTTTCACATACGTCAGCGTATAACACGATCGACAGTGACGAGCAGTGTCTACATACACCGTGCGAATGCACAATGCGTATTAGGCCTAGCTTTCGGCGTCGTAGGCTTGCACCTCTTCCACCGGTACGAGTCTATACCCTCGAAAGAATGAATGCACGATGAACTGTATGGCGTTAGCACATTGACGCCTTTTGCACCACTCTGGGAAGGTCCACGTCAGATGCTGTACATATTTTGGAGGGAAAGAAATAAAACCAAGGAAATTTACTGCGTACAGGGTATGAAGGCTTACGGTACATCAATTACGATTTACATCCTAGCTTTATAACTTGGCTACATTTGGGTCACTTGACAACGTAATGCACAGCACTGACAGTAGCCACAAACGAAGAGACTAAGAACCATGCGCCCACGTCTATACATTACTTTGGTCTTATTAAGTTACGTCGTCTTCTCTTCCTTGGATCCAGGAGAATAAAGTGATTTAATGTTGCTTCCCACTCAGGTACAACCGGCAGGGCCAGGTATGGGAGAGGAAATAAAGTACAGCGAGCAAAACAGATCGAAATAAACACATACTAGAAAGGCAGGGAAGGGAAGAGGAAAGTCTGCCCCACCTCTAAATTCAAACTTGGAGCCAAATCTATTCTCCGATCGACAGCTTCCTTCCTGCGCTCTGACAAATGAATACATCTGAGAACATTGTTCCATCTTTTGGGTTCAGTTCGCCGGCGAGCCGTCACTTCACTAAATACTCAGTATAAGTGGAGTTAACCAGCTATTTAGCAAGAAATCCGATAGCTTTGTGCAGTTAACTTGATAGCGCGCGAACTGATTGATATACATGCACATACGTTGCAATGACACTTCTACGACAAGCAATATTTCATTACAGGCTTATATATCAATAGAGATGTGTCGAATTCACTCACGCCAGCAAAGTGCGCAGTGAACTTTAGAAGACACGACATATTAGGCTCTTCATGTCTAATGTATAAAGTATACAGTATTCTTTGGCATCGAGCACAAATGACCCAATGATCACCCGTTTATGTAGCATTAAGGGTGAAATAGGTTTTTATTAGTTTGTGTAGTTCCGGAAAAAAAAACCTATTCGTTAAAATGAATGTATACCTGTACGCTTGTGGCACGAACGCCGTTTTTCGGATATACTTCAATTGGTGTTTTCATTTTTCATTTTTTTTTTTTTTGGGGGATAACAAGTTGTCTTAGGCTTATTTTCAAACACGTACTACATAATGATTCCATGGCCACGTATAAAAGGTACACACGTATATCATCAGCGAGCCAGCCAATCGAATTTAAAAATTTCCATTCCTAATACAAATTCATAATAAAAATTGTTGCTTTCCTTTTGCTTGATAATGATCCCTAAATATCCTGCACATAATCGTAAAACCCACCACATGCTGCGCCTCATAAGATCGTCCATTAAAAACTAGGATGTATTTAGCTATTTAACATAAATCACAGATAATCTTTGTCTATTCCTCGATAGGCATAATTATGTATAGACACTAAATATTTTAATCCATTTTCACTGTAGCCTATGTACTCGGAATGAGATTTAGTTCAGAAGTAGGTTTCTAGAGAATTCTATCATAGATTGCCGTTATTTGAAATATTCAATAAATGATTCAGATCAGGTAAACCTCAGTCCCTCGGCGTGGATGATGGGGGATTATATGAAACTGAAATGAATACGAATTGAATGAGGAATTTTGTGTCAGTACATTACGATCGTGTGCGTATTTCACCTTGACCGTAGTAAGGGCGGTTATTGGCTATTGGGCGCATGCAAAAAAAAATCAGCCTCCACACATTCCGGACCTGCGCACGACCACCCTGAATCCGAAGTACTCTGCGCATGCCCACGTCGCGGTGAAAAAGGGGCCGTCGATTTGATTGGCTGACGCCAGCCGCGGCCTGACCACGTGGGTTGATCCGAGTGCGCGCACCAATCCACTGCAATGAAGTGGTGCGCGCTGAACGTCGACCAAAGACAGAGCCATATAACGAGACGGGCTTTGGAGACAAGGTCTTACTAGCTGACTAACGACGGAAGGGCGTGCCACTTACACGGATCCTTGTGCAGCTCCAAGGTAAGTGAACGTGTGTGGTGCAGTCACGGATGGTCTGTCCGTGGCTAGGTAACCTGCTGCCATTTACTGCGTTGCATCCACGGCTCCCCTTGAAATGTCTCTCGATGCCTCTGCCTGTCCATCGAATACAGCGATATATCAATAATATTTACCGCCAATGGATCTCTCTTTGCGGGTTAACACCTACAATTTTACCGTTTCTTTTAAACTGGTATACAAAAATGATGCAAACTGCCTTCTGACTAAAATTACCAAAATGCAAATCTTAAAATTTAGTGGGCCTGACGTTTCGATCCTAGCAGGACCTTTCTCAAAGGCTTTCTCTGCCTTTGAGAAAAGTCCTGCTTGGATCAAAACGTCAGGCCCACTAAATTTTAAGATTCTTTTCAAACTGGTTTGATTTCCGAAAATAATCTGTCCCTTGGGAATTGTCATTTCGACCATTTCTCACTATGCATGTATATATAAAAATCATAATTCACATAGAACAGAAAATCCCAAACCCGCCACGTTAATTTTTTGATAACCTCAATAAATTACGTCAAAGCAGATATACGTATTTCTATGAACATCAATGCATGAAGCTTTAAGTGAAAACGGTTAGGTTTTCGCTCTGACAAGTCTGTCATTGTATTATAGATTATAGTTGGAAATAAAACTAAAGCCCATTGGTATATAAGCATATTCACTATGCATGACCTGTCCTTCCTATAAGGCTTTATGCATGTAGGGCATTTATAGCATCTCCAAAACCATGGATCTTGCCGTAAGTCGGTGGGTGTCAAGTCAGTTGCCTTCTGTCTGGTCAAGGTATTTCTACCGGTGATATTATCACTCTCGTCCCTCCATGGACTACTATTCACTAGTTTTGCATTTAGAGAGTCCCGTGCAATGGACCCTGATCCAGTCCGTGGCCGAATTCCTCCTATAAGAGCCAGTTACCTTGCCAACCAGTTTTCCCGAAGCATAGACGAACAAGGATTGTTGGCAATTTTTACTGGTCATAAACCTATGCTGTTGACTAGTATGGTTGAACGGCAGTAATGCATCGACATTGCCATAGAAAGTTTGCCCTTTAGAAATCTAAAATCTGATGAATGGACGTTTCCCACTATGGTTGAAATGTCAGACCCTCTAAACTTTTGAAAATTGCATTTTGGTCATTTTAGTCAGTAGGCAGTTTGCCAACATTTGGGATATTGCTTAAATTAACACGAGCTGTGATATTTACAGCGCATTAGATGGAACACGGTGGTCCGTGAAGATGGTGACGACCGACAAAGGGTCTGAAGTCTACCCATGTCATCATGGATTAAGGCCTCTTGTCAAAAAGATCATCGGTTGGGTATCAGATGATATGACCCGTCCGATGTGTTTCCACCGGATACCATCGTGTATTTTTTACCCCAGAGTCCAGTACAATCGGCTTTCTACCGGGGGAAATTTTAACTGTCGGATGAATTCCACTGGCACTCAACCGATGATCTTTTTGACAAGAGACCTAAGTTCACTGTCTATGAGGATGTTCTATTGTCATTGTATACGATACCTTGTCTGAAAAACGACGTGGTCATTGTGAACGGCACAGCATACAAATAGTCCGGGTGATGGAGTTGCTAGATATATTGGGGAATAAATTAGCCGCCAATATCCAAGTGGGCTAGAAGGAAAGAGTTCTAAAATGATTTAAAGACCATCTCTGTGCACTCCGACTTCTCCATTTGACTAGTTCAATAAAGGACACTGTCAGCTGCATTATAGGACCCACCGCAAAGATGAATACCGATTGCTGAAAACAGAAATGCCAAAACAATGCCTGTGTGTGGATAGTAGTACCATTAGTCCAATTTTTCTCAGCTGTGTTCTTATAAATCTTGGTTCTGGTATCAAGGTCGTATAGTGAATGAATACAGACCACACTATTCCGCTCTCAGATTCGAGCTCTCGATCGAATGCTGGCAGAGTTCTCATTGCGTGCCATTTGTATTCCCGTTTCGGACTCGACTGTAGAACCTTACCTGACGTGCAGATTTCAGCCTTAGCGATGGGGTTTCAGGTTTGTTGTTAGCGCAGGCATGGACTCAGGTGGTGGTCGATTCATATTCACACCGTTTAGACTCGCGCAGCCGACCCGAACAGGCCAGTATATAGATAGTGGCAACAACAACTCCTTTCCTTTAGCATAAAGTCAAGGACTCATTGGCCTTTGAAACTCAGATTGTCATATTTTTGTTCTGCCTGTCCTGGTTTCTTTTATTTTAAGCAAAACAATAAAGACCTTTTTCCTTTTTGTTACAAAAATACCAATTTGAAAACTCCTTGAAATATGCAATTCCCCCGAAAGGAAATACTTTAGATACGCTCTTTATTGATGTGCTCATCCTTTTCTGGTCAGAACGTCTGTCAAATACATTCCTAATAATCACCTATTCGATTTCAAGCGCAGAGAAGTCTTCGATATTATGATGAAATTTTCTCAAATTACACGAACTTTTATAATGGGCGAAATCAGAACTTTCGTTTCCAAGACGAAAATTAAAGTCTCTACTTTAGCTGCAGTTATCAAAGCAGCGACAATTTCCCTCGACCATCATGGAAGTGTGCGCGCTCACAATGTCCTCTGCACTTATTTTGTTGACGCAAATTATTCAACCTCTCTGTCCATCTGGGGCCATATTCTAACCTCGATGGGTGTCCGTGGAAGTGCCATTTCATAAGCCGACGTGAACCAATGCCCTTTTCTAAAACCCGGCTTAGGCTCAGGCTCCGGCTTTCATCCATTTTAAAGTACAATGCATGAACACGGGAAGCCTTTTGCTTCGTTTTTGAATGTTACAGTGCGTTTCGGAAAAAGGAACACCACATCTTCAACTTCAACAAAGAACTTCAACCTGTGTTTTCAGCTTTTAGATAGCATAGACGAGGCTGGAGCCGAAGCCTATGAGTCGGGTTTTGGGAAAAGGGCCAACGAGCCCAGCATTTGAGGAATTTTCTGCTTCGATAGAATCGCCGTGCTTCCAAACGTTACGATTGCATGATGAGAGACTCATCTGAGTTGTAACCACACGAGAGAACCTTAACGTGCTTTGCGATTGGCCAACGTGATTCCATTTACAGAATCAGAGAGCCTAGCGTTTCAAACTTGGAGGTAGTCGTGCTTTGATCGAAACGTCAGATCATCCAAATGCTTGCTTACGAATTGTATCAATAAGTTTATTTAAGTCAGTTAGCATTTTTCAACCTGTAGGCCTATAGATTTTACCTCTGGCTCTTTCGTCAAATTTTATCACTTGTAGACACAACTCTTATTGCCCCTTTTCGACACAGAGAACATAACGGAATGCGTCCGTTGACAAACTGTGATTCTGTTGGGAGGGATGGTCAGGCAGGTGTTAGGAACCATTAAGGCCTAGCAGACTGTCACCCTGGCCCGTCACGTATACATCCCACCCCGGATGCACACATTGCGTTGTGTGCCCATCTGCGTGTATGGCATCGGCCGTGTCAGCGACCGGCGTTGGCTGATTAGAGAATTGATCCACACATGTCAGATGCTATTATTGCTATTCTCATCACATACGGGAAGCCCTGTCAAAAGCATCAGTCTTCTCCCCAACGTCGATACATACGTGTAAACGTAAAAGCGATATTGAAACATCAAATGAACAGACAAAAAGACATGATGGAAACTCAAGCAATACAATTAATTTGATTTCTCGTAAAATAGAAGGGAGTCTGACATTCTAAACCTAGCAGGACCTTTTGGAGAAAGGTCATGCTATAGATTCGAAACGTCAGGCCCCCCTTATAGGCCTAGGCCTATATGGAATTTGCTTTTGGGGTAATTTTAGTCAGGAGTTTGCAACATTTTGGCATATCACTCTTCTTCAAATTCTAAAAAAAAAATAGGAGAGAAAGGTCCTGCTAGGATCGAAACGTCAGGCCCTCCTTATCTTTGAGATTTGCATTTTGGTCATTTTGGTCAGTAGGCAGTTTGTGACATTTTGGCCACATTTCTCTTATTTAGATATTTCAATGCTACCCCTAATTTGTCTTCCCATAGTCGTCAAGATCGCAGTGCATGTGTACTTAAACTTTCCACTTTATAGAGCCGTTGTCGCTGAGATGCATGTCAGATGAAGTCCACAATGTACAATCGGAGGTATCTCGTTGGAATTCGTCCCAGTCATGTTTGTAAAAAAAGAAATAAGGCTTATTTTAATTGAGGCTTTATTTTTACATGCAAACTAAAACATAGTATGATTCGGCAGATTTAAAATAAATAGCCGGGGTTTGCAAGTGTGTCTGTCACCGTGCGTTGAATCGTAAATCGCTGATTACGCTCGGATACTGCGTACTTCGTGTAATAACTTGCTGCGTACTACTGACAGACTAAATTTGATTACCCATAATAAGAGGAACACAATAATTCGATTGTCTCATGCAGTGCCTTTTTTTTCAAAGGTTCCAAAATGTGTTACCCAACATTTGTGGAACTTTGATTTGCCGAGACATTTGGAATGAGAGCGCAATTGTTGTATAGAGGAGCCCTTATGCAAATTGTAACTAGTGATGGTTGACTAAATTTAATTGAATTTCACGCTTTGCTCCAATTAGTGATATTGCGTCCGCAGACGAAAGCGTTGCTGTCTCACAAAAAACCCACCGTTTTACGAGTACCAGGATGGTTATGCTATATCTTGCACGCGGGTTCGTTAGTTGTCACGGCTGAAAAAAAGTATCGTTTTTACATCTTTACATTTCGAAACTCTTTTGCAAAGAATATTGAGGGTCTGACATGCTCATTTCATCAGGACCATTCCAAAGACGAAGGTCTGGCAAGGATCGAAACATTAGGCCCTCTACATTGTAGCAATTGAACTCAGCACTTGCAAGTTTGAACCATTTTGTATTATGACAAATATGACACTATCTTGGAAGCACTGTCTGGTGTACGAAGTGTAAGGGTTATAGTTGGCTGGGTGAAAAAAGTGTCTAGGAAGGGTTGCGTGGACAACGTGCGGAAGTATCTCTTTTAGGGAGAAGTGTGGTTACCGACCAATATGCTAGAATTCCTTGACTGTGATCGGGCTGTCTGGGATGAAATGTACAGTGGAAAAGATTGATTGCAGCATTTGGGGTTTCCTGTTGCAATAGGTGATCCGTGTACTGGCTCGTTCCCATTCCAATCTTACCAATTAATTGAAGCCCTTGACCCTATTTGAGTCCTGATAACCCCCTTTTTTCTCCCTGGATGCATGCTCGTGTAATTGACGGTAAACAACAAGCAGGCCGATTCTCGTTATTGCGTCTGGGACTGACTCTTCCCTTTTGTTTTCCTTTCCTTGCTCCGCTATAGTTGGAAGCGTCATCCCGTACGGACAAGAGGATTGATCGAGGCCTGAAAAGAGTTTGTCCGTCAACCTTCCACTTCAATTCTCAGCCCACTGATCGCGGACAGACACGCTAACAACGGTCGTTAGGCGTGTACCGAGCCTCCCCGCTGACCCTACCCCCACCCCTCGTTGTCTCACAACTGCCCCCCTTTAACCCAGTATGGCATCGTCTAGGACAGTGCTGCATGCAGTGATCGCACTGTGGCTGGCTTGCGGCCTCTCTCTAGCCGCACCGGGCGTGGATCCCCGGGCAGCCACGAACTCGGACGCCGCCATCAGCAAGCAGCGGGGCTCGGGCTCCAAGCTGCTGTACACCGACGGGGTGGACGTGGTGGATAGCATGCACGCGTTTCTAGCCACCCTGAGCGAGCTGGAGAGCGTGCAAGCAGGGGAAGGGGCCAGGGAGGACGAGATGATACGCTACGGTCTCCCCGCCAGGGCCAAGAAGGAGAACGTGGGCTTCCAGATGCCCGGCTGGAGGCGCAGGCGGCGCCGGAGTACCGTGGAGGAGGACTTGATGTCGGCCGCTTACCTCGGCAGACTGGACGGACAGGCGCAGCGGTTGGTGCAGACCATCCACACATTTCTGGCAGATCTGCAAGTGGTGAGTAACCTCTCTAACTAATTGTGACCCCGCCGGCAAGCACCAGTTGACTATTCGTAACTGAGGGTTGGATGGTCAGGTGGTTAGATCGACTGGTATACGTTGCAATATGAGCCAGAGGTCTCCAATTCAAATCACGGTCCAGTCGAATTTTCTTTTTCCGACGCTGGAAAGCTGCGTTCTCTCTACTTGAGTGAAATAAACAAAGAAAAAAATGTCTGGGAACTTAATTTTGAATAATGGCAAAGAATACTTTGATTGGGCCGGGACTTGAACCCGAGACCTTTGGTTTTGTATAACATCACTCTTACCATCCTATCTATCCAGCCCTTATGTTGACATGTAGTAATTGAAAACACCGTGACAGTCAGTACTATACTTCGAATGTTCGTGCCTATCATCTAATGGATACTTTATATGCTCGCTTAGGCTAAGGCACAATGCAAGTTCTTGCTATTCACTGCAACTAGATCATCAATCATACCATCATCATTTATTCATCATTCCATCACACACTCGACATCCCCAATCATTTCACGAAGCAGATCAGATCAGCCAGAAGCAGCGACGGCTAGACGTATGCTTTGCACCAGTGCCAGCCATAAAAACTATCAATGTTTGATTTACACGATATTCACCAAGAAAATATTGGCACAAATCATTCGAAAAATAGAGAAACTCGTGCAGCTTGTTAAAGAAACACAGAGAGAGAAAATGGAGAGAGGGGGGGGAGAAAGGAAAAGAGAAGGATAGAGATGGAGAGATGAAGAGAGGGAGATAGAGAGAGAGGGAGAGGGAGAGAGGGGGGAAAGGAGGGAGAGGAGGGAGATGGAGAGAGAGGGAAAGAGAGGGGAGGGGAAGGAGAGGAGGGAGATGGACAGGGAGGGAGAGGGAGACAAAGGGGAGAGGAGGGAGAGGAGGGAAATGGAGAGGGAGGGAGAGGGAGAGAGGGGGAAAGGAGGGAGAGGAGGGAGATAGAGAGAGAGGGAAAGAGAGGAGGAAGGGAAGGAGAGGAGGGAGATGGACAGAGAGGGAGAGGGAGAGAGGGGGGAAAGGAGGGAGAGGAGGGAGATGGACAGAGAGGGAGAGGGAGAGAGGGGGGAAAGGAGGGAGATGAGGGAGATGGAGAGAGAGAGGGAAAGAGAGGGGGGAAGGAGAGGAGGGAGATGGACAGAGAGGGAGAGGGAGACAAAGGGGAGAGGATGGAGAAGAGGGAAATGGAGAGGGAGGGAGAGGGCGACAGAGGGGAGAGGAGGGAGAGGAGATGAAAATGGAGATAGAGATATGGAGAAAGAGAGAGGGGCAGCTGATACGATATGTCAGCCAGTTTCCTTCCAATTTCATTTTGAAAAACGAAGTTTAAGAAAATATTGGCACAAATCATTCGAAAAATAGAGAAACTCGTGCAGCTTGTTAAAGAAACACAGAGAGAGAAAATTGAGAGAGAGAGGGGGAGAAAGGGAAAGAGAAGGATAGAGATGGAGAGAGGAAGAGAGGGAGATAGAGAGATGGGGAGAGGGAGAGAGGGTGGAAAGGGAAGGAGAGGAGGGAGATGGACAGAGAGGGAGAGAGGGGGGAGGAGGGAGATGAGGGAGATGGAGAGAGAGAGGGAAAGAGAGGGGGGAAGGAGAGTAGGGAGATGGACAGAGAGGGAGAGGGAGACAAAGGGGAGAGGAGGGAGAGGAGGGAAATGGAGAGGGAGGGAGAGGGCCACAGAGGGAGAGGAGGGAGAGGAGATGAAAATGGAGATAGAGATATGGAGAAAGAGAGAGAGAGGTAGCTGATACGATATGTCAGCCAGTTTCCTTCCGATTTCATTTTGAAAAACGAAGTTTAACATGCTGTATCACTTTAGGTCTAGGCCTATATGTGAGCCCTTAACTGCTCCAGCCATCTTTACATGTTTACAACAATCTTGTTGTTTGCATCTGAGTGAAAACATGCCACGATTCCTGGAGAAAATGGCAGGTGATTGTTCACTGCTTCTGACTGGTACCCCGCGGCAGCTTAAGACTTTGGGGAGGTGCTTTGTATACTCAATCCTGCTCTCTGAAGTAACCAATATAGCTCGAAATGTGTGAACTGTCGCACCAAGTCAGTTGACATGATATTGTCCATTATTTTGTGTTTAATAAAAAGGGCGAAATGATTTACCTAATACACAGCGCGCACGACGAATCATGCGTCCAGTTCAAATTTCCCATTCGCGATTGTCTGTCAGGAGTGTACACTACAAAGTCTATTACTAAACAGAACCCGTACCGTTGGTGATTCTTCAAAAAGAGGAATATTTTATCGTAAACAATCCATGACAGGGCAAGTTTTTGTTGTATATTAAACCCAAGGAAATTGAATGAAAGACCTTTATTTTCCTCTATATGCATGACATTATGGTAAATGTTGAGTTTGCAGAGTTGGAATTAAAAGCGAATTGAATATAATTCAAAACGGGGACTGCTACAGTGCAAGGTGACGCAGAGTTACTAAGAGAAATTATCGACAATTTGACGAAAGGTCCTATGCATATTTAGTGCTTAGGATACTCTATCCACACATAAAGGTAGGGCACACTATTTGCGAAGGTCAACGAATCGCTTCTATTCTTTGTCAAACTGCACGCAGACATAAAATAGCACACTTGCATAAGTTTCGGCTGAAACTGTCAACCAGGTTATGAGAAAAAAAACCGTGGAAACGAAGTAAGATGCTATTTTCCAGCCATAGAGGGCGTTTTTTTTAAATAAAATTTGGCGTCGGCGATCGAGAATGGCATTCAATGTGGGTTCGCCCTACTCCAAGTGTGGACTGCACATTGCCAAATCTTCTTCCAACTGCTTGCAACTATACTGCGGGCAACTCTCACGGGATTGTAATGATTGAATTTGATTTTAATGGCCGTAAACAGGTTTTACTTGGCATCGGGACAAGTGTGCTTTATACAGTTAATCTGCGCCGAACAATCAATGGCTGTCATTGTATATAATCATACACGTCGTCGAATTGGTGATCTGTGGGACACAGATACGTAGATTGCATACAACTGGCGCACTCACGTGGTCCCCGACTACACTGTAAAAACGGTGCTCACATCATACACATTGTTCTTGAACATGAAGCACTTCATACACCTCATCCGACTTTTGCTCAAGTGATTACAATGCCACATGTTCTTGAGCTACAGTATTTCATGTGCATGAAGTACAGTCGGTGTCTCAAGTGTTCATGATTCTGGGACAAATGTGCCATTGCAGAAGTGTATGAGGTGCAGTTCGTTTTTACAGTGTACAAGGATGGATAGCTGTGGTGGTAAAGCGCTGCTAAACAAGACGTCTGGGAGCCAATACTTGGCTGGTCAAACGCTCGTTGCTCTTTAATTGACAAGATGTGTAGATTGGTGAAAATGAAGTTGACTATAGTCACGCCATAAGGTCCAAGTATAATGATTGTAAGCAGAAAAAGAGTTCATCGTGTAGGCGGTCCATGCGTGCAGCATATCTTCGTTACGCGTTAGCTGAACAATGAAAACAAGCTGAAAAAAGGGAAGTTGCATCGAACGTCCAAGGATTCGAAGAAATGAGGAGAAATTGTTTCGCTTTGGGCTTGTCCTTGGGACGGAGAGTTAGCGGATGCAATTTCACGAAATCGATGCGTGGCCGCAGATCACTATAAAGCCGACTTGGAAATGAGTTACGACCGAGCGTGGGAGACATTGGCGGGCAAGAACTGCCGGCCTTGGGTAGAGCCACGATCCCATGCAACCTGGAGTTCCTTTCTCGAGGTCGTCATGATTTTATTAGCAATCTGTGTATAAAGAGATGAGATGTCACGATGCCCCTTCCTGTTGATCACGACAAAACCTTGTTGTTTGTATTCCCCCAATAGACACCTTTCACTTTGGGGACAATTTTGAGTTGCCTTGTAACATCATGAAGTTCTACACTCGTATGATCTTGAGTGCGCCATTGGCGATCCAGTATCGCGACACTGGTTGCATTTTTTAGTCCAAAATGTGTTTTGGTCTTTACTTCAACATGGGGAAACACAGCATTTTGATTTCTTTCACGAAAACAAAACAACGCCTGCTATCATACATATACGTATACAGATTGACTGATCATGAACTTTCCCTGTTGGGTTTCCTTCACTTGTGTCCATATACGATTTCCATGACGAGAAGTAGGATGAACTCACATGGTGTGAGAAGACAGTATCTCTGTACTTGCAAACTATACGCCTTACACCGTATTGATTCAGGGCATGCATTTGGTGTATCGTAACAGCGCCACCAAAGATAGAAACAAAACAACTAATTTGAATTGCAAATAGTGTAAAACTACGCGCACCCGTGCTCGCTTGTAGACGGTGCCACTCGCGGCGGCTTTTGGACCTGACCTTCTGGCTGAAATTTGCCCGGCAAGAGCGATGTGTACTGACACTTGGACCCGTATCATTGCTGCTCTTTTGCTGGCACTGGGTAAAAGGTCTCGGGCTTCCTTTCACCAGTCCCTCTATGGGAAATGAATGTAGCCTCAGAGGTCGCACGTCCTAGGGTGTCAGCGTGTTCAAGCATTGCATAACCTTCCCACCATCGATTTTTACCCGTGAGAAGCGCTAAGTGTAATGACCCTGCCCTTACACTTCGGCTTTTGACAACCCTGATTGAAGTTAGCCGGGGTGGAATTTACATGTACACGCGTGTACGCAAGGCAACGTCGAATTATCCGCGAATGTTAAAGCTTTGCCGCGGTGCGGACTTTTTGGTCACAGGGTAATCACTTTAGGATTGAGTTTTAGTTAGGCGCGTACGGTTACAGCCTGGTGGTTTTCAGAGATTGCCGGGGATCAATGTGCTGCAAGAGGTGTGTGCTTAATCACCGACGACGCCTCAGCTACGCGGGGTAATTCGTTGAACTGACTCCCTCGCTCTCTGAGAATCTCTTGCCCCTTCCTTCCTAAGAATCGATTTCTCCAAAAGTAGATTTCCAATTACAGTCTGTAATCGTAGTCCCAACACGCCGATGATGCCTGCCACGAGAACAAAGGCTTTCCTGTTCCCATTTCCCGGCACCGGGGATGCGACGTTTCATCCCTCGCCTATATTACGTTACCATGGCAACGCATTTGCCGAGTGCAGTTTCCTAGGCGACGGTGCACACATCATCTCTTCTGCAACGTGTTTCTCCGGAGGAATTTTAATCAACGGAATGCGTTTTCTGTATATCTTGCCTCTTCAATTTCATTCCGGCGGTCAGATTGTTGATGAGAAGTGATTAGGTTTGTCGCTTGCCACTTTAACAGGCCCGCTGCACACACGCCCAGAGACTAATTGTATTCCCCAGATACCAACGTTCCTCCCGGATGCAATATGCTTACTTCATCTTCCGCTGCGTCTCTGTTAATCAAAATCTTTTCATCTTGATATTGCACGGACGGTATAATGCCAGAATCATTCGCTAATGCAACTCCTACAGCTCAAGTTGTATTAGTTCACCCCGGCTACGCGATCACAATATGAATTCCCACGAGACAGTGTCGTTTTATTCCACTCCTTCTTGTACACATAGCTGCCCTCAAATACTGCACTAATGCTTGTGGGAGCATATTCGTATTTCCCCTCGTTCAAATTCGGGTGTATACGCATGCATACTCGCACTCATGGCAAAGTACCCGTATAACACTGCCACTTGATTTTTTTATTGGTGTTTTGAAGTATCCGTGGGGTATAGGCCTTGTCGTCTTTCATTTTGAATTTGTCGATAATTGAAGACGTGAGAAGGCAAGCGTTTGTAATCTCTCGGTGTTACAGTTTCTCCATTGTCAGCCATTGTCATTGCTCTCCATTAATCTTTCATATCTTTTTCAACTCCAAATGTCTAGCTATCAAGGAAAGGAAACGGGAAGATCAATAACAGACGATTTGATACCATTCGCGTCTATAATGTATGTACACATTTGCCCGAGAATGGGAATGGGATGGGAATCTCTCCTTATCTAGTCCGAATTAGATGTACGTGCCACCCAGCATGGCTCTGACGATCTAGCCGTCAAACCAAACACAGCTCCCGTGGCAATGCGTTCCTGCTCAGACCGCTATTGATCAGCCTCAATATAAGCCTACTTATTAACCTTGATCGCTGTCTCTGATACATACTGGTCCCTTGGCTGAGCAGACGCGTTTCTGCACGTGTCCCCGAGGGCCGAGGCTTTATACCTGTTGGAGTAGGGAGTAGGTTGGCTCCTACTGAGGGTATAGGAACGCGCCACGTACGCCAAGAACCACCACTGGCCGTGATACTATCAGATCATACCTATCCTTATGCCAACAGGTTGCCTCCGATACGACTCGTCTGCATGGAATGTGTGGTGCTCGTGAGTTACTGATCTAAAACAGTATGATTGCTGACAATATAACGAGGCACATCCTGAAGAGTATTATTTGAATCACAAGAACGAATGGGAATTCGTCACCTTAGGCCTTCCCTAGGGTAGATTAAGACCTACACGCAAACATGTATATTTAACCATTTAGAACAAAATAAATCATGTTTTTATTTCAACAGTCATTTTCGAAAGTTCCCTCCTGAAATACTGTATAAAATTGCCGCATATAATCAACCTACACTCAAAAATGTGAATGGTCTTACGTTTTTATTCGTATAGGACCTTTCTCAAAGGCATTCATTAGAAAAGTCATGCGGGGATCAATATATGAGAACCTTTACTTGTTGAGAGATTTGCATTTGAGTGGCTTTAGTCAGTAAGCAGTTTGCAACATTATGGTTGTAATAGAATAACACTTATCTACGAGGACCCTTAACATGATATTATTCACTACAATAGTAACTTTTGTGTCACGACGATCCTTGAATATATGGTCCCTATATGCAACATGCATTTAAACTGCAAAGGACCATAGCATCTTTCTCCAAAAAAATTACCTTAAAAAAAAATAAAGAGCAAAAGAAACAATATAATGGAAATACGACCTTTTTACCCACGTTGTGAGCATGTTCCCTGCGGACGCACCTTACTTAAAGCAGCAATACCACCTTCTATCTTGTCTAGTCTAGTCTAAATTAATAATCATTGGAAACATATTCACACAAGACATGTGTTCTATTTTTTTTTCGTGAATTCAACCAACAGTATTAAATGCAGAGGTCTTACTTCGGTTGTGTTATAGAAAATTGTGTTTATAGTAAATCATCTCCTTCCCTCTGTTACTGCTTTCATATAATTACTGCTCATCCGGACGACCTTACACCAACTGGATTGACCATAATTATAATCTTGCAGAAAAGAAAACAGAAGTAGATCTTACCAACTTTGCGTTGTCCACAACTTAGTTTGTATTTGACTTAAAGTGATATACACAAATGTTGCAAACTGCTCACTGACTAAAATTAGATAAATGCAAATCCCAACACTTAGTGGGCCTGACGTTTCGATCCTATAGCAGGACCTTTCTCAAAGGTCCTGCCTGTAGTTTGTTATCTGGTTCATTCTGACTCCAGGCATTGACCGGTGAGCAAGCTTGTGGGAACATTGACTGACATACTACTCAACAATACAGTGTCAATTACCCTGTGTCTTGTTACAGAGTCCTCATCTGAATATGCCCCTCATGGTAGCGGCTTCTCCGCTATCTTGCTTGCAACAATAAAACAATACGGCGATAGTTGTTTCCTCAATAGCAACGGACACCCGACAGTCGTCATATTTCTGCTATCAAAGCAGTTGCTTCTCGATGTATAGTCAGCTACCGTTGTCCAATGGAATTCATTACGGACGTGGGTTGGCTCATGCATTCTAAATGCATCCCCTGAGTACATATAGTTAGTAGTTCCACGATGCTTGCCTACCTCTGAAAGTTTAATGTTTCCGAAATGAACGGATTTCGTGTAAGGTTTCTCGGTATTGTGAAATCCTTACAAACATTATATCCCATATCCCACACTAAAGTCATCGTGGAAAACACGTTTGGTCAGACCTAAGGCATTGCACTGTCTATTCTCTGTAATATATATTGTTATAGTGACTTAGGGAATTCTCTGTATTCAGAATTTCCAAAAAAAAATATAAAGTACCTGATGTAATATCCGTCAATCCAAAAGCGACGAATCTGTAGGCAATGTGAATAATGTGCTGAAATATTCAACAAACATTTTGCTTATAACGTTGAGCAAACAGAGTTGGAACATTGTGTTACTCAATATCATTCGCAAGCTGTGATAATTACACCAAGTGTTGGACTGACAATTTTGCAAACAAATAATTGTTGGTGTAATGTATGCATTGCATTGTCTGTGGAAATGTTTATAAAACTAAAAACATATTGGAAAACAAGCGTGTGTTGCGGTCAACATAACGGAAAATGAGTCTGCGATTCGAATTGCATGAACGTGCTTTGTTGTAATGTTGCTTTGAAATCAATAATCAATTAAATCCATGAAGATCAACATTGTATTTCACAAAGCAGCGACGCACAGCAACCTTCAATTCTCTCCCAATATCATGTTCATCTGATTCCATTAACCCTTAGGTCTACATTAAGACACGTGCATTTTGATGAGAAACCATTCGATTTTTTGTTCTTACTTCGGTCAGTTACAATACATTATATTTTTTACTTGAAAGTTTTGTGGGGCTAGAGCCTATGCATATCATCGAGTTTTTCAAAGAATAATCAAGTTCTCTTTGATCTGTAAATTGTTGCCATGGGCTGACTAAAATCACCAAATGCAAATCTACCAAATTAGAAGGGTCTTACTGCCCGACCCCAGGATGACCTTTCAGGTCCTGCTAGGATCGAAACGTCAGGCCCTCCTTATTCATGAGACTTTTCCACCCGATTCCAAGCCAACGCTGTATTGGAACAAACGTAGATGTGCACAAGTTTGAGAAGTCTGGACAGTTCAGCAAGTGACAAATGGGGTTAAGCATGTGTGTGTAAATAATGACTAGTCTACGGCCCGTTACAATAAGCCACCCATACAGCACCAATTTACTAAAGAGCATTTTGATTTCCTCAGTCGGTTTTCATTACGCATGCGGGAGTCCCCTTTTTCCGACATCGAAATTGATGTCAATTGAGCTAGCAGTATATACTCGTTTTAGTCCAAATTCGGTGGACCAAATTTACAAAAATAGTCACGCGCAGTGATTTAGGAGCGATCCTAAGGTGAACGCACTGTGCGAATGGATTTCAGTGGCATTAGTTTGTTCTTTCCACTTTCAACAAAGCGTACTTTCTCGTACTACGATGTGTATTGTGAGCGACACGGGTGAAGTTTATTCTTGTTCAAGGCTTGGTACCTTCCTTAGTCCTATCCAATGGAAACCGTAGGGCAGTGACCAGGCGATTCATACACCGGAACCCTTCAGTTTCAGTCCCTTGGTGGGTTCACCACCCTGGCCGGCACAATAAGCCCGAATCAATAAAAAGCAAATCAAACACGAACCCTGGCGTGTTTCTGTGCAGAGCGAATTAGCCCCGTTTCTGGTTACCGGCACACGCGGTTCAAGTTTGTTTCAAAACGCTGCTGGAAAAATAGCAGCTATCCGTGTGGCCACTTCATAGGGGAATAAAGCAGTCTGCTTCAGCAACAGGCAGTCGCCCCCAGTGGAGTAACTGAAGCCAGCAAACACGCTACGAGCGAGGGTAGTGAATAAAGATGGTATACGGATACCTTACACCACGACCGCCTTTACAAGTAACTCACCATTTCGATAGCAACTTCGCAGATGTAATGCAATTTTGAGACACCATGTAAAGCCATGGTGGGATAATGAGACATGCACGTGCATTGCCGATCGATAGTCATTCCGGGACTGCACGGATATACCCTATCTCTTGCCTCCCGGCCTGCGAAGGTATGCATGTCGTGCGCACATCCGTGAATGCGTTGGCGCTGACAGGGAGTTCAAATCTATAATATCGAGTAGCCTGCATGAACGCACCGATGAACTATTGGCGGTGATCTTCCTTATCAAGCAAGATAAGCGACCACCTGGCAGGGACCCGCTGAGATCCAGGGTGGAATCATGGCAGTTTCGTTTGCCTGACCAAACTCGAAGAAAACGAGAGATTAAGTGAAATCCAAAAACGTTCCAAACTGCTTACCGACTTAAATGACCAAAATGCAAATCTCAGAGGCCCTGAGTTCTCGGTCCTATAGAATAGGACTTCTCTCAATGGCAGAACCGCATTGCCGCTGCAGTTCTGATTGATTGAGTCAAACGGGCAAATCAGATGTATAGACAAAGGAATTACTAAGGAACAGATACATCCATGTTTTGGCACCGACTCAAGTTTTGAGAACTGTCACGAGACTCACGGGAGGTTGAATGCACTACGGCTGCAAGATTTTAGGATTTTAGAGGATAGGTCCATGAACTACAAATTTCGTATCTGCTTCATTGTAACTTAAGATGTATAATAACTGAGGGTAGACGACCGAGAAGATCACTGTAGGATGATAACCTGATTAATTTAGCAGGGAATTTGTTTAATAGAAAGGCGTTGAGAATGATAGGATTTCGTTTGAAGGTGAAGCGTTAGGTTCCGTGAATCAGTTGACCTGCAATGCTGAGGACGAAGGTTGAAGTAGTGCTGCTCTAGGCAGGCATACTTCACAGCTCATTGACGCAGCCATAGGCCTACTGCATAATAGCCCCACTAGGGGGCTAGAAAGCATTTCATTAACGAGCTGAAACACACATGATATTAAGAAAGTCAGACAAATCACGCTCGGCAAGGTATCTTTCATCTCCCTTTCCCTACCATGCAGCTGTAGTTTTGCCTCATCATTAAAACCTTGTGTTTCTCCCTGTGTGTTTCTCTCTGAGTAACTCTTCATTCATTTGTGTCTTGTGTGTTTTATTTACTGCCGTCCTGTCTTTCATTCGCTGTTGATCTGGTTGACATTAATACAAAAATAGATACAAGGTAGTTCGAAAACGTAAAGGTGAATATCTTTATGGGGTGGTTTGGTTTATCGGTATCATAACGCTGCCTGTTCATGTCAAGGAGTCGCCATGAAAATGTGATTCAATTAGCAGCATTCAAGTTCACTAATTAGGCCTATAAGGTTCATACGACCGAAACTATACTTTGATTCAATTCTATCTATTGTGCATACAAATCACTCTAATCAATTAAGCTAGCTTTGGTATTTGTTATCGTTTACAATGGAATGATCATTCAAACCCTTCATGACCAATACTTTACATATCAATGTGGTTTGACATTTGTTTATGAACAGTCATAAATGCATAACCGTAGAAATCGTAGTCTTTGCCAAATAAACGATTAATACACGGGTTTGTATACCAGAGAACATGGTAGCACACGGATACCGCTCTCCGTCTGTGATAGATTGGACATTTCAAAATTAATGAGAGCTTATTTTCTCGGTAATCAGGTCATTTATTCCCCTGTTCACCCTTGCTTGGTATAGGCCTATTGTACGAACCAGTGACGTGTCCTTCCTTTTAACCGTCAGTCAATTCATGACTTCCCAAAATCTAGGGTTTTCGGGCGGTTTGCAGTTCTTTAAAGATGATTAGATTCAATTGAAACAAGACGAAGAAGAATAGACTTTTAATAGGAACATTATGGCCCCTATTTTTGGAGGTTGGACTCGTTCAGCCAAATTAACACATTGAATTGCATTCACCGAAGCCGCCAGGCTATTCGTTGTTAGAGTGTATAATATACACAGCCTCAGGCAGATAATCTAGCGGACATGTATATAAAAAAACAGTGACTTCTATAAACGAAAGTTGTGGAAATCGAATTACACTGTTAAAGACGCCCAAAGCGACGGAAACAAGGCGGAAAAACTCGCCACTAATAGCTTAGCGGACCGAATTATAGTGATTAAGAATTCATCACATTAAAAAGTATCGTTTAATTACATTAACATATAGCTCGAGTACTTCTGGAATTGAATCGAAAGGTGTGATGTCTGATAGTTGTGGAGAGTGGCTTAGCTGTCATTGGTAGCGTGGTTTTCCAGTTCCTATCGGACAGCTGTACCAAGTACCAAATCCTGCCTATCCTCGAAATCATTGCCATATAGAACGAGGCTGTCGGCAGAAGGTGTTCTTTCATTCAATGCTTGTAGTAAAACCACAGTCAAAACCAAGTCAAAAGGATACAACATCACACGAAGGTACAACGTTGTTTAGCATGCATGGTAACCCGAAGAAAGACTTAACAGAATTCCAAGCTAATATATACAGCATTATATGAAGGGTGCATTATCGGCATTTAAGGCCCTGTACAACATTGGTATAGGTCAAAAGATTGCCACAGTTTGTGTGTTAAACCATAACAATTTCCAAAAAAGCAATACTGCGAACGTTTTAGCTCAAATGGTAATCTGAGAAAGTAGAAAAAAAAAACCATCACGGTTTACGCGTGCAGCGTTCTGTAGTGCAAGAAATAGTTTATTAATCGCGAGTAATAAACTATTTGGCGATGTTTGAGTGGAGATTTCTCAAGAAGGTACTGTTCAGCATCCCAGACCATATGATTTCAACATATCATGCCCATCTACAAACTTTGTAAATTAGAAGGAAATCTGTGGACATTGATGCTTCCCAATGTTGTATCGGGCCTTTCAGCGTCATGGTGAGAAAGAGGTTGGTACAATGTAGCTACAACTAATGTAGCCCACATTATTTTAGCTGCACTATTGGGTCGTGGGCCTTGTTAAATGATTGGGCGACATCTCTTTCATTATAAGCAGTTCTATGTGATCTGGACACCCTTAAAAGAAAAAGTAGCGTGTAGTCAATTTCTACTAATTACTAATTATCACCAATACACTCACGCGGTTTCTTTTTGCTGTGGTATACTCACGAAAAAGTGCCCATGACTAGGTTCACAGGCAGCAAATTCGTGAGAAAAGTTGCAAAGATTCTTTCGAAAATTGGCCCTCCATTCTGCCTTGGTTTAGTGTGTTCAGACGTATAGCAATCTGATGCCTCCACTCGATATAAAAAAAAACTGCCGACCCTCCCTTCCCCTGCCTCCCTGCCTCTTTGCCTCCCTGCCTCCCTGCCTTCCTGCCTCCCTGCCTGCCTGCCTCCCTCCCTGCCTCCCTCTCTGCCTCCCTGCCTCCCTCCCTCCCTGCCTCCCTCCCTCCCTGCATCCCTCCCTCCCTGCCTCCCTCCCTCCCTGCCTCCTTCCCTCCCTGCCTCCCTGCCCCTGCCTCCCTGCCTCCCTGCCTTCCTGCCTGCCTGCCTCCCTGCCTGCCTCCCTCTCTGCCTCCCTGCCTGCCTGCCTGCCTGCCGTCCTTCCTGCCTCCCTGCCTGCCTCCCTCCCTGCCTGCCTGCCTGCCTGCCTCCCTGCCTCCCTGCCTCCTTGCCTCTCTGCCTCCCTGCCTCCCTCCCTGCCTCCCTGCCTCCCTGCCTCCTTGCCTCCCTGCCCCCTGCCTCCTTCCCTCCCTGCCTCCCCCTGCTTCCCTTTCTCTCTGCCTCCCTGCCTCCCTGCCTCCCTGCCTCCCTGCCTCCCTGCCTCCCTGCCTCCCTGCCTCCCTGCCTTCCTGCCTTCCTGCCTCCCTGCCTCCCTCCCTGCCTTCCTCCCTCCCTGCCTCCCTTCCTCCCTGCCTTCCTCCCTTCTTGCCTCCGTGCCTGCCTACCTGCCTCCCTCCCTGCCTTCCTCCCTTCTTGCCTCCGTGCCTGCCTCCCTGCCTCCTTCCCTGCCTCCGTGCATGCCTGCCTCCCTGCCTCCCCTCTCTCTCTCCTTCTCTCACCCTACCTTCCTCCCTTTCTCTTTATCTGATTGCCATGTTTAATATATCTTTTTTTTTAAATTTCAGATGGATTTATAAGGTTAAGCAGTGATGATGAAATGTTTGTGCTATAATGTCGGTATGGATCAGATCGTGGCAAATTGATTCTTTGCGATTCTCGTGCACCTGACTCAATGTAACGTGACCCAAGATGAGAATGTCTCTCAATTATTTGAGACAGGTGTATGCTTTTTACGTTCAGGAAACTTCTCAAATATGGCAACTTTGCTGGTTTTTCTTCCCATCAACTCAAACGAAGAGGACTTAGGAGCAAGGTTTACCGCTTGAGCCAACCCGGCCGCTGAGAAAATGAACTTCATGAAACATTCACGGACAGCCGAGAGCGAGAATTAATGTGGGGAAGGGCGTTTCAAGATCAGCGCTGGGAAAGTTGTAGCACGGGTTGACAGTGCAAATCAATGATTGAAGCGGGTCTGGGTGTTTACTATGACAGCGAGCGCCAGGTGTTTTCATCTTGGTTACCCCCTCCCCCCACTATGCAATGAACTTTGATTAATTTATGGAGGTCGTGATTCCACACGGCCTGCCCGACGCCTTGGTCGACTGCTGCTCCGTGAGCGGATTTGCAAACAGAACGAAAACACAACGAAAGGTACAAATATATAGATAGCCAAATAAATCCACAATCACACGCACGCGGTACACAGACACCCACATTCAGTATCTTCCAAAGAAGCGCTACTTTGTAAACTTTCATTTCAGTGTATTCTCTCGATCAGTGTTGTGTTTTAAACCGAATAGATCGATAACTAAATAAATATATAAATAAGTAAGTAAATAAATAAATAAATATTAAATACCCTTTTTGATTCGATGGGATTGTATATATGTGTGAGATAAATTCGAGTGTGTAAGCGTTCTCCAGTATTTGAATGTTTTATGGTCTGTGGTGAAGGAGAAAAATAGCTTATGAATCCACCACGTTCTGAAGACTTTGTTCCAAACTGTGGAGGTTCCATATTATAGCGTAGATGCTGCACTCCGTAGATGTTCCGTAGCTAACTTCAGGAAAGTGAAGAGTGTGATCTGGTTTCTGTTTTAATGTAACTAATGATCGAGGACCACGTTCGGTATACGGCATGCAAGTAGCAAGCTGACGCCGTACAGTTGCACAGTCTGCGTGTGAATGTTCACAGTTCTTCTCTGCCCTTGAACACCGATGTTTGTTATTGCCACGAACCGTGAAGCCAAATAACATACCACACCCTCCTCGGCGGCCATTAGTTCTGGGCGACCTTCCTCCCGCTCTGCGACGGTCAATTTGCCGTCTCGCTCGTTGGTCGGCTTGTTTGTTTGCCTGGCTCCCTCCCCGCCGCTGCATTAAGTGGGGACGTGACGGCGCAACTACGTCAACAATGACGGGGTTGGCCTGCCCGCCCAAAGGCGGATGGGCCGCACCCTGAAGCCATCGTGCACGTCAATCACACACTGGCCACGTCGCGAATTGAATTAATGCACGTGAAACGCACCCCCTCCCACTGCCAACATTAGATCCCGTCGCCTTCACCCGTGTATAACAAGCTGTTATCGTGTACGTGATGCATAATTCACCCGAGGGAATCCAAGTCTTCAACGAGCTACGATAACAAAGAAAAGCCGTGCTAGTGAAACTGTTCTCTTACCTTTCCGGTGGCCAAGTGGTAACTGGATACAGTGATGACACAGTGTCCGTAAGAAACCATCGCCCACGAACTTCATACATAAGAGAACATGATGCATCGCTGCTATATAGAGGGGTGTCCATCACCTTCAGAACTAGTGTACACAGTAACGATATCCCTACAGATGCATCACACACGAAATATTGATGGGTCAATGTGCTCAAGAACTTTCTGCCGAAAGAATCACAGATGACTGAATGTATATGTATATGTATCAATGTACGTATACGTATATACAGTATGTATGTGTGAATAGTACGTATTATGTTGGGAAATTCTCAATTTCTGGAATTATGATGAAGTAGCATACTTTGAAAATTGTATCAGACATTCCTTGAAACCACCCTAGACGATCCATCGGTGGAAAATCCATCGAATATATATCTTCATTCTGTTCAATGTTGAGGGTCTATGATCTTTGCACTCAAGACCTGACTTAGACCAACGTGGGCATGACACACTTTCCTTATACTCTTGAGGTGGGCATCACTCGTTTATTCCACTGATTCCAAATAGGCACTTGAAGTCGTTATTTCATCTTTGCCTGGGCTCTCGAGAGTGTGACTGCTGGCCTGGTTACGGTAATTCGAGCCCCACTGGCACCGGATCGCAACGTAGCAGACACACCGGTCGCCTGTACGCCACTGTAAGCCCAGCACCTCTCCTCCCTATCCGATGTGTTCTTGTCTTGTAGCTGGTCAGCCATGAATGCACTGCTTCCGGTTATTAGATCGGTCTCTTCGGTCATGAAAGGCAAACCGCAATGGTCATCCACATTCCCCCATTCCAATTTTCTCTGTCTCTGTTCCTGTCCCTGTCGCTGTCCCTGTCCCTGTCCCTGTCCCTGTCCCTGTCCCTGTCCCTGTCTCTGTCCCTGTCTCTGTCCCTGTCCCTGTCCCTGTTCCTGTCCCTGTCCCTGTCCCTGTCTCTGTCCCTGTCCCTGTCCCTGTCCCTGTTTCTGTCCATGTCTCTGTCCCTGTTTCTGTCTCTGTTTCTCTCCCTGTTCCTGTCCATGTCTCTGTCTCTGTTTCTGTCTCTGTCCCCGTCTCTGCCCTGTCCCTGCCACTGTCGCTGTCACTGTCCCTGTCCCTGTCCCTGTTTCTGTCCATGTATCTGTCCCTGTTTCTGTCTCTGTTTCTCTCCCTGTCCATGTCTATGTCTCTGTCTCTGTTTCTGTCTCTGTCTCTGTCCCTGTCCCTGTCCCTGTCCCTGTCGCTGTCGCTGTCACTGTCCATGTCCCTGTCCCTGTCCTTGTTTCTGTCTATGTCTCTGCCTCTGTCATTGTCTCTGTCTCTGTCTCTGCCTCTGCCATTGTCTCTACTGTCTCTACTGTCTCTGTCTCTGTCTCTCTCTGGCTCTATCTCTGTCTCTGTCTCTGACTCTGTCTCTGTCTCTGTCTCTGTCTCTGTCTCTGTCTCTGTCTCTCTTTCTGTCTTTGTCTCTCTCTGTATATGTAGTCTCTATCCTAGTCTCTGTCTCTGTCCTAGTATCTGCCTATGTTTCTGTATCTGTCTCTATATCTGTCTCTATCTCTGCCTCTATCTCTGCCTCTATCTCTGTTTCTATCTCTGTCTCGGTCTCTGTCTCCCTTTATATTCTGTGTCCGTCTGTCTCTGTCTCTGACTCTGTCTCTATGTCTCTCTGTATCTCTCTGTCTTTCTCACTCTCTTTGTCTCTATTTGTCTGTCTCTCTTTCTCTCGCTCACTCGCCTCTCTCTTAATATCTGTCTCTGTCTGTCCCGGTCTCTCTGCCTTTCCGTATATCTGTCTATCCGACTCTCTGTCTATTCTTGCTCACTCACCTCTATCTCACTCTCTGTCTCTGTATGTCCCTGCCTCTCTGTATCTCTGTCTATCTGTCTCTCTTTCGCTCGCTCACCCCCTCTCGCTCTCTCTCTCTCACTCTCTTGTTTTAGGCTATATTAAAAACAAGAATAATAATTTCAATACATTACTCTTTCTGCACGTGCTTATTCCCCACGTCCGGCCAAATCGATGTTACATGTTTTATTATTTTCGCAGGGTTTTCGTTGTCTTCCTTTAATTCATTCTTTCCGAGGCCTGATCTTGTAGAGGGTGTGGTGGTTATAGACCAGTAAGATACGACTGTGTCATTATCGTGGCCTAGTGGTGATGGAATAAATGTCACTGTGGTATTTCCAAGGTTAGGCCGTGTCCGAAACGGGCTTCCTGAGCTACGGCTAGGGCTATTGCTTTCGCATATCCGTGTATTTACAAAGACCTAGACCTAGCTCTAGCCTTACAATTCTGGAAACGCACCTTAAAGATTGGTGACAACCCACGCCATTGAAACAATTAGGACTGGAGAATTGCAAGCAATTTAATTGGACTGGTAGGAATTTTAACCCGTCTCTCTGGTATGACGTAGCAGCGATCTCACTGCATCCATTACTTCCCAGTACTTTGGTTGTTCCTTTCCTAAAGGCGAACTAGCATAGACATATAATTGTCTTTGCTGGGCTTGGTGATGATAATACCAAGCCATTCATCCACTAACTGCAGATATGTCTCCATGGATCACACTCCCATTCATTCATATGTAAACAACGATTAGCTACAAAACCTTATTTTGAAACAAGGGGAAAGACACCGCGGTCTTAGGATGGACATGGCCAAGAACAGTCCGTTCATGGGTATTTTTTTTTTTTTTCTAAATTGGATATGTATTCTGCACTCATACCTTTGGGATCCGTTTCCAATTTCTTCTTTCAAAGCACACACATTTGGCTGGTTTTACAGGAAGCACTATAGTTAATAATCATAGTTCACGATCAAAATATAACGAGTTTTATTTTAAGGACCAACATTATGCAGAAAACTCAGGCTGTTTGCAAATGTGACCTCTTCGTTCGCTCATGCAGAAGTAATTTGGACACACCACCTCGCAGCTCCTATCAATACAAATATCGAAAGTGTGGTATCGTATCCATGGTAACCGATGCCCACAATATCTATGGGTATGCGGGTCCTAAAATCCAACTGAGACCGAACCCTAGACCGGAACCATTCGCACCCGGCCAAGGTCTACGGTGTCAGTTGCACGCATGCATTACATCCGCTTTAACGCCCAGGAATATCGAAGTAACACTAACAGGAAGTCCGTTGTATGGACACCGTGTAAACACCGCCGGTAACGAATTAGGACTGTGGTATTTCACTACTGGAAAGTGCATCGTAAATGGGAAAACAAATCGCCACTCCGATTAACTGATCGCCCGCGATGGCCATATAATTCACTTAGTGTCAGCGTTATTCAAATAAGACAAAACCCAACTTATAGGCTCCGGCTCCGGCTTTGTCTCTAGTTCGTTCATTTATTTGAAGCTATATACAAGGCATGAAAACGGGAAGGATTTAGCTTCGTCTTTTAATGTTATACTACGTTTAAAACAAAAAATCTAAAGCTTCAACTTCAACAAAGAACTTCAGCCTGTGTTTAAAGCTTGTGGATAACGGAGACGAAGCTGGAGCCGAAGCCTAAAACTGGTTTTGGAAAAAAAGGGGCTTAGTTAATCTAGACATGATTGGCGTGAATTAAGGCCCTACACAACATCGGTACAGGCATAGAGATTGCCACAGTTTGTGTATTAAACTGTTAAACAATCCATAAACAGAAATCCTGCGAAGGTTTTAGCTCAAATGGTAATCTGAGAAAGTAGAACAAGGGCAAAAAAAAACCTCGTCACGGTTTTTGCACCGTTCTTTGGTGTAAGAAATAGTTTATTACTGGTATATTATAAGTAATAAACTATTTGTCGATGTTTCAGTGAAGATTTCAACATCCCAGACCTTAAGATTTCAACAAGAGGATTCTATCGTGACCATCTACAAACTATGTAAATTAGAAGGAAATCTGTGGACATCGATGTTTTCCGATCTTCCCAATGTTTTATTGGACCTTTGATTTGAATCGACAGGCTTCAAAATATGTTTGAATTTGATGTCTACTGATAAATGAAGCATTATTATCAACTTCGTAGCCTAGGATAAGCAAAATATTGTATGTATTTTCATCTAGTGACTTAAAAATATGGAGTGAGATGACATGAATAACGGAGCAGTCTATACCCGCAGGAAAGTGGTCCACTAGGCAAGCGGCGCTATTACCGGCAAACCTATAGTCAGCCATGCCAAGGGAAACGCAATTTCCTTCATTTTGTAAAAAGGAAGTTGCAGCTTGTTTGCCTAATCTAATTGCACATGTGGGAAGCCAGGTAGCGCCCAGTGGTCTGAGTGGACAGCGAATGCAACTGGAAGTAGAGGCCAATTAGTAACTATGACTATTGACCGGCCAATATTGTCACACTACACTCTCTATATGCATAATCGATCTGAACCTCTTGCATAAATGACAAAAAAATGAAATATTAGTTATAATGGGTACCGATCGAATCTCCATTTCCTTTAAGTGTACACGGTGCACCTTCATTAAAATCTTCAATCTCTTGGACCTTTTTTTTCTTGAGCGGACCATTTAATGTCAATACTCCATTTTGGTTTTATTTGTTTTGTTTGGCGCCTCATCGATATTGCTCATTGGGTTTCGGTAGATTGCGGTTGGATCGCAAATATTTAAGATACCGGAAGATGTGCCAACACGAGTTCATGCCAGCGTTCGAATAGAGGAATCTTCTTCAAGGTTCTATCGACACAACCGCAATGATTCATTATACCATCGACGTTTATAAACCGTGTGTAAAACAGTGTAAAACCTTTGTTTCGTTAGCATCACACCGCCTCTTCTGAGAAGAAACTATAGAGCCCCGAAAGATATAAATGATAGTGTGGTATTTGAAATTGCATCGAGCAAATGTTATGCATCACGTACCTGACCTCTTTGGGAAGTGATGCGTATGTAAGCAGTTCTATTGAATAGCTGTTTTCTTTTCTGGCGCGCGGTGTGGATAGTCAAGTGGTTAATGCGTGATGATATCGTCTGCCATCTACCTTACGCGGGGAAAGGGACGCCGTGTGTTTTGCATGCACATCACTATTTATTCAATCTAGTTCGAGGGCAGTGGAGTTTGCGTGTGATGGCTCCAATCCATGGCGGCCTCCGGAGACATTTTGTACAATCAAACTGATCATTTTATTATAATTATCGTTTGTTTTGTAATTGTATAACCTCGCTACCGTAGTCTCTCATGGCAATAAGCGCAGCGCATTGATCTCTCTCGACTTTATACGCCAAATTATGACAAACGCGACACGTTCAGTATGAAACGCAGTTTACACTGCGCTGCACGTTATTCCGAACATTCTACTTCTAGAATGAACATAAAACCGCCATTGCCCTGGTCTCGACCACAGCGTATGTTAAAACAACCATTGCCTTATTTTCTTCCTCTTCTCCCGCTTCTCCTTTGACCCAAAGATAGTCTGGATTATGTTTGTCGCTGTAGTGACAATGCAGAGGATTATTACGCCAGCGAAGAAGACATGAGTAGACGGCTTTAATGGTATTCGTAGGTGTTTGCACTTCCAACACCATTGGTCCCACACTTCTACACTTTCCCCTTGGTACTGTGCCCTGCTGGCGAGTCCTTCCCATATGAGCCTACCGTACCCACGGGCCATGTTGGAGGCCACGCTCGATCAGCTCCCTCGCTATTGTTGGCCTGGGTCTAATCACGTTCGAGGGCGAAGCGAAACGCCAGGGTTACACGTCCCCCCAAACAATGGCCGACAGTAACGCGCCACTTCCACTTCATGTCTCAGACCATCTCTCTATATACAATGGGGGATGAGGGATCGCCGGCGTGTACATAACGTGAGAGGGGTATAGCTCTTAGAAATTGGCACGGTTCACTTGGGAGAGATGGTTCTTGACTTTGATATCATGGGGATGGAGGGATATACAGGCAGGAGGTAATAGGTGAGGTTTGATCATGGAAGGGATGCGCAATGACTCCTTGGTGCTCTTAGGTAATCCATAGTGATGCATAACGTTTTGGTATCGCCAATATTGGTTGGGATGAGATGTACATCAGCAAACACGAGAACAAAATAGGACCTAGAGGAAGAAAATCAGTCGGAGCGATCAAATACATTGGTATATTGCTATTTATCATGACAAATTTGCTGTTTTGACTTTTCTTAAAAATTACCGGTAGCCTTTTTTCGAAAGGGCTTTCCTGCGCCTTGATGTGCCGGTATACATTTGTAAGGGATCTACGAGTACCAGGGTTGAGATAAGAGTTCCGTGTACTCATCCAGCATCGCACGACTTGGAACTGAAGTGCTGTACTTACGGATCCTTGCCATTCGGTGATATATATTTTTTCCTTTACCGCTTCAGGTGAGGCAGTACTACGAGGGGAAGAAGTCTTTCCGGGAAAGTCGGCCCTACCGCCTGAGCGACAGCCGGGGCTTGGGGCAGACGGTGGACGGCCAGCTCCCAACCCACGAGTGATCAGACCCAAGGGGGAGCAGAACCGTGACCGGTACGGAGGCGGCTAGGGGGCCCGGCTCACCACCCTAAGTACACGCAAGGCAGATGAATGCCCAGTGTACTCGTTCTTTTATTCTGTAAATCACTTTTCCTGCCTCGCAAAATTGCTACAGAAAATTGCTGTTTTGCATACAGGCCCAAAAAATAAATTGTGTTTAAATTTTTCTTATTTGATTTACTAAATCTGATAATAAGATAGAGTAGTGATATCACAACTATAATGAATAATTTTTCCCATAGTATATAAAGACGCTGAAGACTGACACTTTTCAATATACCGAGTTACAGGTACAACGAGTGAACCAGAAAGTATTTGTGCGAGTTGTATGGACTTCTCGGTTTGTGCATGGCATCATGAAAACAGCACCGTGGTAATAAACTCCTTTTAAACCACACGGACTCCTGACAACATGGGTCATTATTAACGCAAGGTTGAAACAAAACGAACAAGCGATCAGGCAGTGAAGAAGAATTCCAAATGAAGAATACAAGTATCAAATTTGCGGCATTCAATGGTAGCTGCATTTATTAAACGAGTAATCGATGTGTAACCAGACCATAGACGGGTTATACATGTATCTATATTCAAAGGATACTTTCTCAGTCGATCCTTGGGTGACGTACTGTACGTTCAGAATGGCTGGACGTTGTATCTAAAGGCCTATATAGAAATATAATATAAACCTGTCTAGCAAAACTACTAGCAACTTGACAGGAACTGCGAAGCGATGAAGATGATGCAGTTCAGTCTGAAAAATATTTCAAATATCTTGGGAAGTGTGTCAAGGACGATACCGGAAAGAATAAAGATGGGATACCGAGACATTTATTTTTGCGATGGTATGGTCGCGGTTGATTTTAAGTTTCTTCGACGACGAAAAACACTATTCAGTACTGATAACGTTTGCACATTCAGTGCGTCATAGGAGTACCGTGCCGCTCATTGTAGGCACTTATGTAGCATACTAATTGAACTACCAGAAAATGATTGAATAGCGCAAGAAGACAGCTTTTAACGGTAACATGTAATTGCATGCACAGGGAAATCTAAAGTCTGCAAATAGTTTGACCAGGAAGAATGATGTAGTAAACCTACTTTGCTCCGGCCATTTTTAGCATGAACCTGATTCCGGAAAAAAAAATGTCGACAGCTGAGTAGCTCAATACCGCATGTAGACATATAAAAATACCCCAGTTTTTTACAAATGAAGTTGGTCACATTAGCAGACATTTAAGATTCAAGGTTGTCAGTAAATAGATTCGTCTAGATAAAATTGGTTGTCACTGTCGCATTGCAAGAGCCCTTGGACATGACTAAATTCGTAGAGGTTACCCTAAGCATAATACGAATTGTTCACGTGTTAATGTAGGGAGCCTGACGTTTCGATTAATAGCAATTCCTTTCACAATGGCATGTAAAATCGCCTGGTATACTTGCATCCCAGAGAGCTGGAGTTTGTGCATTTGCATTCCCTCTCTTCTTGTCAGTCCTGTATGTGGCGCTGTGGTTAATGAATTTATTTCGAGAGGCGTCAGGTTGCGTTGAATGGACAGCACATAATGCAATTACTATTTGCAGCATTGTTGGGGCTGATGACGTGTCAGCCGCACGTTCCTCAAACTATTTATTCAACATTACGGCGAGGTCTCAATCTATTTGCCCCCATTTATGCAGTAAAAAGGACATTTTGAGTCTGACGGCTTGTATCGCATTGAGCTTATTATAATAATTATTATGCTCTTCGTTCCAAAGTGGTCACAATTTCACCAACTCTGTTTAACATGGCATAATTTATCAACTTCATTTTATCTCTGTTTTCGAGGTTTAGTTTTATATGTGTTTAATTTAACTCCCGTTTAATCTCCCGTTTCTCGTTAATATTTTTGGTTTAGATTTAGAGCTACTCAATATATTCCGTATTTATATAGCCTAAATGAAAGTATAATAGCTAGTCTTAAGTTTAAGATAAGCTTGTTGAAAAACAGACGGAGATTATTTATCAAAAGATTTATTTTATCTAACTAGATTGTGGACTCTGGAATGATGGAACTAGATAGTGGACTTTGGATTGATCAAAAAATGCATGGGTATATGCCTTGCTGATATAATGGGGCTAAGATTAATCAGCCGGAAAATGAGTGATGCTGTTCAGATGGGGATGTACTGGCATCAATGCAGAGGAAGTCCTTCAGTCCTGCGTACATAGTGGCACAAGATGTGTAGTGCTTCATGCATCCTTTACTATATTGCAGATATTACAAACTACTGCCTTTTAGAAATCTACGTCACATTGGGCAGAAATTACGGGGAAGACTTGACTTTGAAGCTCTCTTGGACGACCACTTCAATTGTGTCCGCACCCTTTTTGTAAAAAAAAAAAAATAACCGCTATTCGTGTTTTCAGGTCATGGGATGGATAGTAACAACGGCTCCACTGAAGGTTTTTGGTTCATATGTTTGACAGAGACCATAAGTGTTGTGTTAATCTCGTTCCAAGCATTATTGTATTTATTTGACTCGGCAAAAAAATAAAATAAAGAAGTATGGCAAGATATTTATTTAATTTAAATTTCCTCTGATCGTATAAGCGCTTCATTCACGTGTCTTCACTTGACTATTGTGTGAATTGCTACCCTGCTGGTTTTCATTATATTCGTTCTTGACGTGCAAGCGAATTTGGGGACTATTTCTGCTGGTGGCGTGGTGATGTCGATAGGGTGGGGAGAATAGAGGGTGGTGCAGTTGGTGAGAATGATGAGGAGAATGAGGATGGTAAGGAATCGCAGTAGAAATGGTTGCTACGCTACCTTGGTGTCGGGAGGTGTCCATACAGATATAAAGGGCCTTTTTCCACAACTTGTGGTTTGTGAAAGTGATGGTGTAATCCCATTCAGTGACACAGCCTCTCTGTTGACCCGTGGAACAAAATAATGTACGAGACACTTTCACACCACTTGCCGTGTTCTTCGCTATATTCCATAGGGGTTAGTCTGTTTAACCATAAAGCAAGAACCTTGCAATATGCGTGGACTAGGATTGGCTAATATAGCAGAGGCCATAAGATCGGAAGGTGCTCTCATGGAAGGAGACTAGGGACGCTTCGCAGCTCCCACGGTGTCGCAATAACATGTTTTCATGCCATCTAGGCAATCATCAGTTGCTGTAAAGATCTTGGCAGATCGGTTCATCTCAGTATGGGTGTGCCGGTATAGAAATCGGTTGGAGTTGCCGAACTGGGTATTATTGAGTGATTTGTTCCTCAATTTAAGGAGAGCAGATTGTCCAGGGTTTCAACTAGTTCCTCAGAGGAACTAGAATCGTCTGGGACAGGGGTTGTTGTGGGCTTGGAAAGGTTAGCCCGGATGAACATTCCCGTAGGTTTTTGGCATTTTTAGTCAGCAACTCCCTGATTTGTTCATTGCTTTGGAAGTGCTGCCAATGTCTACTGTCTACTTTAGTTTATACAGATATAAAGGGCCTTCTTCCAAAACCGGCTGAGGCTAAGACCTCGGTTTTGCCCCCTAGTACAAAGCATGAAAATGGGAGGCTTTTGGCTTGGTTTTTTTTAATGTGCAGCGTTCTGAAAAGGAATCCAACGCTTCAAGTTCACCAAAGAACTTCAACATGTGTTTTCAGCTTTTGAATAACAGAGACGAAGCCGGAGACTAAGCCCAAACCAGGTTTTGGAAAAGGGCCCAAAGTCAGAGGCATAGTGGGTGTCAACTTGGAATTATTTACAAACTACATGTATGGCCTCTATCTAAAGAGATAGCCATCAATACATTCTATCAACTATCGAATTTAGTTTCAGCATAATTGGTGCTTATGAGCGGTGGAGATTTACACAAGAAGTAATGAGCCATGATGCAATGCTTAATACGGGATCTATCCAAACAACGGAGAACACAAAGATGAACATTTAAGATATCCCCCTCGAAATGTTTGTCTTTGTCGAAAACCCTTGCATTCCATCAAATGGGGATTCCGTCCCCTGGAATAAAAATGATAGGCCTTTTTATTTTCTCGAAATTGTTCCTTCATTTCTCAAGAAAGTGAGGAAGAAAACTCGGCCATGTGGTTTCAGCTTGTCCACTGCAATGTTGATGTTGGCCCTGTACGTACACACCAGGAAGCGCCCTCTATTCATCGACCTTCTGAGAACAAAACTTGCCCAAGTGCAGAAATACTCGCATGATATAAATCTCGGGCCATTTCATAGAGGAGCTATAGCGGACACAAAATACTGAAGCATGGAAAGCCTCTACTGAATGGAAACGTTTTGGCATAACAATTTTCCCTTGCACTCTTAGCAAAATATTAGATAAAGAAAAAACATGACTGGGAGCAAAATTAACAAAATGGCAAAGAAAACTTACATCAGGACATCATGAATCTGGTATGTCTGGTTTTGCGTAACTGAGCTCTTAAACCATCTGGGTTACCCAGCCCTTATGTTGGCCTTTCTAAAATAATGGTCAACTATAATAGTCTGTTTTGGGGATATTTCAATACACCTAAAAATCGACAGCAGGTAAATGACAAAAGGCGTTAAAAAGGGCATGAACAGCTATCTTTTTTTTCTCTCTTTTTTTTCGAATGAAGAATGTCCATGCTTTGCAGGTGCCATCCTTACGCGCGTATATGAAATTAGGACCAAGGGGCCGACTTTAGCGAGCCGCTTACGAAACCAAAGACATGGCTTCATAAAAGAAGATTGCCGGCAAACTATCCACTCATTATGCAATGCATTCCAATGGTAGAATGCATCAGGTCAGACACAATTGTATCACATGAAATATGGATGGCATTTTTGTTTTAACCAAGAAATCATCTGGATGTTAAGAAGGTGTTCATGGTTAATCAGCTCCATGAAAATGGACCCATGCACATTACAAACTTTTGAGCAACATCAGTAAAGGTCAAAAGATTGGCACAGTTATAGTGTGTTAAACCATTAAACATTCCAAAAAATAAACCCAACGAAGGTTAAAGCTCAATTGGCAAGCTGAGAGAGTAATAAAAAATGAAGAAAAAACGTCACGATTTTTGGTCCATTCTGTAGTGTAAGAAATCTGTCGATGTTTGAGTGACGATTTCTCGAGAAGTATATACATCATCCCAGACCGTGAGATTTCAACATGGGGATTATAATTATCATGACCATCTACAAACTGTGTAAATTAGAAGGACATCTTTGAACATCAAAATTACGACTGAGAGGTTGCGAGTAAGACGTTAAATCAAAATCGCAGGTCTTTGTGCACACGTAGCTTTATGAGCATTGCCTCAGGATTGACAGCCTGCCTTTCGAGTGCCGCTAGGCAAGTGGGCACTGCTGACAGTAGGCAGACGTTGCGTATGACGCCATGACTCTAATGGACACCCGCCTTCGAAAGTCTACTAACAGCATCCTCGCATAATGGTCCAAGCTGCCCAATGCAGGGATGGTGCTCGCACACTCCCCGATCTTCTGCCGCTAGGCTGCTCCGTGAAGCACTTTACGCAAGGTGAATTGGATCGCAAACACTTTCGAAGATGAAAATCCCAAACAAAACAAAACAAAACCTACGCCACATACCTACCAGGCAACATTCTTGGAATGCCATCACATACTGTTCGAAGCACGGACCTTTTCCTTAAAGGGATAACGCAACATTGGTCGAGGTCAAAGAAAAGCATCCATACGTTGTCTAATCCACCATATGCATAACATAGAACACCTGTGAAAATTCGCCTACCGAGTCTCGAGAAAATCGTGAAAAACCGCTTCATTTGTTTCGCAGCATTCAACAAAATGTTCAGAACGAAATTGTTAGATCTCAGTGAAATGTAAACGATTTATTTTATTCTTTTCTCCAAAAATATATATGATTTAAGGCAGAAATATGTCAGTGCAAGGTTTCTACTATAACAACTTCAAACTGTATAAGTTTCATGTAAATCTGTAAACAGTTCTGTTTTTCGATCTTTAATACCAATGTTGTCTAGGGGCTTAAAAAGAGCAACAATGGCGAAAAGCCGTCTTCGTGGTTGCCGTGCACGATATAGTCCCTACTGTAGGTCAAGACTTACAGGGATCGAGATATGGCAAGGGTTACAGGGCAGGTTTGGGCTGTGACGGAAATGAAACAGGATTACGCTTCGTTCACGTGACGTGATTGAATAGACAGAATAGACGACAGCAAACAGGGTCAACTGAGTGTAGGCCTACAACTCCTGCACTTTTTTCTGTGTTTGTCTAGGTTCGGACAAAAAGTGACTAGACTTTCCAAGTTTAACAGTAGCAAAGAAAACCTTTACTGGATCGGGATTTGAACCCGAGACCACTTGTTCTCCTAAATCACCCGTGCTCTAATCATCTAGATGGTGGCCTTCCCAAATAGTATTTGCTTGGGTAGGGTTCCAGTCAAAGCTGAATGAAAGCGGGGGCGGCCCCCGCTTTCAGATGCAAACAGCCAAAACTGGCCTACAGCAGTTCGAGACTCACATAAAGTTTAATTCAATTCAATTCAAGCAAATTAATAAAGGAAAACCTGAGTGAAACAAGTTTAGAAAACTGCATCCACTTTGCGTGATCCTCGAACTGATGTTGCCAGACTTACAGCAATTAATTGTTAGCATTTATAATGGTTCAGTGTTTTTGAGTCCCGGCCCAGTGAAAGTATTCTTTGCCATTTTAACGATAACGATCATGTCATCCAGTGGAGTGGAGCCAAACTCATTACCAGCATTGAGAGATGGCATCCCCGTCGGGTGAGAGAGGCCATCGAGATCTACAAGAACAACACCCTTCCTCAAGACATCGGTGTCCACATCAGTGACATTTGGCGACCTCTACTGTCCGATGGGTCCTCTATAGCCAAGGACAACACCACCAAACAGTCTACACCTCCGACGTCCTTCAACCACGGCACCCAGCCCTCTACTGACACGGCCCAGTGATTTCCCACCTCACGTCGTGCTTCAGTAGTCAGGCTGGGCGGGAAAGATCCTCCACACTTCAACGGTCACGACCACAACTTTTGGCGGGAAGGATCCTCCACGCTTCACCGCTCCTCCAAGCCCTACAAAACCCCTGATGATAGTTGGAATCCAGCAGTCTCCTGACGACGAGCAGAGTACACTACACACTGCTCGAAACGTTGAGTCACCGGCTCTTTTCAGAGCCACACTCAGTCTCAAAAGAGATGATACACATGGTGTCACCGCAAACCAATTAATAATAGTTTTTTTTTTTTAATTGTTCCATGTCAGTTTTTCCTAATATCTATTTGACATCCAAAGATATTATACTCACCTTGTTTAATACACAAATTGTTTTGATGCCCGTTTATATTTTGGGGAAAAAATACATTTGTTAGTATCTCTGTGGAAATCCTAAGTTTGTTGCATGAGCAAGATGTATACGGTAGTCTTTACCGGCAAGTGTTGGTCTAAATTATGTAAGTCAAGCGTCCCTGATAAAGTACTGGGTTTTCATATCTTGTATTCTCAGCGGGTTAGGACGTGGTTAATAACTTACGGGTAGTAGGCCATGCTTAATGGACTGTCCATAATGTAAGTGCCTCGGTCGGTTGGGTTTTGTCGCATTGTTTGAGGATGACAAGCTCCCATTGTACCTGGCTTATTTTGTGATCGCACGCTTTTCAGCAGCACATTCTTCCCGCCCATTTCCGACGAGGTGCGTGAAGTTACATCCAACCTTTTAAGTGCAAAATTAATGACGGGGAAAATACTGCGAGAAAGGTGACGGCCGTACGCTGTCACGTGGCAGGGAAATATCTCAAGGGGAGGGGTGTTTGGGGGGATTGTGTGATGTACAACGCCTTCGTTATTAAGCAAATCGACGGACACGTTTTCCGACAATTGTCACGTAGTCTCGTATATCTGCCGAAGGCTGACTAAACCCCGCACGCTAACGCGGTCACCAAACTCACCATGCGGGGTTTAGATGGAAGGATAGGGGCAGATACAGTCGTTGGGGCTTGCATGCACCAAAGCGTCTCCTCACAGACCCCCACCCCCTCCACCAACAAACAAAATGAAAACAGAACCACAGATCGCCGCCAGCATCAAATCATTACATCCCCTAGACCAAAGGGAACCAAAATAAAATGTACATTCACTTAATGTTTTCCTGTTTCTTTGTGTCATCCCTGATCGATATCCTGGAACCGTACACGAACCAGTGACAGGAGAAGAATTCCGTTCATGTTGCTGGCGGCGTATGAAATGTGGGTGGTGTGCGTGTTTTCGCACTCTATTCTATCTGTTCGAGGGAGACAGCTGATTTCTCTCTTTTCTTCGTTTTTTTTTTTTTTTTTTTAAATCGAAGGGCGAATTGGAATTCTGTGGCACACGTTGTATTTAATGTCGTGCGCTAATTCCGTATAGCGAAGCCCTCGCGTAGCTTGCTAATTCTCTTATACCAGGAATGTGTTCCACTGTGTATTGAATTTGGCCCCGGTACCTCGATATAGAATACGCATAATCTAAGGTTTGAACAAAATGCATTGGAAGAGAGCGAGCGTCCTGCTTATTTTGACGTTGTAATCTACATTGGGAACCTCCTTTAGGCACAGTACAATTATGTGATGTCTATCTCTGGGGCCATTCCATTACATTTCACTACCGCGAACATTGGAACCCTTGCTCTCACGAGAGCATGAGAATGAGCATAGGTATATCAGTGTAAAAGTGCCCCAAAATCCACCGTTGATTGAATAAGATGGTTGGTCACCCACATGCATTATTGCCTTACATTCCAAAGCATTCGCTTTAGAGTGGCGACGGTTACTTCTGGTTTTTGTTTTATTTTGAACGCGTGTACAATTAGTATTTATGAGAGGAAAATGCCTTATTAATATGACCGATATTACAAGACAGCCTTTGCGTTTGGTATTTCAAATAGCACTCCAAGAATGCCACTACAATTCAAAGTCTTGCCGGTACGTCGAAATGTAGCATCACCCAACCAATGCATACATACATCTACCATGCATTGAAGCAGCGGTGTTATCTTTGAATATATGGTCGTCCATCCAGAAGGACAAGGATTTTACGTATTTTCTTCCAGAAGAAAATCTCGGTCAAATTGAAGGACATGGTCGCGTGGCTGACCGAAAGGAGGATTTACTGTCTAATATTGGATCACCCTCGGTACAATTCGTCATATTGCGCTGTGCATTAACCTTTATCGTGAAAGGCACACATTACATTTCACCGTAGCAACCGAGAATAGATGAGCAAGGGTAAGAGCTACCAAATTTAATTATTGTCCCCCTTGTCAAGGCGGCGAAATGGAAAAATCTGAAAACTACGGGCGAGATTTAGTGGTTAAGAGGGAAAAGCAATTCCAACGCAAAGGCAAAGATTTAACCCTTCAACCGCGCGACTACAAAATGAATAAAAGCGAACAGTCGATCCTCGGCTAATGCAACTTCTTCGTTGCATTGTCATTGCGTTAAATTTGTTCGAGCTAACAGACGCTTCAATTTCAAATTTCGTGGCCGATATCAAAGCGACGTCACGGTAACTCTGTGTATCACGGGTGAATTGTTCCTTGATCTACATTGGTGCAAAACACCAATTACACGCACGGATTCTCAGTGATTCGCTTATCCTGGGATCCGCCTTGACCTTGTTTGGAGCCTTGGCTATATGATTGTATCAACCGCCATAGCTATTAGTCGAAACAGGCCGAGCCACCAAAGAGCGATCGACCAGCTTTAGCTTTGGAGGTTGGTATTTTGTGCTGGTCCCGTATATGCGAATTGTATCTAATGTTAGCAGGACAGTCTAGAGTATTACTTATCTATAACAAACGAACTTGCTTACATTCCATTTGGAAACACATTTTATTTCACGGGTACATCTTCATTGGCAGCACATTGCGACCATTTTGACAACTTTTCGTGTCCCAGAAAAGCTGGAAAGTTTCAGCATGAAGTGGAATACAGCGCAGATGTGTGACTCCACGCGATGTTTGCTTGGAAGGAATCCTGAAATTGGCCGGCATCCTGACGTCATCAGCACCGTCCTCTTTAGGGAGCAGACATCAAGGAGACAAGGCAGTACCATTGAGGATGGGGGAAAGGCCAGCAATCAAATAAGGCTATTTTCCCCTGCACTGCCAAGGCCACCAGCCTGTGCGTCAGAGAATAGAGAATAGCGCTGTATTGACTGCAACTATATAGCACGGGAGCCAGGAAGGGATCAGCTCGCAGTGCTCGTTCCGACACCTGTCATACTCTCAGCTGGAGTCATGCAAGCCAGCCATCAGTCTAATTAAGGATGATACAGATTGGGCTGGTGCCCATTGTTTTGTCCCCACCGTTCCTTGGAGGGATGCTCCGCCTGCCCTCTGTTCATTATTTTCCGTTCTCCTTCCTCACGACCTTCCCACCCACCCATGTAGCCTGTGTACAGCTCCTTCCACAACCGACCACTGCTATACCGTACAAGCTAAAAAAAGACCGGGACCCATTACGGGAATCCGTATCCGACCCATTTGCCCTCCATTCAGGAACCCGGTAAGAATCGAATTCCACCAGGCGCCCTAGGGTCTGCAATGTATAGCATGCACAGAGGAGTCAATATAATGCACACTTGAATCCATGTCCCTACAGTCATCCTGGTCCCTATAGTCCGTGTCATGGGTCACAAAGGTCGAGTTTGGATGCCGAGTCAGCAGTCGTAAGGCCGTGTCCGAAACGGGCATCTAGAGCTAGGTCTAGGTCTTCCCCCCAATTGGAAATAAATGGAGATTCGAAGATCATTGCCCTAGCCGTAGCTCTGGCTACCCGTTTCGGACACGACCTTGATTCAATACTGCATTCGCATTTGTATAATTTTTTTTCTTGGAATCCTATTTATTAGGAATAATTGTCTTGGACAATAATATGACTCAAGTTAGACTTGAGTCTGAGTAACGATTCGTACACGTAACACCCATGACCCTTCATTTAAAAGAGATGTAAATGGTGGAGCAACGTGCTATGCAATCACTTTTGACAACACAACTTGATCTTAAAAGTTCGTCGAGAAAGATTTACTTTCTTTTGACTGTGCTTTTTTGTTTTGATCGGCGATATAGTTACGGATAGTTATAACATGATAACTTATCATCTTGCTTCCATTCACGATTGCTACGTGGGCGTTGCTTTGCGGGGGAAAAGTGTTCATAGGGTAAGAATGCTTTACCACTATAACCTGGTTTGTTTGAAATGGAATTTCACAACATTATTACATTATTTTCTCAGTACAAAAAAAGCAAATAAGCAGACGAATCTTCACGACTTGGTAGGCTCAACATAAGCTCACTGTGATGCTTTCTCATACCGTTACAAAGACTTGACTTTTTACGTTTTATCTTTCGTAGATATAAATTCTCGTCGTCTTAACAATGTGCTTATCAACGTGTTGTTGTTTCAAGATGATTGATTCTTGTAAATGAACGACAACATTACAGGTCACCTCTTTCATTTCATTTCATTTATTGTTTCTCAAGGCATCAACAAGAACAAGCAATGACAACATAATACCAATGCAATGGCAACAGCCTTGACGGACTACCAAATGCGAACTCAATCACAATCAAGTGGCTCTCCAATTCTTACCATGCGTCACAAACAGATAATCACGACAAACAGAAAACAATAAAGAAAGGACACAGAAAGCGAGTAAATAAGAGTGTTCACTAATTGAAAGTGCTAGGACAATTTCGAAAAATGGGATATATTGCACTTGAATGTGATAATTACTGGGACAATGACTATGAGCTTTAAAGGATGACCGACATCTTGCTATCTTTGGGGATTTTGAAAACCATGGCTCAGCCCAGACAAGAGCTATCTCAGTTGCAAATCAGAAGAAGCATTTCCGATGGTGGATGTATAGGGCGTGCTGAGGTCTAACGCCTGTGCCCGTGCCAGTGTCTGTGTCTCTGTCTCTGTCTCTGTCTCTGTCTCTGTCTCTGTCTCTGTCTCTGTCTCTGTCTCTGTCTCTGTCTCTGTCTCTGTCTCTGTCCCTGACCCTGTCTCTGTCTGTCTCTGTCTCTGTCTCTGTCTCTGTCTCTGTCTCTGTCTCTGTCTCTGTCTCTGTCTCTGTCTCTGTCTCTGTCTCTGTCTCTGTCTCTGTCTCTGTCTCTGTCTCTGTCTCTGTCTCTGGTCTGTCTCTGTCTCTGTCTCTGTCTCTGTCTCTGTCTCTGTCTCTCTGTCTCTGTCTCTGTCTCTGTCTCTGTCTCTGTCTCTGTCCCTGTCCCTGTCTCTGTCTCTGTCTCTGTCTCTGTCTCTGTCTCTGTCTCTGTCTCTGTCTCTGTCTCTGTCTCTGTCTCTGTCTCTGTCTCTGTCTCTGTCTCTGTCTCTGTCTCTGTCTCTGTCTCTGTCTCTGTCTCTGTCTCTGTCTCTGTCTCTGTCTCTGTCTCTGTCTCTGTCTCTGCATCTGCCTCTTCCTGTCTCAGCCTCAGCCTCTGCCTCTGCCTCTGCCTATGCCTATGCCTTCGCCCACTTACTCATTCGCTTCCGTCTTATATTCTCCATCTATATCAGATAACCTGGAAGTAGGACTGTCTGCGCCATTAGTTAGAAACATTTCAACAAGCCTGAAGCAAGAAAGCATTACCGGAGGAAAACCTCCACAATGGCACGGATATCCGTGACCCTTTGATAAGGGATTTTAGCTTCTTATATAAGTGTGTTGTGTACACGATGATGTGGGAGCTATACAATGGTGTGAAAGCATATCATTATGGAATGCAGTAAAGGTATATAGACTACAGTGATCCGGCATATACTCGTTGACATAATCAGTTTATACTTTGTATTGTTCAAGTGACCGATATCCATACCATCCCCATGAGAATATCAGTCAATATCAGTTAGATGTTCTAAGTAAACAATGACAATCTTGAATCACGAAGAAAACAGCTAGTAATGGCGACTCTGAGATTTGATTTCCACTTCCATCATTCATCACTGTGCAATGCAATTAGTTCTGATTAGCATTTGTCGTGTCGCTCCATTCTATTTGACCAACTGTGGCTACAAATTCCGCATTTGTAAACCAATGGCTTAAAAGGACTAAAAAGGATTCGAAAAAACGTCTTGATGGCAGAAATGACAAAACATCTAAAACGACGTTTCGATCCTGGCAGGATTGAATATATTTAACATTTAATATGCTACTGTACTTGTTTAGAATTTCCCCTTCTTAAACACCACCTTGAATGACCTGTTCTGTGGTTGGCGATTCTCCATAAAAAACACCATTTTGCCATTATGAGAACCGGGACATTCAGTTTGAAGAAAAAATGTTTTGTTTGATGCCGCCGTACTGCCTCTAATGTTGACGACTTCGGCCGTAAGACACGCAGAATTGCAATCAATCCAACTGCAATATTTGAAAGACATGGAATCATGCAAAGTGAATGGATACATAGGTTTGTCCTAAGATGTGTAACTCTACTTTTAATACCACTCTCACCTGTGTACCCTTCAATCTATCCACCAATAGATGCAATCTGACAGCGTGTATATACTTCTGGGGATTTCTGGGGCTGTTTTTATTTAATTTTTTTGCGTGAAGAAGAAGATGAAAATGACTCGTCAAAAACGATAAAAGGGCATTTCGTTTTTTGGGCGAAAATTGCATTAAAAATGAATTTCTTTGAAGGAAAATCCTGTGACTAGATGACGGGGTGATCGTCTTTAACAATGGGCAAACATGTTAGCGATTGTGGGCTTTTCTCAGCCATCGCATCGCTCACTAGATGGCTTTGAATGGATGTCGGCTCTGAGGTTGATGTGGACATGCCGACAGAACAAGTGCACTTTGGCTGCGCTTGAAGAGACTGCAAACCAGTTCGTGGCTTTCAAGTATTTCACAACGATGTTTGCAGGGTTAGATGGTACTGTACATGAAAATACAATGCAGAAAGAAAAGACACGATGGTCCTCCATCTTACGACAATTAGCAACAATCACGAAGATGGTTAGATTCCGGGCTTTAGTCTGGAATGTAAAGCCTTCAGTCTGCCTGAAAGAAACATTCTGAGAGTTCTGATTTTGTATTTCTTTAATGGAATGGAATTTAACCAATGCAATCTTTGAAAACCTAACATACACTTTCCATAAAATGTTCACGATATAGGCCTAGCTTGAATAAAGTGTACTCACATCAGTGAGTGTAGCCGTGTGTTTGCACTATAACATTATACATAATTATCTTAAAATTTAGTGGGCCTGACGTTTCGATCCTAGCAGGACCTTTCTCAAAGGCAGAGTGACAATGACAAAACAGATACATGTACACGAAGGAAGGGGGGGAAAGAGTGAATAGGACACAGATGAGAAACAAAGGACAAAGAGTGAAGCTGGTAGGGAGAGATCAAAGGGAAGGGCATGGAGTAGGGTAGGGATTAGTGAGAAGAGGGGGAAAGATCAAAGAGAGAAGTTTGAAGGAGCGAACACAAAAGAAGGATTACCAGAAAGCTGCATGGTGTTAGTCATTAGCCTACCCTCCTGGATGTTGAGACCATGTGGTTGAATAGTACGAAGACGCTTCATCCACATTTTCTCACGGCTTAGACGGACAGCATCACTACGGTGACCAAGTGATTCTATGCCCAGTACACTCATATCTGATATCGAATGATCAGGGAGATTGAAGAGATACCCAACAGGGGTGTCCATTTTACCGGTTTTGATTGTAGACCTATGGCCATAGATAAGTTTTTTGAGGGAGTTTTTGGTCTCGCCTACATACTAGAACATTACAAACTCTACATGAGATGAGGTATATGATGTTTGAGGTAGTGCACATGATAGAGCCATAGGTCGTGTGGGTAGTTCCAGAAGAATGTCGATTGAAAGAGTCTACTTCCTTGTCTTGACATATCTGTGTGAATCTGTGCCAGCCTTGATCAGTATATAAGAGTGTACTAATGGGCCCCAACTATGACGACATACAGAGGCGCCGATCTTTCCCTTGTGTAATGCTGGGCTCACACCTTCCTGGCAATTTGGGGGCCACGGGATGAGACGACGCGGTGACTCAGGTGCGTCACGCACGACCCTCTAACAACAACGCATTACGTGGGTTGTTGGTTTTACTGCACCGAATTTCTGGTCCCGATTGACTCTCTTATTGTCATTTTACAGCTATAATGTTGCGTCTTAGTGTGGCCCAATCAAGAGTGTCTTTTATGTGGCGGCCGCAGGGTTAGTACACGTAGCACACTGTGATCGGAATTGTTTTTTTGTGATTGGAACTACGTGGAATGCACAATGTGATGGGTATTGGTTTTTGTGATTGGAAGATATTGTCATATGTGACCTGGCACAACAACATGAGGTATATCCCACCAAAACACTTTTCGAGTAGACAACGCCTAAAGTCAAAGTATCTTCTCAATTCGATTAAAAATAATTTTTCTTTTTTTGTGTATTTTCGGAAAGTTAATGTATTGGAGGAAATTGTGATATCATTTGAAACCTAATGGTACACTCTTTCACATCATTAGAAAATCTCAAAATCTCAAAAGTGGGGGTTATTCCTCATTATGATGTGCCGGGTCACATATGTCTATATAGTGAATCACAAGTCCAAACCATCGCGTCCGGTAAGTGCAATGGTAACGGCCATGGCTGACGACGTGGCAAACAGAACGTCCTTGACGTTGCTACGGCATGCTAGCTATATATCACACCATAGGCCTACTACCTCCCAACTCGCCTTATTGAAGGTGCATTCGTGCATACATTTACAGCAGTGGTTGCCACGAGACAAGGCCACACGATCGCCACGGTGCTTTTGTTCAGTACAATGCATGGGATAAGTCCAAGTTTTTTGCTACATATAGCGATACGCTGTAGATGTTCAAATAATATTCATAGGCTATCTGTAGATGGCAACAATAAACTAAATTTGCACACAGTTAACACAATGCATTCGAGAAAATGCATAGGCCTATTCATTCATAAATCTTATAATTTCGTATTACGTCCATTTTCATCTTAAAGGGGAATAAATCCCAGTGAAAATGTTGGCTATCTGATTGTGTGTTAAAAACAACAATTACCTATGTGCTACTCACCAACGAGTTTCTAGAGGGAAAAATCATGGAATTCGGTGGTCGAATTCGCGTTCCCGCAAACCGCCGTTTTTCGAATGACCCGCCAGTCACTGCGGGGGTATGACATCGCAACGGAAACCTCCCGCATGGACCCGGACGGATACTGCGTGCAGTTTGTATACAATCGCGAGCTGAACGATTGTGTACTGCCAGGCTTTTGGATGTCAAACAGGTCTCTTGTCCTTGTTGGGAACTGCATGGAAAGATTTCCCCAGCTTTTTCCCGCTGGCATTTTGACATCCATTCCCTCACTGTATCAGGTAGCGAGTCTCTTGACGATGCACTGGTAAAGTTGAATATATGGTTATATCCTACGGATTCCATAAACGAACATGGTTGTCAAGTGCATTTCATCTGGACCAATTAATTCAGGAATACTATTTCGAGAAAAGGGGTTAATTATGACGATAAGGCCACGCAATTGTATTTCCGGGCACAAAACATTGTTCCAAGGGAACGGAAAATACCCAAACTCGTAAAATACGCGCAAACAGAAAGTATATATAAGTCATGAAAGTACCCTTGTTGCGTCATGGCCTATATGCCTACAGTGTGTAAATCCTGTTTAATGCACGGGGAAGGTATGCACGACAATGCTCTGTATGTCCCTGATTTAAAAATTGGTCGAATACAATGGTAACCTCTAGTCTTAACTATAAACCTCAGCTCTGCTAATTGAATTATTTTGGTTCGATCTAATCCGATCCGATCCGATCCGATTCGATCCGATCCGATCCGATCTGATCCACTCTGATTCGATTTGATCCGATCCGATCCGATCTGATCCGACCCGATCCGATCCGATCCGTTCCGATTCGATCCGATCTGATCCAATCCGATTCGATTCGATTCGATTCGATCCGATCCGATCCGATCTGATCTGATCCGACTCGATTCGATTCGCCCCGATTCGATCCGATCCGATCCCATCCCATCCCATCCGATTCAATTTGATTCGATCCGATTTGATTCGATTTTATTCAATTTAATTCAATTCAATTCAATTCAATGTTATTATCCCATTACGAGAAATTCACATTCAGCCTTTTACATTAATCTCGTAGGTCTACACATTTAACATTAAAAAATAATATTAGGCCTATTATCAAGAATTATGCAGTATTAAAATACAAATGACATACAATTTACATACAAATGACAATATAAACCTGTTGTGTGCGACCATTGGACAATACTAGTAACAGCACTGTTCATCGTTCCAACTGGTCATTCAAAAATCCGTGTTGTTGAGTGCACAAATGCTAGCTATACCACTCAGTACGGTAAGATTGTAACTAAAAACCTGTGCAGTGTTCAGGGACCATGGAACAGCTTCAGCAAGCGCTGCTTCCGTCTAAACATTTCGACGTGAAGTCTCGTAAATCAGTCATCTGACCAAGTTTCGGTAAGTGTTCACCGGCCTAAACGGTTGCAACCCACGGATTAAGTCCGTCGTATCACTGCATGTAAGTATAACATCAAGCTATTCGGTAATGCATGTAACATCCCGCTGTGGCTTGAAAGAAAACAGCCGCACAGCATCGCAATGTGTAATCATAAGGATATCCAGAGGCATCCAGAAAGACAATTACGGCACGGCAATCTGCCGGGTGCTCTCGACGATAATTGACTGCCGCGTGTCGCACTGCAGGCAAGAGAGGGCGCTAATACATAATTAATTGTCGTCATTGGTTGCAGTGGTGCCTGCGTGGAAGAATCGTAGAAGCTTGAAGTGAGGAAACAGCACCGGAAGCCACGGGAAGGACCACACTCAAGATGTTTCAATCGAAAGATCCGCCCACTTTGTTGATGGGGTGAAGTGAATAGTAAGAGTGAAGGAGTGGTTGTGAGTTAGGTCATTACGGGATAGTAACAACACCGCGATGCAACAAGAAAGGGTGCAACTGCAAGAATTAGCCTATAGGTCATAGGACACGTTTTTAAGCACAAATTATGTAAAACAAAACCAGAAGTTTAACAGAGGGGGTGAAAGAAATGCTTGGAAAGGACAGAACTGTAAGAGGTCTATAACGAACGTATTATTGTTTATAAAATTATTCTCCAAAGGCGAAGGTGGGTCAAAATGACGTCTCTTCACTTAAAATAAAATTCCCAAATCCTCAAATCGCGGAAGGAAACAACATACCCCTTTCACTATACATCCCTTCTCCCACCGATCTTTTACCACCACCTCCACCCTGTCCTTCCTTTTGATCTCACCCTTGTCTGTCTACCAGCTTGTCCTCCTTTGACTTTCTTCTGTCATCCCTTTAGTCCTGTTGCCTTTCAATAATTATCTGTTTTTGTCCCTAATGGGACGTAATGAATTCTCTTTGTCAGATAGGATCGGAGATTCAGGCCCTTGGCATTGCCAAACCCTAATCGTTCAGGCTAATCCATAATAATTATGCTTAAAGATATCAATTCTAGAATTGATGAAGGGGGTGCGATAGGGTCAACGACCGTACGCATGCGTGATTCACGGCGGGAAAGTGGGCTGAGAGGGAGTGACAGAATCCGAGCCTGCACGTGGCGAAGATTTCAAACGGCTAGCTCGTACAGACGTCACAGACGGAGGCACGCGCCTAGCTAATGGCCATCGCGCGGTTCGGGACATCGACACCGCGCGTGTGGCTGCTAAATGAAGCGTCTGCCCAGGCCGCGATGAGACGGTTGAAGGGGCACTGATGCCGGGGTGAAGCACCGGCAAGACGAGGCCACCGACAGACCTTCGCCCCTCTCTCGGGTATTACGACCTTGAACCCCGTGAAATTCCCGCGGTAAAGACCACAATTACGATAATTGCTCCTTCGTGCGAGTTTTCCCACAGCGGTCACGACCTCAGGGACCGACTGGCTGGAAAAACAAATCCCCTCAATTCTCACTTTCCTGTCGAAGTGACTTCGAGAACATTACCGCTATGTTTCCGACATAGCGACAGACTGATCGATGAATACCAAGACAAAAAGACCGACACTCAAGCAGAAGATGAGACGCGTTTAAATATTCCCGAAGTGATCTTCTTCTCCTGAATCTATGCCCCTCGTGTAGTTTCGTTGAATACTCGGCGTCGGAGAAGATTGGACCAAATCCCCGCAGTAGAGCAGTGGCTCCAATGTGTTAACCCCGGCAGTCTTAACCATCGCTTTGTGGTCCGTGCCATTTGTTGATGTTTAATTCCCCCTGAGAAGACCGACAGAAAATGACTCTCCATTCAACCGTTATTGTGTTTATTTCAAAGTCGATTGGAGGTTCTTCTTTCCAACGACAAGTAATTGACACGAGACAATTTCTCGTGCTAAAAGTAATGGCCATTTCAATAAAGCACGATCGACTCGTGTGACCGCACATGGTACGAGGTTATACTGTGCGGATCAGTGCATAATAACTCAATGTTATTATTATTATTGGGACAAGCAATGTTGTGTTGTCATTTATCTTCGCTTGGGAGAATTGGAATTCATCACATATAGGCAGACAGCTTACATCATGGTAATAAGTCATACCGTACATCTATCGGAGGTTGTGGTGTACCACGATGTTAGACAGTCTATAAACTGTTCATTACTGTTGTAATCCTCTGTTATTAATCCGGTCTTTTAGACAAAACAATTTTTTCCAATGTGAACGTGTTCACTGCGCATTAAGCTGATGCATTCTATCGGATGTTTGTAATTCAAAGGCCATCAAATTACACGCAAAAGGGGGTACAGGGAAAAGTAAATCGTCATATCATGCCAAAAGCGTTCACTCAAATTATAATAATCTCAAAAATGTCGTGGGTCTGATGTTTTTATCCTAGCAGAACTTTTTCAAAGGCAGATTCTACCTTGGAGAATGGTCCTACAAAACGAGAAATAAGAAATGTGGGTACTATTTAAAAACAATTCTTACGGGTAAACAGGTTTTTTCGTATCTATTGTACATATTATTATTGTATTATTATGTGGCATGACTATTATGTGAAGATGAAGAGCAGCCCTCATCATAAGAAGACCTACCACTAAGACTAACATTGTCAAGGACGACAGTGCTTTTCCTAAGGGAATGTGACACGTGAATAGTTCAGTGACCCCTATCATTCATACTGAATAATGAGTCTTAATAACGTATTGTATAGCGCCCTCACTCGAATTTGCGGGCTTCGTCATTAATGCCGTTGTACGAAGCCCTCCTTTGCAGGTTGGAGTCTCTCCGGTACGGTACGGCTCAGAGCAGAGATCCTGGCCAAACGCTCGCAAAACACGGTACAACGGCACTATGGTATACGGGTGCACTGGCAAGCTGTACACGGCTCGCAGACCGCAGCACTGCCATACGACACACAGTAGCCTGTGTGCGTACATGTGTACGAGCCTGTACGCAGCTGTCCTGACCGAAACAAGACGCGCACACGACATAATACGCACGCAAGATACGGGCGGGGTATGGTGCACAGCCTGCGTAAGCTATGAGCGGATCAATGTGGCTGAATTTCGCAACGATGCTGCGCAAAGCACCATACTAGGCTACTAGCCGGATTTTGATTTCTAAATCGGCGACCAACGCCTTGGGTCAAGGCTAGTCGGAGTGGAATAAATCACATAGCAAACCTAGAGTCAGGAATCGTAGTCCGGTTGTTCCACCATTAAAGCAAGTCAGAAGAATCGCGTCCATACTTTGTCTTACCCAGCATACACATGAAATAACACACCTGCGTAAGTTTGGGCTTAATCAGTCAACCACGTCATGAGAAAACAGAGGAAACGAAATTGCATGTTAATCTTTTTCAGATATAGAGGGCGGTATTTGTAATGGGGACACCTTTGTTCCAATAATCGTCCACGGACGGCAGTTTTCTGCGTGTTATAAATTTCACATAATTAATGATACCTTTATTAGTTTCCTGATGATAATTTTTTTTTTTTAATAATTCGGAATGTCCGGAAATCGGGCACTTTGCAAACTAAGGGTGTAGGCTACCCTTTAAGGGTCACATCCGGGTTGGTGATGATAACGTTGGCTGCGTGATTCTCGGGTGTTTTGAAGTTCTTGAGTTACTAGCGGGCATCCTTTGCCTCGATCGTACTACATACAAACCAATTCGTCCCCTCTCCACGTGGACAAGCCGGATCTATTGCATAGATTTATCAGGCAAATCTAATACTTAAAAGAGGAAACAATACAGAGAACCGAGAGTATAAAACCATAAAGCCCACAACAGCAGTTGCCTAAAAATAGTTGGCTCGTCTGATGAAGTCCTCGGGTTTTTCATTGCGATCTCTTGTTTTTTATCGACACCGAGCGTGGCTGGGAAAAAAGGACACCGGCCGCGCCTCGAGTGACTGCTAGAGCTAGAGGAGCTTGGCGGCCCGGTTAGAGTTACGACCTGCCCGCCCTTCGCAGTACAAGACCGGTGGGTTGTATCACTCGAGAGAGTGACGGCCAGACTGATCGTCTTACCCGCCGACAAGATCAGAGTTACGCCTCGCAGCCAAGCGGCGGAACACTCTCCACGGTTGCAGTGTCGCACACCGACCGGACCGACCTCAATTATTTACCTGCGTGGATTGTTTTATCAAGGGGAAAATAATAACCCGCGGCTGTTGTACGGGCCTCTTAAATTCCCCCAGCATTGCGGAGGCATGGCCACGACTGATTTATATGCGTCACATTTGTTCCGTTGGCGCTCAATTCAAGAGCTTTCACCCAAACTGAGGACGAGTCATCAAGGGGTATTTGTGCACCGTGACTTTGGGATATCGAGCAGTAGCAACAGCAGCCACAAATGCAACAACAGCGCGTTATGGTTACGTTAGTACATGTACCAATAACGAAACAGCCGAAAACATAGACTCGCGAAAACATTTGACATTATGATTGAACGCGCGCTAACACTGTCCATGTCCACTGTCTGAATTGCAGACTGTCGGTACTCTTTCATGACTGTGTGAACGCTGCGTGACAGAGGACTAAGGATAAGCAGAAATCAAAGGCTCTGTGATGTAAGAACGAGAGTCGGGTTGTCTGGGAACCATGATCATGTCTACTTTCCACTGACATCCGCCGGTCAGGCGCGCGACCTTACATATGTTTTAATAATACAATTATGTTGGTTATTTGACCCAGCGTTATCGGTCAGTGAGCCTCGGTAATTCCCGCACAACTCTTCGTCCTGACGTCTTGATGACGTGGAACATACGATCGCATCAGAGCCGAGCGATAAATCGAGTTCATTAACCCCGACATCTGCCGTCCAAAGTGGTTTTGTTTTATCCAAAGTGAATTTTATCGGATGGAATTTCCAATTCCACATCAGGACGAATAGAGCGAGCAGTTTTAGACGAGTGTTTTTTTTAGCGTGTAACAACATCGTCGATAATATCGTCTAAAATCTACCGACAGGATTAACATCTAGCAACAGAGAGGGTGGGACGAATTACCGAGGAAAGAGTTTAAGTGCGTTGTCCGAGAAGGAAAATAACTAAATAACAAATTTTTATCCTTTTTGCCCTTTTCCAGATAAAACATCGACATGGCTGAAATATATGAGATCATTAAGTGTTCTACTCTATATTACTACCAGCATTGCGCGTTGCAATTAAAGGCGTTTCCCCAAAAAAATAATAAACGCCATTTTATAACTTGTGCGACGGAAGCCCTCTTGTGAGATTACATTTAGATCAGACAATAATCGTGTTTTTGTATCAAAGTTATCATCATACTAGTAAATCCCTGATAAAACATAAACAGATCATCTGTTTGGTACAACTTGCCACGTAACGATTTGGAAATTAACTTCTATTATCCCCTGGTATATGAAACCCCTTCATCCCCGGCATATGGAAGCTTCCTCAAAGGGACGCATCGGATAAATCCTCGGAAAACTTTCATGGATTAGTATCGTAAGACGCGGGGTTGTGAGCTGCAGGGAAGTCCAAAAGAGCAAGCCCACTGGCCTGATAATTCCGCTTTATCACTCGATATTAGTTATCTTAGGTTTCACACATAACCTCTAAATCCTTTGCACACCAGAAAACCATTTATGGCAGAATTCGACTTACATGTCGTTTATCAATGCAACTGGATGATTGGGTATTTTTGTGTAGACCGCCATAGTTTTGTCCAAGAGTGACACATTTTCGCGCAGATAATTGTCACGGTTGACATTCTATCATTATTCGAGGTCACAAAATATCGAGTCCATCTCTCGAGTCCGTATCCAAGTCAGTCAGGAGGTATGGTCGAGCCAACCCGAGTCTGAATCACTTGAGCAATGCATGTCCTTTACAGTATCCAGAGACCATAATAATTATTATGTCCGTGGAAGCCGCTGTAGCTAATGATAAATACAGTCTTATACTTGGAGTGCAGAGGAGGCGCAAAAGCGAGTGGTTTGCTTTATGATTTAATTTCCATCGAATTATGCAAGTCGAGTCCGAGTACGAGACCATTTTGATATTGTATAACTAGAGTCCGTGGCCGAGCCATGGAAAATATGACTCGAGTATAAGACACGTGTCCTGCGTCCAAGACTGGGTCCCAGGGTCTACGATGTTTGATAGTATTCAAGCATCGTCCTGACCAACCCTGGTTGAAATACGCACAGTGACATTATCAATACATTCTTTTGGTCGATAAGCGCCTGACATTTCTGATTTGATGAAATGAGCTGATCACCAAAAATCCCTGAAGTGCTTGGCAAGTAAGATCGGCCGCCATTGACTGTCCAAAGTCTTTACAACGTTCTCTTGCAAGACTCTACCACTTTAAATTATGGAGGTAGTTTTTTAGAAATTCCATAACATCTCTGTACCGATTTCTTGCGAAAAAGTTAAAAGACACAGGATCGACAATGTGGTAACCACATTTCTCGACAGTCCCTGCTTACGAAAAGAAAATAAGAATATTATCGTTCTGGTACGATTGAAAAGGACTATACAAACACAAAATGGTTATATCCATTTTGATACGTGCCTACAAATGCACGGTATTTGCGAGTTCTAGGAATCAATCGGGTTTCATATATGCCTATATACGTATAGGCCTAATTATTTTACGTGTGCTATTTTTGTGATATAGGCCTACCTAACATTTTGAACAATGCACACTGAAGGGTTTTTTCCTTTTCATCACCGTCTGCCGTACCACCAATTCTTATCATTGCATTCGAAATATTCAACGTAATTTTCACCATCGGACTATTAACTGAGAAGCGCGGGAGAATAACAAAATGCGAGAGATAAAGAGAGAGAGTGAGAGAGAGAGAGAGTGAGAGAGAGAGCGAGAGAAAGTGAGAGAGAGGGAGAGAGAGAGGGGGGGGTGAGAGAGAGAGAAAGGGGGAGTGAGAGAGAGAGAGAGAGAGAGAGAGAGAGAGAGAGAGAAAGGGAGAGGTAGAGAGAGAGAAAGCGCGGGGGAGAAAGGTGAATAGAGGTGAGTGAAAAGAGAACGAGAAAGAGAAAGAGGAAGAGGAAGAAGGAGAGGAAGAGGATGAGGAAGAGGGAGAGGGAGAGGAAGAGGAAGGGGAAGAGGAAGAGGAAGAGGAAGAGGAAGAGGAAGAGGAAGAGGAAGAGGAAGAGGAAGAGGAAGAGGAAGAGGAAGAGGAAGAGGAAGAGGAAGAGGAAGAGGAAGAGGAAGAGGAGGAAGAGGAAGAGGAAGAGGACGAAGAAGAGGAAGAGGAAGAGGAAGAGGAAGTGGAAGAGGAAGAGGAAGAGGAAGAGGAAGAGGAAGAGGAAGAGGAAGAGGAAGAGGAAGAGGAAGAGGAAAAGGAAGAGGAAGAGGAAGATGCAGAGGAAGAGGAAGAGGAAGAGGAAGAGGAAGAGGAAGAGGAAGAGGAAGAGGAAGAGGAAGATGCAGAGGAAGAGGCAGAGGTAGAGGCAGATGCACAGGCACAGGCACGGGGAGAGGAAGAGGATGAGGAAGAAAGAAGAAGAGGAAGAGAAAGAGGAAGAAGAAGAGGAAGAGGAAGAGGAAGAGGAAGGGGAGATGTAGAGGAAGAGGAAGAGGGAGAGGAAGAGGAAGAGGAAGAGGAAGAGGAAGAGGAAGAGGAAGAGGAAGAGGAAGAGGAAGAGGAAGAGGGAGAAGAAAAGGAAGAGGAAGAGGAAGAGGAGAGGAAGAGGAAGAGGAAGAGGAAGATGAAGGGGAAGAGGAAGAGGAAGAGGAAGAGGAAGAGGAAGAGGAAGAGGAAGAGGAAGAGGAAGAGGAAGAGGAAGAGGAAGAGGAAGAGGAAGAGGAAGAGGAAGAGGAAGAGGAAGAGGAAGAGGAAGAGGAAGAGGAAGAGGAAGAGGAAGAGGAAGAGGAAGAGGAAGAGGAAGAGGAAGAGGAAGAGGAAGAGGAAGAGGAAGAGGAAGAGGAAGAGGAAGAGGAAGAGGAAGAGGAAGAGGAAGAGGAAGAGGAAGAGGAAGAGGAAGAGGAAGAGGAAGAGGTAGATGACGAGAACGAGGAAGAGAAATAGAAAGAGAAAGAGAGAGCGGAGGGGTGGGAATAGGGAGATAAGCAGGGAGATGGGAAAAAGAGAAAAGCGGAAAAGCGGAAAAGAGCGGAAAAGAGAAAAGATAGGGGAGAGACTGAGGTCGAGAAGGATGGAGAGAGGAAGGAGAGAGAAGCAAGAGAGAGAGGGTGTCGTTCCTAGCCTCCGTTTTGTTATGAGTGTCGCTTAATTCCCTAATGTGCCGCCTGACTTAATCTCCGACAGACTGCACCCATCGTTGACCTCTCCAGAGCCAGCACGTTGCTCTACTTTGATGCTGAGCATAATCGCAGCGGTTGTATTAACGAAATGCGTCCAATGTCGCAAAAGCAAGTTGGTTGGCTGCCAGTTTACGCACCTAGTGGTAATAAAGTGTAAGCAAAAAAACCGACCGCATTGTTCAGCTGACCAACGAAAACAATATCGAGCTAAAAGGTTTTGGCAGGTGAGCACCTGCGCCTGTGCATACAGGCAGAGAGTGCCGGCAGGGTATATACAGACGGCTTCGTTTTAATAAAGAGCTACGCGGACAAATCCAATGAACTGTTTGTCGCCCTCTGGGGGTCGAGTCGGGTACTAATGAACTAAACCGTATTAACTGCATCACGGCCCGCCTGCACTTGAGGACGGCTGGCGATCCTAATGAAATACAGTACAACACGAAACTGGAGAACCTTAACAGCTGGTACGGCGACGGCCGGTTTTCCTGGTCAAATGGTTCAGCCTACCGTGCTCTTCAAATTAGATTCCAATGTATATCAAGGCTGCTCCAACCAAGTCTTGATTTAGTCTCCACTCAGGTAAAAAAGTTCGTATGCCCCTCATAAACTTATTTGTAGCACATGACTACGGAGGATAATAATATATAAGCGTTTAGCTAGAATTCCACTGATTTGATAGGCCGTTGGGATTATTGCAGGCATCAGTGAGCATGGGTTTGAATATGTTGACATGTATACCTTGGAATCATGGAAATACGCGGCTCGTTGACCCCTCTTCAAACAGCTGTGATGGGAGCGGGTCTTTTGAAGCGGCAGTGAGAAACGAGTTTAACGTGAGCTGCATGGTAAGTCACGCGTTTCTTTGGCAAGCGCAGACAGGCAGCTATTCGATTAAGCAGCGTCAGACAAATATTTACTCTATCGGGTTTTGAACCCGGGTCTCTTTTTTAATGTGCCCGGTTCTCTATAGCCACCCGAGCTCTTGCAGATTGCTTGCATAATATTTTCGGTTCGATGTATTCGATGTGGCGTTCTGTAGGTCCGAAAGGGTTACATTTTTGTCCATAATCGTGTTGGTCTTGCTGTCACTATTATACGAATGTATTTTATAGACTTGTTGTATTAAAGTCAGGCGTTTTATTCAAACAGTTATTTCATTTTTTATTGAGACTAGTTCACCTTCAGAAACAGTCCTTTATGTTTGTTTGTTTGTTTGTGTGTTGAGGTGTTGTTTGGTGTATGTTTATACTTTTTGTGTGTATACTTACTATTTACCATTTTAGATTGATTATAGTATGTATCTAGGGGACCTTTACTTTGCTTTGCAGAATCGTTGCTTATTGTGTGCTTCCGTCTAATCGCATTACTATACGTTCATTATCTAGGCTATGCTTGCATCTACTGTATGATTTTTCATTCTTATCTTCAACTTTTTTTTCTCATTTTTAGTTGTGATCTATGGCCAGATTGTGTAGTGTCTTTTTTTTTTTTTTGCTTTGAGATGAAATAAGTTGATTAATTGATTGATTGATAATCAGCATCTATTTAAGTCAGTAAGCACCTCCCACCTCCCACCTCCCACCATCCACCTCCCACCTCCCACCTCCCACCTCCCACCTCCCACCTCCCACCTCCCACTTCCTCCCTCCCAACTCCCACCTCCCACCTCCCACCTCCCACCTCCCACCTCCCACCTCCCACCTCCCACCTCCCACCTCCCACTTCCTCCCTCCCACTTCCCCCCTCCCACCTCCCACCTCCCACCTCCCACCTCCCACCTCCCACCTCCCACCTCCCACCTCCCACCTCCCACTTCCTCCCTCCCACCTCCCACCTCCCACCTCCCACCTCCCACCTCCCACCTCCCACCTCCCACCTCCCACCTCCCACCTCCCACCTCCCACCTCCCACTTCCTCCCTCCCACTTCCCCCCTCCCACCTCCCACCTCCCACCTCCCACCTCCCACCTCCCACCTCCCACCTCCCACCTCCCACCTCCCACCTCCCACCTCCCACCTCCCACCTCCCACCTCCCAAACTCAACAGTTATTGACAGCATATGCAACGGAGTCAAAGGAATTCCCAAACCGAATATAATTTCTTTTTGTATGCAATTCGTCAGCGGTCAAGGTTAACGCGTGCGAGTTATTGAGATCAATCATTGCCTATTATATTCGTGTATTTTCCGCACAATACCCAGGTTGACAACGCTGCATGATGCTCTCTTTATAGTCTCATTAGATAATCCAATATTATTGTCTGATAGCCAAGTTGCTAAAAAAAACCACTGCCGAGTCGTGCGAAAGCAGTAAAATATTGTATAGTCACCCTTCACTGACTAATTAATGTGCTGTTTAAGTGATTGTTTGACGATGTCTATTTTCATGAGGCATTTCAATGACGATGCTTTTAAGGTGCATTTTATTTAGTGCTGTCTGTTTAACAACACCACACTGAAAACACGCAGTTGAAAGCATTCGCTTGCATGTAACTTATAGGGAAATATAATTCAGTTATCGCTGGTATTATGGTCAGTGGGTTCTGGCCACCCTGTGGCTATCTGTATTGCAGATACAGAGAGGTCCGGCCAATGTCATCGATCACTCTCAATCCACTGAACGTGCAGTACTGCGCTGAAGAAGCCACACGTATAGATGGATCGCTGTATATTCTTCTCCTTCGGGGTTATTTTAATCCGATAGTGAGCTCTGAGTAGAAGGCCTAGAGTTATTTGCGCCACTTTCAGATTGGACAGCTCTGCCTTTTCTCGGCACATACCTCGCCTTTCCAACCAAGCCCCTTTTTCCCCCAGTGGCCCACCCAGCAATTACACCGGCAGGTGCGAAATGTCAGTCGTGTCTCTGACAGGTTAATTTCACGAAATGACTCTGACGAGCCAGCGAATACGAAATCATGCCACTCGAGTTATGTCTAAAGAATCTCCAATGGCATTATTACCTGGGTCTTTTTTGTTATCAATTTTGCACTATCATCAATTTCATATGCAAAATCGCCCAAAACAAGGTTGAAAAGCCACTCAAGGTTAAGGGCTATAGAGCAGGATATAGAGAGGGACTCAGGAAGGCCGGAGATAGGAATCAACAATCCTTTTAAAAATGGCAAGATACGCGTAGGGAGGGGGAAAGCAAGAACCAGGAAGGGAATTCCAGATGAAGGCAGAACGAGGGATGGTAAGAAGCCGTTCCGATACCTCTCCGTTCTACACCTCGGGACAGATAGAGTATGTGGTTATAGGCCTAATGGTTACAACACTGGTAAGAGTCATCACTGTAGTGAATGATGGGTTGCAGGTAATGATCTATTTTTTGTTGGTCATTATGTGACAAATGAAAATAATATGCCTCGGCGAATAGGTTCTATTATAAATCCAGATGCGAAGACATACGACCGCGACATAAGATATACGACAAGTCTGGGCGCAGGATACAACACCTGACCTATGACAAGATACAACTATACTATGACCGATGGTCAGAGGAACAATTCACTTTTACCTCTTATCTAAAGATCATCACAAATCTTTTTCATAATTGTCAAAAGTTATCTGTTTGGATGTTGCCATTTTAAACGGCTGTATAAGGAATACATTATAGTCAATAGAGTAGGAAAGAGAATATGATTTTGGTCCGTACGCCATACGAAATTTGTATTTACAACGCAGCCCGAGGATTTTCGCTGTAGCAATGCAAATTTGCGCTTTATAAGAGACTATAATGCTGTGTTATAAATTCAGCAAGTTGTAATTTATTGTGGAGGGTGGAATATGATCGACTGGCTGTTTTTGATCATTGAGGTAGTTTGTCACAAAAATGTAAGATGTCTTGCTAATTGCAAAGGTTAATGTTCATCTGCACTGGCTGATGTTGTAAAGCAGGGATACACCCTTTTCAAGCGCGAATTTGCATTGCCACATCGAAAACTACTAGCTGCGGCGTAGATAAAAAAAAGAAATAAGTATGCGGCATCTGTTAGAGCGCCCTCTTTAAAAAAATCCTTAGCCTGTCTGATCTTCTTAGCGCATCCGTGCGATACACCCTTGGCGAGGTTGTTTTCTTGCCAGTGTTCGGCTGGGCATGGGTTGGCAATATCACGCGAATCAATGGAAATCGACTGAATGCGTGTTTTGATCCATTTCTACCTCTGTCATTGTACCTCTGTTTTTGTATTTAATTTGAATAAAGTTCAACTAAAATAAATGAAAATCTCGAAGTTTTCTGTACGTTATAAAAATGGTGTTTTTTTCCCCTATGATTTGTTTTAGATTATGAACTTAGTGGTTTGTCCTAATGGAAACAAACTTGCTAATGACACTACTTTGACACTAATTGTGCTAGATATCAATTAGGTTCCCGTATAGACACGGATTATTATCCTAAGGCTAAAATAAGTTTATAGGGATGATGACGCCAACCTCTGCCAATAGGCCTATACGTAAGTAGTACGTGTGTGTATTGTGGAACGCATACAATATGTACTGATGCTCGTGCGCATCATCCCTTGCCATTGGCGGCTGCTCAAACTTGATCAAGTGCATGTATTAATGTACGGAAACTCAGTGGTTCGTGTACGCGTACGTGTACGCGAACGCGTACACGTACCACGGACGTATGACCATAGATAATTATAGAATAAGTTACTTATTCTACAGTATATCTATGCGTATGACACGTACATAATACGCGAACTCGTACACGTAGTACATGTATGTACAAATTTTCGTGTAAAATCATGAAGTTACGTTTTCATAATGTAACTAGTGTACAGTACATGTACATGTACATGTACATGTATGTAGTACATGTACTGTATAATTATTATAATTATGGTAGTATTGGTACAGTACATGTACATGTACATGTACAGTGTACAGTCTACAGTGTACATGTACATGTACATTATACTGTACGCACATGTACATGTCTACGGAGCCCCTAAAGAGACATTCCTTGAAAACAAACTCTAAAGCAAAAGAATAAAACTATCGTTATTTCGTGCCAACGAAATCATTTTAAGCGCACAAAACACGAAATAATTTTGTGTGTACAAAATAACGAAATAATTTTTATTTTGCTTTAGAGTTTGTTTTCAACGAATGTCCCTTTAGGGGCTCCGTACATGTACGAGTCTGCCTATGCTACACAACGGAAACTTGTATTGAAATTGTACAGTATGTAAGTTTGTAAGTTGTACTTGTAGAACTTAGTTGAAGTTGTACTTGTCTACAACTCAAGTACTACAGTAGTACAACTTGCAGGCGACCTACATAGTGCCATTTTACGTGAGAAGAATGTGTTCATAAATGCAGATTTTCGCCACTTAGTTGCAGGGATATCTTATCTGGTACTGGTAGGTGGTTATTTATTTGCAGCACCTGCTGTTTTGGGTCCAAATCTTGCTCGAAATTATTTTAAAAAAATGAATTTGCTACGGCTTTCCAATTTCCGGACAGTGCCAGTGACTGACACATTGTCACTGAACTTTGTCAGTGCCCAGAACTTGACTCTTAAGAGATGAACTCATCATTTTCATATCAGTCATGGAAGAGGGAGTTGTTATTCGATCGTGTTGTTATTCGACGTGTAAAATACTCATTATACTACTCATTAGTCATTAGACAGTATAATTCTCAGTACTCGCCTTGAAAAAAACTAGTTACGGTTACTGCAACTATGATTATGAAAAAAAACTTGCCCTTGGAAAGTTTCTGATTATTATCGTCAGCATCTAGGGGTCGACGATATAAAACGTTTTCACGGTAGAAATTATAATATTAAGTATGGTATTACTAAGTAAAGGTAGGCCTAATTATAATATAGTTTAGTAATAATTATACTTCTTGTTCATTAATATTTTTTTAATTTAAGCAAAGGTCATACTCATACCATGATGATGTACATGTATACGGGTGTCCATCACTTTCTTTGTCTGTTTCTGAGTGTTTGTTAACAATAACATCTAGGTGTAAGAAAATTGTTGGTAATAACAGTTATCGAAATATGCAGCAAGCAACACTTTGATTTAAGGAGATTGTTTCAAGAGGAATGAGGCAGAAGAAAGCTGCAATTTGTATTGTATTTTGGTGTACACAATGTAGGTGATCACCTTCCCTCGACTACACGGTTCATTAATGTAAGCATGGGCCAATAATTATGAGGGCAATAAGCAAGTTGATACATTAATTAATGTTCATTTATCTTATTTTCTTTAGTTCTTTAGGGGCTAGAAAATCTAAAGCATGTAGACAGCAATATTTGCAAGACCCCAACCTAGACAATCATTTCACTCTTCACTTATTTTTTTTTCAGTCAAGGGCTTTTCTTAAGTCCTCGGCAAATGGCCTCTTTGAAATACATGTATGTATAAAACAAGTTGACATGCAGATGACATATCAGCTTAAATTCTAAGCAGATGTTGTGTGGAGCAGTGGATGGTTATTTAATTTATTTGTGAATGCTCGTTTTGTGATGTTGGTTTGTTTTTTTTGTCTTCCTTTTCTTTCTTCATCACCTTCTTTTTACTAGATGAATTTGTGGGCTGGTCATGCTTTGTCTCTTAGATTAGGTTCAAGAGTCTGAATTCACCATGGATGCCAGTACTAGACCCAGCTTTGGCATGGACGTTATTACAAGCAGCATCAGAGACTTGCAGAAAGGTAGTGTAATAGAAGATGATAGTACCTTATTACTTATAGTATACATATAGTATTACTTGCTGATAATATTATTTATAGTATTACTTGAGTTATAGGGGCCTACTATTGCTGCTTATTACTGAATGTGGGTCCTGTGTGTGAGAAAAATGTTTCTTGCTAGATTGCAAGATGTTCAACAGCTAGATATCTACCCAAGAATATTTTTAAAATGAATGGAAAATGGAAACTGACTGAGAATTCATCATCAATTAATTACAATTGGATCAATGTTTAATTGGGTTGGATGCTTCTGATGGGCAGCCCCAACTTGGCAAAGACTAATAGACTGATTGGGAAGCCTGCCATCTAAGGGCTGGATAGCTCAGATGGTAAGAGCGCTGGTACACAATTTTCTCTTGCCATTTTTCAAAGTTCCCAGTCAGTTTTTCCTTTTCTTGTTTGAATTGATTTAAATTTTAACGACATAATCTCATAAAAGCCCATAGATTTGAACCATTGCCTCGTGCTTAAAGCCCCTACACTACATTGGTAAGATTGAAAAATAAATGTTCACATATTTACATTAAACTTATACAGTTTGAAGATGGTTATAGTAGAAACCTCGCACTGAAATATTTCTGCCTAAAATGTTGTATTTTGGGAGAAATGAGTAAAATAAATACTTTACGTCTCACTGAGATCTAAACTATTTTTCGGAACAGTACGGCGTTGAATGCTGCATTTTTGTGAAACAAATTGGCGGATTGAGCTGAAATTTTCACAGGTGTGCTATTTCATGCATATGTTAGATCAGACAAAGTATGGATGCTATTCTTTGACCCCAACCAATGTTGTGTAGGGGCTTTAATGTTGAATTTTCATAAACTTCGGGTGTTCACTTTAGTTTGGAATGCAGGTGATTATTACTACCAGGCAATTCGCTTTATTTGTTTACTAATAATCATTCTGTTGTGCTCACTATCTTCACTTTTCCCAATGATCTTTCCTCTCTTGAATCCCTTCCTTACTCCTTGTTTTTTGTCTACCAGTCTTCTGTCATCTCTGTTTGTGATGGCTTCTATCTTTTCCTTCCTACCAGTCCTTGTCCACTCCATGTCGCTCTACCTTTGAGAAAGGGCCTGCAGGGATGGAAACATCAGAGCCTCACAGTTCTGCAGATTTGATTATGTAGACGCTCATTTCTTTCTGTTGCAGAAAAGCTCAGGAATGAGCAGAGACTGTCCGAAATGAGATCCAGACGAAGGAGTGTAGAAAGTAAACATGAAGCAGGTAAACAGATCCATCTCTGTGGGAATCAGGAGCCTTAGACTAAGAGAAAGCTCCTGCAGTCCCGATTGAAATGCAAGACTCCTTAATTTGTGAAATTTTCCCTCCCTGGAAAATTCCTTTGGATTTTCCAAAATGTTAATACTCAAGAAAGAATTTTTTCCAACTAGGGAATTTTTTTTGGGGGGCGGGGGCCAGCAAGGGTGGAACTTTAAAAATTTGGGGATGATTTTTACATTTAGGGAACAATTTTTGAAAAAAAGAAAGAAAATCTGATGGGATTGGATTCCGGTATTTCTGATTGTTTGTAACAGAGGGCAGTCCTTCATATGGACTGTCAGCAACCTTGAGTCTCCGAGTGCTTATTGTCCTTCTTACTAACTGATCATAGTCCACATTCCCTACATTCTGCAAATGTATTTCCATAAGTGTTTGGATTGGATTTTGGAACAAATTTAAAATGGCAACTTAGAAAAACTGTGAATGGACCAGGATTTGAACACGAAACCTTTGGTTTTGCGTGACAGCGCTCTTACCATCTGAGCTATCCAGCCCTCAGATGGTGATGACCTTCCCAAATAGTCACCTACATGTACACTGTACAGTGTATCTTTGCAGGGGTGAGGGTGCCAATCAGAAGCTTTCAACCATTAACTGCCATATATCTATAGCAATTGTTTCTCCTTAGTCATTCTCATTTAGACATGTTAAACACAAACAGCAAATTTACCTGTCTGCAGCAGTTCACAAAAACATGCAGCTTTTTCCACTTTTTTTTCCAAACAAATTAAGTGAAGGAAATTAAAACCGACTAGAACATTTGATGGTTGTGTGAACTTTCACATTTTATGGAAATTAAACAGCTATTTTTTTATATTGAATTTGCAAAACAAGCATTTCTCTGTAAAGCTTCCATTATGCGAACCTTCAAATGTTATCTTTCTCTGTGCTGTTTTCCAGTGATTAGTAAACTGAACCAGCTGAGTGAGATCAAAGGGAAGATGGCAGATACCCTGAGAGTGGCTCACTACAAAGTCAGCCAGTCACAGGCAGCTATTGAGTGGTAGGTGATTGCTTGCACTACGTAGTCAGCAGGATATTGCCTTACAGGCCTGTAGGAAGCTTGATGAGTATTAACAAGACAGTGGGTGTTGTCTTGGTCACCTGTATCAAGAAATCAGAGTACAGCTATATACACCCATTCTTCAATCCCCCACTCCGGCCCCCAATGTTTAAGAATACTGTGCTTTAGTGAATCATATCCCCACTCTTTCATATCTGCAAGACCAGGTGACAGTTTGTTCAAAGCTGCCTCTGTCACCGCGATGCCTTCCTTCCACATCACACATTCAGCTTGCTACTTGGGGCCAGGTACACAAGCTCGCTATTGTGATCATGCCTTCTCTTCCTGTACACTTGCTTTTACAGAACAGTCTTCCAAAACTTATGAAGCTCATAAATGGCACTTTTAAAGCTGTCCTAAAAACACACATCAGCCAGTCTTACAATTGCTAATTGTTTGGGTGTACAATCATAATTATGGAGGCATCTGCATGTGGTCAAGCCTTATGGGTATAATAAAACGATCAAATTACACATTGAATTTTCATCATCATTTTTTTTCAGATTTTTGGCCTTATTAAGCAATGTATAAATTACATCTTTTATAATTATTTATCCCCCTTGGAAATTTCAATCCCACGTGTACATTTTCATGTAGAGCATTAGGAGAAGGAAATTTCTGTTTTGTGACTGTTTAATAGTTTTGGATGAAAGACAACAACCATTTTTTTTTCTGTTTGTAATGCACTATAATAATTACTTAAAAAGTTGTTTTTCCCCCCAAATGAACTTCACGATCCGAGGTTAATCTTCGTCACATTATCTCTTTGAAGAATGAGTGTGCCGGCTCTGAGTCGAGTCAGTAACTCAAAGCTGTGTAGATAAATGAGACTGCTGGATTCCTTTTGATGACCATCAATGTCCTTATTCTCAAAAGACCTATAAGACACAAGGTTTCAATAAAAATACTCCACCTTAATTGTGAATCCACCAAGTCTTCAAATTGAAATCTCCTTGGGCATAATTTGTTGATTTCATGTTTGTGGTATACTTGAAGCCAGCACGGGACCAACCAGGAATTGGAGAAGCACATCACTGGCATCAGGGCTTCCATCAAGGAGGAAGAGATGAGAGAACAGCAACAGATGTAAGACACAACTTCAGTTGTTCTGTTGTTATTCAGAGTATATTGCTTCACTGTATGAATTGGATTATGTAAATGTCTTAAACCTTTTTAGCAATGTGAAAAGTATGTCTTTTCAGTTTACAAGTCTATGATGAATGGTTTCTAGTACATGTACTTCTCTATAACTGATAACACACTTGATACCTACTTTAGGGACTCTGCTGTGCATAGGGATATCATTATGTTTCTTGATTTTGGATCATTGTGTTCCCTGTTTATAAAGTACTTGGATGGTATGATACAAGGTACCCAGATGTAGGAGTTGGTACCTGGATATAGGAGTTGGTACCCAGATGTAGGAGTTGGTACCTGGATACAGTATGAGCTGGTACCTGAATTTAGGAGTTGGTATATTTATGTAGGAGTTGCCTGGGTAGGAGTTGGTAATAACTGGACATAGCAATTGGTATATGGATGCAATGAGTTACAGGTAGATAAATTAAAGGTGTTGGTACCTAGATAAATTATAGGAGTTGGTAGCTGGATAAAGGAGTTGGTACCTGGATACGAGTTGGTACCTGGATATATAGGAGTTAATGGTACCTGGGTAAATGAGTTGGCACATGGATATAGAGTTGGTCATCATGGACATAATTATGTAGGGCCGGAGTTGGTACCTGGATATAGGAGTTAGAGTCGGTACCTGGATATATGAGTTGGTACCTAGACAGGAGTTGGTACCTGGACCATAGGAGTTGGTACATGTACTTAGACAGGAGTTGGTACCTGGATCGAGGTGTTGGTACCTGGATAAAGGAATTGGTACCTGGATATACATGTAGGAGTTGGTACCTGGATATGTAGGAGTTGGTTCCTGGATATTATGAGTTGGCACCTGGATGCATGTGTAGGAGTTGGTTCCTGGATATTATGAGTTGGCACCTGGATCATGCATGTGTAGGAGTTGGTTCCTGGATATTATGAGTTGGCACCTGGATGCATGTGTATACCTGCACATTGTGTTTCGTACCTGGATGGGGGTTGGTACCTGGTCTTGAGGATGGAATAGGAATCAGCTGAGTATGTGATAAGAGATTTTAAGATTCTGAGATGTGATTTGATGACCAGATAGATCAGAGTGATTAAAATATCATTTTGACTTGATAAGAAAAGTTTGTTTGTTGGGTACCTGAATATTTGTTTCTATGTTATTCCTTTGATAATATTATATTGATCTGATATGTATATTGATTGCCTTGTAGCAAGGTGCTTGAGGGAAAATTGACTAATCTTATTGAGCTGTTCCGAAGTGGCAAAGACTCCTATGTAAGTATGAGGTAATGTAAGTATGTACAGTAATAACATTGTTTTAACTCAATTATTACATTGTTATGTACTTCTCAAAAAAAAAAATGGAGGGTGTGACATTTTGGTCATAGAAGGACCTTTCTCTGCCTGTGAAAAAAGCTGCTAGGATGGAAATGTAACCTTTTGGTTTTTGTGCATTTTTGGGTCATGTAAGGTTGTCGGCAGTCTGCAAAATGTTTGATTTGAAACATTGTGTGCTTTATTTCCTCTGGGCACTAATGGTTTCCACTGCAAGTTAACATAATCCATTCGTATTTGTATGGTTCATACTTCCAGTTGGATCTATCACTGCAGGAAGACATACGTGCTACAGAAAAAGATGTTCAGGACCTTACATCTAAAGGTGCGCATGCTGTTAATGTCTGCTGGTTTCATGAAGAGTAAATTTGCCAACCGGTACTCTCATCATTTCATTATAGTTTCTGAGGAAATGTGTGTTCTTAGACAGAAACATAAACAGCCACAATTTGACTGAATCAACTCCAATTCTGCAGGATATGCTAGTCTTCTTCAGCACATAGACCTACATGTTTATGTTTGACCAGGCACCTTTAGGAGTAATTTAAGGAACACAATGAATGATGTTCTTGCTATTTCGTATTAACTTATGTAATAAACACTAAGTGCTCATCAGTGCTTAGTGTCTGCTGAAAACAAAAGGGCAGATCAGACGGGATTCGATCCTTTCTAGTGCAGATGTCTTAACCACTGGACCACCAATTGCTGGTCGATATTGTTTTTAGGTGGTTTGGCATTTTGGAGTTCCGGTCTTAGTTTGATTCAAGGTCCGAGTTCAAGTCATTTTGTTATTGTTACTCGAGTCCGAATGTGAGTCATACAAGTATGTCTTATATTGAGATATGTTTCCTTTTTTCCCCCAACGCATTGACTCTGCTGCAGTTACTCAGAGTGACACTGAGGCAGAGAAGCTAGTGGGCCTATTTGAAGCCATGGAGATTGTTGCCAGCAAACAGGAGGAAGAGCAACAGAAGCTAACCATCCCCTTGCAGGTCCAACATGACCTTGTGTAAGTTATCTTGAGAGAAAGAGAGAGAGAGAGCCATCTTTTTTTTCAGTGACCCACTCCAAATATCTAGATCTCTGTATAATGGCCAATATGTTAATAGCCATGATAACATGAGGAGATTGATATACTTAACTAATACAGTTACCGGTAGCTAGGTAAGAACTGAAATGGCTGCTTATGTACTGCATGACTATAGCTAACCAATTGGAGGCATTTAGATCTTTGACGCTAGTATACATGTTGGCCTCTTCTTAGATTTGAGTTTTCTAAGAACAGTGTACACCATCAAACCAATTTGCACTTGCTCAGAATAAGCAATAATTATGAATGAGTGTGTTTGTCTGCAAACAAGCACCTCAAAACCTTAATTTTGCTGATAATTTTTAAGGTTTTTTATCCCAAAGTACATGAAGGCTTTTCTTGATGAGCCTGTTCATTTGTTTCTATCCTTCATCTGTCATTTTCTTGCAATCAATTTCAGGAATGCATTCAAACACGAGAAGAAGTTGGAAGAGCTGGACTTGGAGAGCAAAAGTGAGATGAAGAGGCAGTTACTATGCCAACTTGAAGAATAAGGAGTTTTTTTAATGTTACTTGGTACAGAATACCATATCTTAGTTCCAGCTCTCATTTCATTTATGAAACAGTCAGTGTCGGTGTCTGTGGTAATCTTATGGTTGTGCCACACTAGGCAATGGGCTATGGGAAAACTGCAAGCAGAGGAAGCTTATTTTGAGGAGGCACTACAGTGCACTGTACCCACGTTTCCACTTGACTTTTGGGGGTAAATCTCACCGAGACGATGGTTACTTTACCCATTTTATTTCCTCTGGAATAATCACAGTAAACGTTCCTCTTGGGTACTCTAATCGAGACGAGTGATCACTCTCACCGGCCAAATTTTGACCAAGAAAAAAGACCAGGTAACGTTTACCAAGTCGATTGGTCCCGCACAAATGCTTAACATTGGAAAATGCCACTCGGTAAATCAAACGCATCCAGTCAAATGTCAGCCTGTAAAAATAAGTGCCACCAAAAGACACGTGTGCTGTGCATGGTCTCTGCATGCGCGCCATGTACTATGATCACTGAACTCCTTAGTGATGACAACCGTAAGTGATTTTATTTCTTGGGATATTTAGGGCATGTAACCTCAAAGGTCACACATACTGGTCAGTCCACCTGAGCTGTTATATCACCAGCATCAGTTACTGTTCTTCAACCACCGTCTTGTTAACATTTCCTGAATCAACAAGTCCAAAGTGGGAAGGGTGGGAACATTTATCGTCTCGGTTAAATTTCTCTTCTCCCTCCCCCCAAGTTCTTTGGAAAAGGGGCTTTAGTCAGAATAATGCCTTGTGTCAGTGACCCTTTTGCTTGCAGCATGGTTATCTAGCTGCCTCTTAATTACCTTATGTGCAGGGCAATTATATTATGACTTCAATCACTCACAGAGAATGTTTTGAATTTGATTTATATTTCCCATAGTTTTTAACTATGTATTACTTGCCTGCTTTATTCAGTATCAGAAACTGTTCATCTCAGGTAGTGGACTAAATATTAAAGAGCATCTTATCGCTGTATCTTCATTTTGCTTTGAAGGGTCATTTAGTGAAATTTCAGTGGACATAGGGTGTTTCATGGTTTCATGTTTATATACTGACATCACTGGGCATTGCATTATCAAGGGACAGTTTAAGCCAGTGTTTATTTGTACAGTTGGTTTTTGCCCGAGTGATAGTGTGAACACAAGTTGATTTTTCAGGGCATTTTCAGACATTGAGTCTGTATCTTCCGTGATGAATAGTTCATTCACTCTGATCATTTTAGATTCTATCAGGCGGTTTTACAGTTTACACAGTATGAATTACGTTAAAATATTATTTGATATTGGATATTTATATAACTCATTTTTGTCCATATAGTGATATGATACTTTACGTAAGCCTTTAGAATATTTTTATTCAAGTTGGAGTAATTGTTAAATACCGAATCAATACGAGAAACAACACACATTGCGTTTAATTTACATCAAAGCTCATTTAATATAAAACCCCAACAACACAATGTACAAAACTGGACGGATAACTTTTGCAATGGTTCTTAAACTTATACGCTTTCTGTAAGAGGTAAATTCATCAAAATCGATGGTGCTAAATATGTACACAATTTGAGCGCTGCTAAAAGTTAACATTGGTCTCACAGATGTATAGATTAACTGCTTTGTATCCAAATAGGTTGCTTTGCATTTTTCAACATTTCCTGTTTTAAACATGGATGATACATATTTGTGGTTTACCGGTATATAATATTATATGTTGTTATTCACACTGTTGGTATATGAAATTTTATATTGGATGGTATTGAATTGCTTGGAAAATAAAGTTCAACATTGGATGGCAGTGAAATTGTTGTTGTTGCAATCAAAAGACTAGTTCATGTTTGTATTAAAAAATCACTATACCCCTTCTTGGACAATGTTTTATCAAATGAAATCTATGTACAAAATAGAATTGGAAGCAACAAAAGGAGAAACGCAAAAGCAATGTAGATTCCATTTAGGATATAATTATTTAGATATCGTTTCTGAAATCATTTAGAATATCCATATATCACACAATGTATCCCTTCCTAAATCTCTACTGCAGGGAATATCAATTCATCAGCATATGGCAATATTCATACATGTACATGCATTTGACAGAAGCTTAACACCAAGCCACCGTGGTGATTACGGGTGTCTCAAAATGATGGTTGATGTACAGGTGTAAGCCACAATGAAAACCAATGGAAAAGAAGACTGATTAGCTTCAAACTGTCAAAAAAATAAAATAAATACAAGTATTTATTTGTATAGAACCTATAAAGTATTTAGAGTTCTTGCACACAATATTCCTTACAACATCACTTTGCTATAAATGTGTTTACAGTGATGTACATGTCAGGGACACAACAGGTGGCATTCTTTAAATCATGCAACAGCCATCAAATATTAGGTATCCAGCACTCGGATATTTGGAAGAGCATGTGATCCTGGTACATTACAAGCTGAATCAAGCATCAGGCAAGCTAGGCTTTGCCGAGCCTATGGACCGTAACAAAGATGGCTGCCGCATGAAGGTGCAAAGTGTTTGTTTCAATATACTGTCAGATATAATGTGGTGTGTGTTACTTAGGCCTTTTCTGGGAAGAGCATGGTCAGAAGTGCTGCATAGTTGACCCTCAGCACATTGTCTCGTTTGTCTGGTCCAGTCCAGGCCTCATCTAGCTTGGTAGGGGGAGGCTGGTAAGGGGGCAGACTGACTGCACAGTCCCGCCAGTTCAGGTAACGAACGAAGGTCTCATAGTTGACTTTACCCTCCCCATTCTTGTCCATTCTACAAAGAAGAAGAATATTGAGGTATTAAGAGTAAGAAGTTAAAACAAGAACTGTTGCAAAATGCTTACTGACTAAAATGACCTGCAATACATAAATCTCAAAAGTTAGAGTGCCTGACGTTTCGATCCTAGCAGGACCTATCTCAGAGGCCTTTGAGAGAGGTCCTGCTAGGATCGAAACGTCAGGCCCTGTGACTTGAGATTTATAGAGAGTAAACGATATTTCTCCAAAACATGTCTTTGCCCCATAGTTTGTGTGATTAAGGTCTTTTCAAGCATGAGATTTTTTCCCAAAGGAAACTGGCCCAACTCAATGTGATGCTAAGATATTGGATATGATGGATGAATCCTGTCTCAAGTCCATTGCCATCACAGGAAACCATGTTTGTAGTCCTGATTCGTAGTATTGCATATAAATTTCAATACCAAGGGCAGCTGTGTTAAAGTCGCTCTACGATTCAATGAGTGTTTGATCTACTGGGTATATTATGACATGACACGGCATACTCTGTTGTTTGCCCAATTGCATAAGAAAATATACGACAGCTGAGGCTGGATTTCAACCCGTGTTTCCTTAAGTTGATTTCGCCAAACTCTTCGTAACATGATCAATCGCAAGACAATGACCGATGCACAGAAACCATAGAGTATCATAATTTCCAGTGGGTTATCCATTGTAAGTTGAGCTACGATGCATCGTAAGCCTTTGTGAAATTCCCCACTGCTCTCCAGTGCAGATTTCCTAACTGCCACCGAGCTGGCCAAGGTTGTTTGGGGGATTCAAATCAGGACAGCGGTGGGTGTAATAGCGGCTCTATGATATAGTGCCAGGATGATTTCCATTTGGAGGGTTTGAAGGTTTGAATGCCAACTTACCTGAAGAGCAGGGTACGGACCAAGTCATCGGGCAGTGGCAGGTGGAATGCCCTGCACGTCTTGCGGACAAGCTCAGCATCCACAAAGCCAGACCGGTCGGTGTCGTAGCACAGCAGGCCCTCCACCAGCTTGGCAAAGTTCTCAAAGTTGCTGCGCCGTAGCTGCTCCTGGGCCACTGACACCAGAGCCTCCAGTGGCATCTGGTTGTCCTGGCTGTCGCTGTAGTAGCGAGCCAGTGTCATTATCTCATGCTCAGACAGGGAGGAGCCTCCAAGTTGTACCATCAGGTTCCTGTAAGACCATTCAGAACGGATCGAGTTATACATGTACAATGTTCACAGTGGACTTTCACAAACTTTCGCCTTGTTCACATTTCAGCATTGTGTATAAACTGCACCATCCATTCTATAAAACTGAACCATTCATGACTATTGATATCATGAATATACTAGCCCCTTCACTCAAGGTTGAGCTCGACTTCAGACTAATTCAGACTTAAGGTGAATCAATATAGGAAGGTTTGCGGTGACACCATGTATAAGGTCTCTTATACAAGGCATTCTCCTGATGAAGGCCAGAGCATACTGGTCGAAATGCAGAGTTACTACTCAGGTTCTGTTCAGAACCACACCTCTTTTTTAAGAGACCTTACACATGTTGTCACTGCAAACCTTCCTATATTCAGACTAATTAAATGCTATGGCATGCCCCCTTCTCCAGATCACCCACAGCTGGCCTATCAGGGGTAGTTATCGCCCGTCAGTCAAGAGTGGCGCCAAATTCCACATGAACAATAGTACACAGTCCAGACTGATGTTATGAATAATTTATGCTCGAGCTCTTCTCACAGTGAACAGACAGAACAGTGAAATCATGTCGTCTCATTCACGTATCAGCTCTGTATATGCAACCACACACCATCTTTCAAACCAATCCATTGAAACTATCACTGAAGCATGGATATAAAAAGCGAGTCTGTTTGAGTTAAATAACCAACTAATCGGCTGAGTGCTGTCTTGACAAGTTGTGTAGCCAGCAACAGAATCTGTCAGACTTGTCAACCAAAGGATCAGATCTGTCTTGACGTGACGTCTACAGGGAAGTTGCTCTCACCTGAACAGGTCGTACTCCAGTTTGCCAGTTCCCTCGGGATCATTCCTCTTGAAGAACTCCTTGATCTGCTCCATGTTCTGGGAGGCGATTTGGCCCACTTTCTGAAGGATGCTGTTGATGTCTGCCACACCAAACTGGAGAGAGAAAGTCAAAGTGGCCGTGAGAAAAGGAGGAATAGCCAGGAATGGGCTCATAGTTCTGGTTCACATATCAGGCCACTTTGATTCATTAGTGCTATAAGCTGAGACATTTTTAATGACCTTTGAATTCAGTGTGCTGGTTGTGTTGCTATATGTGCTAGGCTCTTCGAATCCGGACACCACAATCATCCAAATTTTAAACATACTATCTTTTTAGCCTACAACAAAAGTATATTTAGCATCACAAAAGCCACACCGATGTCCGATTGTGCAAGGTTTGACTCTTATACTCTTATACATTTATTTCATAGGTTTTTATTGTTTCTGATTGTTTAGCGCATTTTCAAAATGGCACATTATGGCGCGTTGCAGTCAGCTACTCGAACCCCCGCTGAGAAAGAAAACCACAAACTAACACCCAAGCCAGTCCCTCGTCTGAACATAATAGGCCTACCCATAGGCACAGATTAGTAGCCCTGTGTGAGGTGGTAATGGACTGCCTTACCTCCTGGGCATGCTTCTCCATGTAGCGGAAGGCATACTCATCAGCATCAATCAAGATGAAGATGTGGCTATGGAAGTTGACACGGCTGCCAACATACAGATCTCTGGCCTGGTAGTACTCAGACAGCTCTGTGCCAAAGCGCTCCTGGTTGGGCTTCTTGATACGATTCCTCTCCAAGAACTTGCCCCCAATAATCCCTGGCCAAGAAAAGAAGGTCATTGAACGGATTAATGGGTGGGTGGATAAATGAATTGATTGCAGGATGGATGAATGGGTGGGTGGATAAATGAATTGATTGAATGGATGAATAGGTGGGTGGATAAATGAATTGAATGGATGATCTGGGTGGATGGATACATGAATTGATTGAACGGATGAATGGGTAGGTGGCTAAATTAATTGATTGAATGGATTAATGGGTGGGCGGATGAATGAATTGATTGAATGGATGAAAAGGTGGGCGGATAAATTAATTGAATGGATGATCTGGGTAGATGGATACATGAATTGATTGAATGGATGATCTCTGTGGTTGGATAAATGAACTGATTGAATGGATGGATGGGTGGATAAATAAATTGATTGGATGAAGGAATGGGTGCGTGGATTAATGAATTGATTGAATGGATGATCTTGGTGGGTGGATAAATGAATTGATTGAATGGATGGATGGGTGGATAAATGAATTGATTGGATGGATCAATGGGTGGGTGGATAAATAAATTGATTGAATGGATGATCTGGGTGGGTGGATATGTGAATTGATTGAATGAATGGGTGGGTGGATAAATGAATTGATTGAATGGATGGGTGGATAAACGAAATGATCAAATGGATGAATTGGTGGGTGGATAAATGAACTGAATGGGTGAAGGAGACAAAGAGAACGACTCGATGGACAATAGGATGAATGAACAAATGAACAGACTGAAAAATAAGTCAAATAATTAACATACAGGAAAAACCGACAGAAATTTGTAGCAAAATTGCATCAGTGAAAAAAAACGTTTCTCATTCATGTTGGCCTCTTTTTAAAAATGAAATAACAAGGTAGCATTAATTACTAGTATACAAATTGGAACATAATGAGCATGTTTTGTATGATTTGTGTTCCAACTGTAATTATGTTTGGTTTTTTTTGAAAGACACACAGAAGTGAAAGAACACATGGAATTATGTTCAAACGTGTTTCTCAACATGATGGAAAATGGAGATGCAGCATTTTTCACACTCCACGACGAAATGAATGAATGAATGAGTAAATGCATAAATATATATGAATGAATGAATGAATGACTGAGTGGATGCACACAAGAACAAACAGAAGAACAAGTCAATGAATGAACAAACAACCGATCAAGCAAATTAAATCAAAAACTAAATGCCTGGCAACATAAAATAAAAGGGAAATCCTTGTAACAATGATTGCGTTCTGTATTACAATCGAGATTTGGTTTTCATGGTGAAGATAGCAGGAGGAGTAGGTTTGCGGTGACACCATGCAAAATTTCTCTTTTGTGAGTAAATGTGGTTCTGAAAAGAACCGGAGGAAATTGTCAGAGCCACACATACCCACACAAGAGAAAATCTGCATGGTGTCACTGCAAACCTACTCCTTCTGTATTGCAATTGTCAACTGCATGACCCACCAACCAGGGGGTTGAGTACAGACCCAGCTACATACGTCTGTGATAATGCTACTGGCTGTGACTGGCACTCTGAGGGGACTTACCGGAGTTGCGCTTGGGGGGCTCAAAGACGGAGATAGTGTCATCGGACAGGAAGTAGGAGAGGATGAACCTGCGGTCGGTGTCAATAGGCTTGGTGGTGTCCAGACGGCAAACAAAACGGATGACATTGCTGTCCAGACCGTGCCTAAAGAGTTCACAAGTGCAACAGTATGATAAAATACTCAATGCAATCCAACACTTACAAGTATTTCATCATTTATATCTGTTGCAGCAGGAATGAAAACTGTCTGCATATCATAACACCACTCTGGGTTGTGTACTGTACGTGTACAAATTGGGTGACACTCTTTACTGACAGTTGATCATGAGTCCTTATAGGCCAGCTGTGGGCGGACTGGAGGAGGGGGCCTGCCATAGCATTGAATGGGGCCGAAATTGAGCTCAACTTGGAGCGAACAGACTGTACATCTAACTCTATCCATGCTTCTAACTCAAACCATTCGAGCTATCATTGATAAGTGAAATCAGTAGAATCCTGTTTGAAAGCAGTCGGCTAAAAACGATATAAAAAGTTATACTGTACTTGCATTTCAAAACTAAGAGGGCCTGATGTTTCAATCCTAACAGAACCCTTTGCCTTTGAGAAAGGTCCTGCTAGGATTTAAATGTCAGGCCCTCTAACTTTTGAGATTTATGTATTGCAGGTCATTTTAGTAAAGTGAGCAGTTTACAACAGTTTTTTATTAACTTCAAGTTATAGTGATATACAAAAATGTTGCAAACTGCTTACTGACTAAAATTACCAAAATGCAAATCTTAAAAATTAGTGGGCCTGACGTTTCGATCCTAGCAGGACCCTTAAGAACTTCAAGTTATACTTGTGCATACTGTATGTAGTAAATAGGGCAATAAGGCTTTGTGCAGTGATAATGATAAGCCTGCAGGAATGGTGCTGCAGTATCTGCCATAGGCGGACTGACCTGTCCTTCTCCATGAACTTGATGAAGTCTCGCCTGGGTGGCTTGGGCAGGAGTCCCATGCAGGAGCAGAGGGAGTCCTCCTCTGAGCCAAAGCCAGTGTAGGGAGGCCACTCCCTCCTGGCACCAGTGGCTGGCTCCCCCTTGAAGTTCAGTGGGCTGAAGTTGGCTGAGATGGAGACAGAAATGTAACTTAGTTGATACACTCATCAACATCCATGGGCTGTTGCAGTAACCAGGTAATCACATGTCCAATCGTTTGCAATATATTGTACTTGTGCAAGCATTCTACCCCCCCCCCAAAAAAAAAAAAAAAAAGGGGAAAAAAAATATAAAAAAATAAAATAAAAATAATAATAATTACCGTGAACAAATTACTGACTAACGAATTCAGGAAAAGACACAAACATTGACCCATTTGGCTTAATGTGCCAGTACTCTAGCACCTGAGCTATCAACATCCATGGGCTGTAGCAGTAACCAGGTAATCACATGTCCAATAGTTTGCAATATATTGTACTTGTGCAAGCATTCTACCCCCCCCCCCAAAAAAAAAAAATTAAACAAATTACTGACTAACGAATTCAGGAAAAGACACAAAAATTGAACCATATGGCTTAATGTGCCAGTACTCTAGCACCTGAGCTATCCAGCCCTCAGATGGTGGCCTTCCCAAATAGTCAACTAGTCTTTGCCAGGGTGGGGGTGCCAATCAGAAGCATTAAACCATTAACTGCCGTATATCTCCAGGGATCATGCCCCCATTTTCATTCAGATGCAAACAACTTATTGCTGTAAACCTGGCTACAGCAGTTTTTTTAAATTTCCCCTCACATTTGTAGCTAATTAACTACTTTGGAGTGGTGTTGCTATGTGTCAAGTACTCTGAATCCTGGCACCTTTATTGTCCAAGTTTTAAACAAAGACTCTTTTCAGCCAACCACAAAACAATAGTGCAGTATGAACAGATTGTTATTGTTCCCGATTGTTTAGCACGTTTTGAAAATGGCGCATAATAAGAAAAATCTTCATGTAGCAGTTACAGGTACTGAAAAGTTGCCCAGTACAAAGTTATAAATCACTATAATTATTAGGTTTGGATTTCACACAAATGAATTCGCCCATTGTCACAAAATGATGATATTTTGTACTTACTAACGCCATACTTGGAGCGGTAATACTCTTTAGTGAAGTTATCACAGTCACACAGGGTCAGCTGACGCCCCCACATGTTCATCTGTGCACCAATCTTCAGATCGCTGTCCTTGTAGTATTCGGTATGAACTGCTCCAGTCTAGGAAGAGCAAAAAGAGAGAGAAAAATAACAGAAGAAGGATAACTTCAGCAAACATCAATGGTAAAATATGCACTTTGTGACCTGCATCTCCTATACCGGAGGTTGAGGCATATCGGTACGTTTTTGAAGTTGATCAAAGGAGCTTGGTTTGTGGGGAGAAAGATTTTCACAAGTGGTCTTCAAGGCCATATTTCTGGTGGTGAATGGCTAGGAGCAGATTCGAATTCACTGGGAGTGACCGTTACAAGGTCACCATACAGTAACTCTATGGTGGATCAGGGACCCTACTTGTAATTGATTTAGCCATCTATCAAGGCTGGAGCTTGCCACCCTAGATATTCACGTTTCTTTTACAGTCTCTTTATAGTGACCTTAAAATATCTTTATCAGGTCAGAGAGGCAATTTTTTTCATGGTGAATTCACTGTAAAATGCATTTTTTTAGTTTCACGGCTAAATGACATTTTCACCCCGTTTTCACGGATACGATGTTCATAGTGTATGCTGCACTGACCTTCAGACTGTCCAGGATGTAGCGACCTCCGTGTCCCATGGGCCCAAAGACATTGAGCACCGTGCGGCCAGTGATCTCCCCGGGCTGACGGAGGGGGTCCGGTCCGCTCTTGGGCAGGCGGGCCCGGCGCAGGAACATCGGGGTGGCGTCCCTGCCCGAGTTGGCCGGTATCATCTCCTTGATCTCCACGGTGTCGTCCGCCAGGAAGTAGTGAAGGATCATCTCGCGCACGTCGCCGAACATGTTGTCCTTGTCGTTCCAGAAGCAGTAGAAGCGCAGGACGTGACGGTCGTGGTCCAGGAACTGCTTGAGTGTGTCCACCTTCTCGTAGGGACGAAGTGGCTGCTGGGATTCATCCATCTGCGGCAGAAACAATGCAATGTCATCAATATCAAAATGAATGTGAAGCCATCAGGCATACAGTACGCTCACCACAGTATGAAGAGCAGTACATAGCATATTGTGACACCAGACTGGTACTGTTGGTCACGTTTCCATAGGGAAGGTGGTACCACTTTTGACTGAGAGGCAATAACCACTCTTGAAACTGATAGGCCCACTTACTGTGAACATACAAACTATGAAAAAAGGGTAGATGCCGTGAAAATAATATCCACTGTGACTGTGCACAGTTTCACCACATTTCCATGCTGAAATGCTCTTTACTGGGTTTCCATGATTCAAGGCAACATTCTTGGTGGTAGATAACTGCAATGCACAAGCCTATGGTGTACAATTACACAGACCACAACTGCCTGGAAGATGAGTTGACTGTGTGGTGATTTTGAGAGCAGATCGATCAGATGAGGTGAAATGTTCAGATGAGGTGAAAAATTCACTCTAAAAGGATCCATGACATTGGTTTTTCATGGCAACATGACATATTCAACCAATTTTCACGGTTTAGATTTCCACAGTGACTGTGGGGGAAGAGGGGAAAGCACAACATTTATTGAGGCCGAGCTTGAAGGAAAGTGAATGGTTGTAAGATCAATTTCACAAACTTTAAAGTACATGTATGACATACACATCAAGGATTGATTTGATCTGTTACCATCCAAGTCTTTATTGTCGTCAATTGGTGGCAAATGCAACAGCAACACTAGTTAAATATGCAATGAGGCTTCATGATCACAGGATGGCTTGCCACTGAAGATTAAGACGTTATCCTCCTGTGTTACACAATTTACATGTTTTTTTCTAAAGTGTTTGATGGGGCAGGCAGGCACTTGGATCTTATCAAACATAATGCCGTGTCACTATTTCACTTTTTCTTCCGTGGGAAAGCAATTCTATCTTGCATTTTCATTACGACTGACAGACTGTTGAATTGCTGCCAGTGGTTGGTAAAATAGCACACATTCATGACAACGTGGCCTTTGTGGGCACTGTTAGTGACCGTGGCTGAGCGGGAAGATTCCTTGACCTCTTACAGCCTGTAAGTTTTTCAACAAGGTTGCTTCAACTTGACAGCATTGTGAGCTTACCTTGTGTTCCCATTGGATTTAAATTTGTCAATTTTCAGTAAAGTCATGGTATAAAATAGAAGAAAGGAAACAAGGCCAAAGGGTACACGGGTAAAGACTCTTGTAAGCAGTTGCTCTCAAAAGTCAATTTGTGTTTTGTTTGCATCCTGACTTCCTCCTGAAGATGAACAGAAACGTCAAAACAACGTCCAAAACGTAGAGTCAAACCCTATAGTTCTTTTCACAACCACACTCACTGATCACAACAGAGATTCTCGTATAATGTTGTCACTGCAAACCTATACTCTTTCATTAGTATCACCACCATACCTAGCCTTCATCAGTGGTATTTATCGTGGCACTTACCCCTTTCCTGAATTGGCTGTAGGGGTCTTCAGGCGTGCTCTCCGGTGGGGAGATACGCATGCCTGCCTTGCGCAGGAAGTTGTAGGTGAACTGGTCGCAGCCGGTCAGCTTGAAGGTGCGGCCGTACAGGGTCAGCTCCTTGCCCACATTGAAGTGCTCCATGGTGTAGAACTGGTCATCATTGGGGGGCGGGAGGGGAATGCGATGGCGACGGATGAGCGTGCCTAGATTGGGGAAAAGGTCCGCATATAATATCAAGGTTCAAATATATGCCCCACGTAGAAGCGCTACAGAAAACATTTACAGTTCAACATTGGTCGAGGTCAAAGAATAGCATCCATATGTTGCCTGATCCAAAATATGCATGAAATAGCACAGTGGTGAAAATTTCAGCTCAATACGCCAACCGAGTCTCGAGAAAAACGTGAAAACCGCTTCATTTGTTTCACAAAAATGCAGCATTCAAAGAATTGTTCAGAAAAAAATCGCATAGATCTACATGGTGTAGGGGTGAGACATTTCAGGCAGAATTATTTCAGTGTGAGGTTTCTACTATAACCATCTTCAAACTGTATAAGTTTCATGTAAATCTGGTGGCCACTGGTGGGATGAGATTTCACGTGCCCAACTCACCTTGTGGGATGCCACTGTTATTGACCTGGGGCTCAATGACTTGGATAGAGTCATCTTCCAGGTATAGGTATATCTTGCATTTGCGGATGCGATACTGCTCCTCAGACTTCTCATGCACAGCCTCCTGGTAGAAGGCATCAAAGCGCAGCACCTGGTATGGGCAGAGGACAGTGAATATCTAGTTACTATCCAGTCAATATCTAGTTACTATCAAGCATATTGTCAAGTGACTATTCAGTGAATATCTACATGTAGTTACTATCAAGCATATTGTCAAGTGACTATCCAGTGAATATCTAGTTACTATCCAGTGAATATCTAGTTACTATCCAGTGAATATCTAGTTACTATCCAGTGAATATCTAGTTACTATCCAGTCAATATCTAGTTACTATCCAGTCAATATCTAGTTACTATCAAGCATATTGTCAAGTGACTACCCAGTGAATATCTACATGTAGTTACTATCAAGCATATTGTTAAGTGACTATCCAGTGAATATCTACTTACTATCCAGTGAATATCTAGTTACTATCCAGTAAATATCTTGTTACTCTCAAGCACATTGTAAAGTGAATATCCAGTGAAAATCTAGTTACTATCAAGCGAATATCTAGTTACTATCCAGTGAATACCTATGATACAAGGAATATCTCGTGAATCTTCAGTGAATATCTAGTGAATATCCAGTAGATATCAAGTGAGTATCTAGTGGATATCAAGTGGCTATCCAGTAAACATCCAGTGATTATCCAGTAAATATTCATCTTGTACCTCATCTCATATGCAAGTTGATATTTAATGGATATCATCACGAGTCTGAAGAGCTCAGTTTGTGGAGTGCTGGTAAGACGATAAAAATGTTGAGTCACAGGATAGTTTATTGCAAACAACTTGGAGACAACAAACTGCACAACAAATGGAGCCCTTATTAAGCAGAGTGAAAACATTCATTTAGGCACAACTACGTATGAGCTTGACCTCAGCCTGATTAACTGCTATGGCATGCCCCCTCCTCCAGTCCACCCACTGCTGGCCTATCAGGAGATACTATCGCCAATCAGTCAAGAGTGGCGCCAAATTCCATGCAGCCACATTAACACCAGTGCACAGTACAGACTGGTGTTATCAATATGCTTGAGATTTCTTTGAGTGAATACCGGTAGATATCATTATTTCCTTGTTGAAAAAACGGCAAAGTAAAGTTTGACTGGACCGGGATTTGAACCCGAGACCTATGGTTTTGCTTAAACCAGCGCTCTTCCCATCTGAGCCATTCAGCCTACGCAAAACCAGAGGTCTCTGGTTCAAATCTTGGCCAAGTCAATGTTTTTACCATTGTTTCAATTTGATATACAAAAATGTTGCAAACTGCTTACTGACTAAAATTACCAAAATGCAAATCTTAAAATTAAGTGGGACTGATGTTTTGATCCTAGCAGGACCTTTCTCTCTGCCTTTGAGAAAGTTTCTGCTAGGATCGAAACGTCAGGCCCACTAAATTTTAAGATTGTTTCAATTTGTTCAAAAGTTCCCAGTGAGGTTTCCAATCCATTGATTTGTTTGACTTGACTACTTAGTACTTAGTAGATTTCTGCTGTTACCTGTCTATCAAACGCGACCCATGCAGGAGCTGGGTTGCCCTGGCCCTGGGGTATCTTGCTGTTCTGAGGCTTGGGTCTCTGGCCCAGGAGTGTCTCGCCACCGATGCCGGGCTTGTGCTCCCCCACCAGCATGGACACCTGGTTGCAGTGGTCAAAGTGGTGCGACTTGTGGTACTTCTCTTGTCCAAGCTATACACGACAATGGGGAATCAATGACAGAAGGCAGTATTAATCAGTGACGTTTTGACAGGTCCGCGTGCACACACTGACGTCATCGGTTTGCGTGTATACGTGTACAGTATACCATTTCAATTTGAAATCCAAGATGGCTGCTCATCGCTCGGGAGAGAATGTTCTTGATCAACTGAGGAGAATTTTCTTCTTTTTCCCCAAACTTGAGTACCGGTAATATAATACAAATGACCATTATTGAAATCTGTGATTCTCACTGAATCCAAAAAATGAAAAATGGCTGCAAGGACGGTGATACGGGTGTTTTCGGCTGTAAATCTGGGGTTTTCGGTCAGGTAGTCCATGGGTAGTCAAAACATGATTTTGGTAAGTACTGGTACGTACCAGTACAGTATAGGGTTGGGACTCTGGTTTCCTTGGAGTTGGACCCTACACTACACTTTCTACAGTCACCCGAACCTCAACATTTCAACTTTCGATAAAAAAAAGATGACTTGTCGAGTCCAAGTTACTCTGACTAGGTGTCTTCATTTAAAAAAATGTGGAGGGCTCGGTGTTTTCCTCCTGGCTGGATCTTTCTCAAAGCACGAGCCCTTGACGCGGTCCAGCTATAAATTAAGTCAACTTAGTGCCAGGTTTCAAATCACGTCAACACTTAGTCCCACTTACTGGGCCGCTAGGAGGAGCTCCCCTTAAACGAGTTTTGAGATTGTCTGTCGCACTAGAGTAGAGTGGGACTAGTCAACGCTAACTTGTACGTTGTAGTTGTAATATTTACTAAAATTAATAACTGAAGCTGTCTGAACTTACCTTCTTATCGAAGCTGTTCCCAGGAAGAAACGGCAAAGACATCGTGGGGATTATTGTCGTCTGCTCAAATATCTACAAAGTTACCAGAATTATCTTGAGAAACTGCCGGTATTCTCGTTTTATCTGCACTGCGCTCATCGATTGTGCTACTTGTTGCAAGATGCTCTGTCAGTGAATTCTAGCAGTGGCACTGCACTGTTGTTGCGTGTTACCGGCATTGTTCGCGGTTGCTAAGCGCGTGTCAAAGGTTATTAAAACGGGTAGCCTTATAAACGCGCACGTTGAAAAACGTCGCCGGGTACCAATGACAGTTGGAAGCTATCCGTTATAACCTAATAGAGGGCGCCCTTTTCTTGTTCAGGGGTGCAGAACACTAAATCGAGCTCCCATTGAACACTGTACAAAAACACTCACTTTCAAAGCCAATTATCCCACACCCAAAAGTCTCTCAGTTCTTGTAGTTATACTGAAGATTGTAGTTTGGACCTTCATCTCTCAGATTCTTTTCAATTTTAGTGCCCTTAGCCGATTAGATTTTTTGCTAATTACCCCAAGAAAAAACACCCCCAAAATGTGTTGCCGTCCGAGCTGAATTTCTGCAAGGATTTTGGGATGGACCCCTCCACTTCTACAGCCAAATAGGCCCACATTTAAAGCCAGATATGGTCCAGATGACATACCAAATTGAAGTGTGAACCCCCATGTTGTCTTAAGTGTCACTTATTTTACAATGTATCAGTTAATTAGCCTCCAAAGACCCCTTATTACAAAAAAAAGGTGTGGGTCCACACTTTATGATAATCAGCTCGGCGGAGCCATCTTAGATCGATTTTGTGTGCTGCACCCCTAACACCACCTGGGCCGAACATAACAGTTTAGTCTTTATGAAAGTATTATATCCATTTTAATTTTTTTCAAAAAAATCGATGAAAAACTGACTGCAAACTTCTGAACAAATTGAAATAAAAATGGCAAAGAAACGTTTGAGGAGACCGGGATGTTTTTGCTCTAGGCAATGGAAGCTCTTTAAGCACACAACCGCTTACAACTTTGGAGGGGCCTACCTACAGACGTTTGGGACCATTATTTATTGGCACTCAATATTCAATTAACTTCCATTTACATTTTGTACAAAATAATACATCTCGTACATAAATTAGTAAAGTATTACAATCTTACTGCGTAACTAATCTAAACATAATGTGCTAGTTGCGCGATGAAAACCAGAGATTAATTACCACTCACTTTTTGGAGAAACTGCTCTGGAAACACTGCAATTTGGGTCATTACATTATTTTAATAGGGGTGTACAGAATGTTATTGTGTTCGTTGCCTGTCGGTATACAGATGATAATTCAGTGCCATGCCTTGCCTTGTGTACCCACGTGGACCCGCCACCACCAAAACTTTCCGCAGTGGTGTAGTAGTCTTAATGTTCGTACTCATTCACTGCTTCGTTCAACCGTACGAAAAATCAATACTTTGGTCTTCATCAGAGAGCTGTATGGTTTATTATGAAGCACAATAATGCTCTTTACGCGCCCTCTATTGCCAGGAACGGTGTTAGTGCGAATAAGATCTCGGAAACTGTTGACAGACTTCATCAAGGTCCCGACAGCACCACCATGTAGATTTTATTGTACAGTGTACTGAGTTTTGCCCCCAAGTCTCATTGTCATTGTAACTGATACAATGTTTTGGGAGGAAAACATTCTTCTGATCAAAGACTTGCTCAATATATCCCAAATTAGACATCTTTCTAATCAAAATCCCTATCCTAACCCTTACCTAGTAATCGTTATTACTAATATCCTAAAACTGTAGGCTTAGATAGAAGTCTTCGGACACATTCGAGTTATTAATCTTTATAATGTGATAGACCCATTTTCTGCTGAGCCAAACATGTTATCAGTTTCAGCCCTACAAACTTAATCATTCCATTTTGGAGGGTGCGCTGTTTATTCATGTCCCAAAGTTCAAATTCCTACTATTTTTTCCACAGGGGCACACGTTGCACTGACCCGCAAGCCGAACTTTGTGCAAATTGGTGACAGATCCACTGAACCTGAATTTTGGGGTGTATGCAAGAAGTAGGGAAACAATCATACATTCAAGTGAATTAAGTTTTAAACATAAAATAAATAATTAAAAACAAACTGGATTGACACATGTCTTCCCAAAATACCTGCAGATACTAACTAATTAATTAAAACTATACCACGTTCTGACATAGTAAAGTGTAATACACAGATTATAAACACAAATAAAGAGAAGATCACACGTGCCTTTCAAAAAATTATTACCAAATTCACCAGGCATTATTTTGAGTATAATTATAATGAATTGGTTCATCGTTGCGATAATTATTTCCATCTTATTCCAAATCAAGGACTTGTGAATCACGTTTCCCCCCAAAGGGAAACTGTTTGGGATTTGAAGTCAATGGGAACGCTCATGGGTTACCTCGCCTATTATCTTCTTCGTGCTCCCAGACACATTATGGCCGTCACGCTATGGCTCCCGTCCATAGACCTCTATAAAACTAGAGTGCGCATTTTCCTACCATGGGGCCACCGCGCGGTACGAACGCGTGCCGACATGGACGCGCATCCGCCATTACCAAAGAGGGCAACTTCAGCCCGAAGTGCCCGGATGTCAGTAGCAATCGCGCGTAATATGAATGGGGAAAAGTAGAGCCGAAAGGTTGTGAATGCGGAAACTAAAAATAATGTTATAGAAATGGTTTTTAGTAATGAAAGGAAAGGCCATCAATACCTCAAGGGATTGGCGAATTTTAATGTCCTACTTTCTTATGTAAAAAGAAGGGATTATTTTGCCCCATAGAGATCCATGCATTTGCCCTCTTTGGTAATGGCGTCGCAGTCCCCTTGTCGGCACGCGTCACGCGATGCTGCGCACTCTAGTTTATTTATAGAGCTCTATGGGCTCCTTCCCTTCGGTACACTCTTGTCTCATTCCACCGTTGTCTAACCATTATTTATTCTTCTCCTTTTTCATCTCCACGTCTGCAAGTGGTTTTTGTCTTCTAACCCCCTCCCGCAGCATGCCGTGCTAATGCGATGGGACATTGTGACGATCTGTTTTCTGAGGATATGACCTAATCAATTTCACCGTCTTCGCTGAACTTAGGGACTTCACTGTTCTGCGTGGTTACTTGAGGCAGGTCATTTAGATCGTCCATGCTGATTATTTTAGTCAACAATGTTGAGTGCCTTTTTCAGGCTTGGTACTGAAATGAATCCAGCCTTTCTTCATCAGTTCATCATTTTCCACGTACATGTGGATTATAAGGAATTAGAAATATACATTCATTTATAAACAACTACACGGTGCTACCCGTGGCGCACGTGCAGACTTCCCCCAACAGCCTCAACCTCGTACCCATGTAACTTTCGTATCAACGCTTTTTACATAGCATACGCGATGTAATACGTGCATGACGTCACGACTCAGGAGCCGCCGTCCCCGTCGAACTGCGTAGGATACTAGCGGCAGTAAGACACCGTGGGATATAAGGGTGTCAATATGACAATGGGAACTTTATCAAACATGTGTTTTTAATCGGTGCGTAAAATGCCACACGCACGTGAGTGATTCTCAATTCTGAATTCGTACATGGGCTTCACGGAGTGGGTACCACCGATAATGTCATGCACGGAGTGCCTGCGTTCTAGCCACGCTCAAAAAATAATGTACGCAAATACGGGCAGCTCGTAATAGTGCGCCCTCAAGTGTTTGGAACGCGTTGGCCAATCACAATGCGCGGAATCTTTCGACCCAATGCACGTGTGGAAAGAATCGACCATTGATCGTGCTCGGGCTTCGTCTCCGTCTGACAAAACCTGACAATCCAGGTTAGGGTTTGTTTCCGAATTTGAAGGTTTGTTGGCTTGATAAGTACAGAGTATTCATCAGGAAACTGGGGCCAAACACTTGTTTTTAGATGCCTGTGATACCATAACGAGTAAGATAAGTATGACCGAAGCCTAAGCCAGAGCCTAAGCCTCCATTTCGTACGGTCATAGTCTTTATTTTGGAGATCAGTGGAATCGACAGATTCCGCGCATTGCCACGGTGGATGACCAACGTGTTGCAAACTCTTGAGGGCGCACTGTTTTGAATCGCTCGTATTGAGCCAACGATGCAGCTCCTCAACAGTTGGGCAGAAAGCGAAGGCTCATCTGGGAAGGGTAGCACTGGAAGAAGCCCATGCGTGGTTTGCACGACGTCGGGCAGTCAGGCGGCATCACAATGCTGAACCGCTGCACGAGGATGGAGAAGAAGAGGAAGAGCTCCATCCGGGCCAGTCCCTCGCCAATGCACATCCGGGAACCTGACCAAAAGTGCATGAATATTCATGAGTGACTGGTAATAAGGGGCGGGGAATGCTTAGGCCCAATGGACCTTTCCCATGAAATATGCAAATAAGAGCTGGCGCGTGCGCTTTACTGAATTGTATTGGTGGGCAAACGAATGCGCGTTGCGTGCAGGTTTCGAAATACGTGCGCAGGAGACGCTGAATAGCCAATGACCGCACGCCAAACTGTGAGTGAGAAGGAACGCGCGCACGCCCGTGGAAAACCATGATTGGTTGGCAGCCCGCTTGCCCATCAATTTAGTTTAGCGCATGCGCTAGGTCTTATATGCATATTTCATGGAAAAGTCCATTGTTGCATTTCGTGCGAGCTCAGTGACAATGGAATGAATGACATCACCTTCGTTTTAATTTTTATAACGGCAATAACTTTACTGACATAGGTGGTTGATTCTTTGCCTTAGTTGAACAAAGTGTCTGAACTGAGCAGAGCAATGCGCACAGACACGTACACGGGTCTGATAAAAATGTCGTTGAAGGTATGTTTGTATAGAGCGGCAACAAATTGAAAACATTGCAAATGGACTTTGCTATAACAACTTTTGGGGAGTGTTTATAGTTTGGTTTTGTCATCCACATACAGGTATCACAAACCCACAGCAACATCCAGCGTCTTTTGTCTTCCATGATTGTCTTAAGCCTAACTGTCATGAACGGAAATCGTTAATGTCTCCGATACCCCAGTATTGTTTACATTCTTATTTTTTTACTGACTTCCGGGTATCTTGGTAGCTATTATGATTTTACAATTCGGGTACACGGTTGGCGAATTAAGAGGAAGGTTTGCGGTGACACCGTGTAACACATCTCTTTTGAAGCAGAGTGTGGCTAGATCTTTTCAGAGTCACACTCATCCTAAAAAGAAATGTTACGTCATTGTGTCACCGCAAACCTTCCACTTGGTACTTCCACCAGGCAAATCTTCAGGTCTTATCGTTCCCGAATAACCAGATATTTCTCAGGCCTGCCCTGACGTCTCTATATAGATACGCATCAACCCCACGGCACCCATAATATTCCGACCTCACCTGTACTGAATGGCATGAAATGGTCAGGCAGCACCACACTGGTCCCGTCGGCCGACAGGAAACGGCTCGGGTCAAAGGTCTCCGGGCGCGGCCACAGCTCGGGGTCCATGTTCATGGCCTTGATGGGGGCCCACAGCTCGGCGCCCTGGGGGATGGTGAAGCCCGCCAGACTGAAGGTCCGGGTGGCCCTGTGGGGGAGGCTGAGGGGTGCCGGGTGGTAGAGACGAAGCACCTCGTTGACGGTGGCGCACGTGTAGGGCAGACAGTGCCTGTCCTTCCACTCCGGCATCCTGCCCGTCCCCACCTCTCGTAGAATCTCGTCTCGAACCTGACGGAGAACGAGGTTGACATTCAGCGCACCCGCTCACACTCTTGGAAGCGTGCAGCTCAAATCTCAAACGTTAATGGCACATCAGTTGCGTCGACATAATCATTGTTCTCCCCTCTTGTACACGCAACAATTATTAAATATAAGATGCGTGAAAATTCATTTTCTACTGCCTTCTGCGCTTCGCAATGTGTCAAGTGTGGTTTTTTTTCTCCAAAATCCGGCTTAGAATTCGGCTCCGGCTTCGTCTCTGTTATCCAAAAGCTGACAACACAGGTTGGAGTTCTTTTCTTTGAAGTTGAAGCTCTGGATTCTTTGTAAAACACAGTATAACATTCACAAACGAAGCCAAAGTTCTCCCATTTCATTGCCTAGTTGTACATTGAAATGGATGGAAAAATGGAGACAAAGCCGGAGCCTGAGCCTAAGCCGGTGTAGCGGTCTGATCCGGGTCCCATGCTCAGATGAGACCGTTACCATTATATGTATAAAAACGTCATACGCAGTGCGTATGGTAGTTGTCCATTTTGAAGTCCGTGCTGAGTCGATACGGCCATAATGGCAATACAGCGCTTTCAGGCACGTTCGTTGACCCGTAGTTGACCCGTAGTTCTATAATAACAACGCTCAGTACGGAGCCTAGTAACTAGGCCTATAACTTGCAGTTTTACATTGTGGAAGAAATGCTACAGTCGTTCCCCCGTAATGATGACGGTGCATCGATTGGCTTTATACAATCAAAAGCAAAAAATATAGTTTGTAAAAGTGTGTTCGTTCGCGGATAATCATAAAACAACAGTCACATGAAGGGCGCCCCCATGCACGTGCTTCGTTCACTGACTCATCTGAGCACGCTGAGCAGCTGAGAACGTTGCTACAACGTGCTGAGGTGAGCCAGTGACGTCACGGCTCAACTCAGCACGGGGGCCCGTCTGAGATCGTTACACCGGGTTTTGGAAAAGGGTCATGAACCAGGTATTCACGTTTCAATTGTTGCATTTACTATCAATAATAGTTGATGAAGCCTTTTGTTTAAACAACCCTCAAAGAGCCGGGGTATTCCGCCCCCCCCCCTGTATTTTTTTTAATAGCGTCTCACTGATTTTTTTCTGCGTGTTGAGTCTTTATGACTTTTACGGCAATCTTCTTAGGCACATTTTGACACCAATTTTATTAAAATTGGAGTTGCCGTTCTCTAACAATGAACTTTTTTTCAGGGCCACGGTATAGTTCAACGGATTTTTGTTCATTGACTTACCGGTACGCTTAATTCATAAAAGCATTATCATCTAAGGTGCATAGGGTATTTCTTTTCAGGATTTATTTTGCATTATTAGCTCATTAATATTTCTGTACGCAATTATTGGTTCTTTGTGTTTTATAATCATTGTAACATTTATGCAAATTGGGGAAATTCAATAAAAAAACATAGGAGATTCACTAAAGAACACACTGAAAACATGAAAAAAGCCAACAAAAATTGCACAAATTTTACACAAATGTTCATTATGTAATAATTCTCTATTACCCTGCCAAATATCGTTTGAATCCATCATTGAACGACGGAGATCTTTTTTTTTGGGGGGGGGGTCGGATTCCGCCCCCCCCCCCCGTATGTGAGATGGTCAAAATAACCCGGCTCTTTGATGGTTAAGTCCTACAGATGTACTTAATCTTCACCCTGGCTCCAGTGATGTCTATAATTATAGTCCTTTCGTCGCTGTATAAATCGCCGTAGTCCTCCTAGCACAGGGAAATATGCCACGTATGACGACCCTTACTGCTAATGTGAACACTAACAAACCAAGGAGCATTTTCTAGTCTCAAACCTGAAGATACATATCACACCCTATAATTCACCCTAACCCTACCTGAAACCCTAAATCACCATAGCCTGTTTGATTTCAATAACCTTGGAGCAATACCACCTCATCAGGCAACACCATGGGGACAGTGCGGCAACCTCACACGGAAAGCCTTCTTTCTCTACCCAAAGTACCGCTTCCCATTTCAGAGCCACACACACACACACACCCACAGAGTCTCAAAAGAGACGTGTTACGTTGATGTACCGCAAACCACTTGTGCCTCACCTTCTTCTGCACACCCTGGTTGACAGCCATGCTCCACATTGAAAACTGCACTGCCGCGGAGGTGGTATCGGCTCCAGCACCGAACATGTCCATCAGGGTGCGGTAGATGCGATCGGGACCGAAGGACAGGCAGGACTCGTCGCCCTTGGCAATCTCCTCGATCAGACGATCGGTCACGTCGCGGGAACGCGCCGGGTCGAATGTGTCCCTGTGCTCGGCCACCGCGGTGTCCATGACGGCACGGTACAGCAGCCCGCCGCTGCGGAACTCCCGGAAGCGAGGGGCCAGGAAGAGCACGGGCAGGTCCCGGGCCAGACCCGTGCCCGAGATGTGGGACACGGCCTGCAGGCCTCGGATCAGACGCGCCATCCGGGGCGAGTCGTACTCCAGGCGGCTCCCGAAGCACAGGGCGCAGATGATGTTGGACACGGCCATCTGGAGGAGGTCTCTGGGGTCGGAGGTCAGCCCTTTTCGCTGCTCCAGCCCACGGCATAGGTGCTCGGCTTCGGTGACCACCAGGAGCTCTGCGCCCCGTTTACCCAGACCAAAGTCCCGCAGGGTGCGCAAGAGGAAACGGCGGAGAGGCTTGACGTCACTACCACTGGACGCTACCAAAGAACCTGGCGAGTGGATACATGGTTATTAAAGGGGAATGAAACCCAGAGAAAAATGTTGGCTTATCAGATTGGGTGTTAAAAACAACCTACAATTACCTATGTTCTACTCACCTACGAGTTTCATACAGAGGTGATATACAAAAATGTTGCAAACTGCTTACTGACTAAAATTACACAAATGTAAATCTCATCAAGAGTGAAAAATCATGGAATTCGGTGGTCGAATTCGCGTTCCCGCAAACCGCCATCTTTTCGAATGGCCCGCGAGTCACTGCGGGGGTATGACATCGCAACGGAAAACTCCCGCATGGGCCCGGACGGATGTACCCCTACTACATGTATATACTGCGTGCAGTTGAACAATGGTGTACTGCCAGGTCAAAATGCCAGCTGGAAAAAGCTGGGAAAATATTTCCATGCAGTTCCCAACAAGGACAAGAGACCTGTTTGACACCCAAAAGCCTGACAGCAGTTGAGTAGGTGAGTAGCACATAGGTAATGTAGGTTGTTTTTAACACCCAATCAGATAAGCCAACATTTTGCTCTAGGTTTCCCCTTTAAACAAGAAGGGTGAGAGCACGAATCGACCCTGGCAGCAAGTCCCAACGGAACAGATCCGGGTCCGGGTCCGAGTCAGTCCCGTAAGAATTCATCAGACTGAGCAGAATGCATTGTTCGTTTTGTAATCGTTGTTTGTGTACAATTGTATCGTCAGTAATACGCGGTGATACTTTGTGACTACATTTCTCTCGGATCTGAACACAACCAAGGAACTCAACTTTGCGTATTCAAGTCGCCTTCACTAGCTGCATGTACCTTAATCACGTTGAGCCTGAAATCTCACCAGTTCGAATAATATGGACGGCTCCAAAAATTTACAAACGGGGGGTGGATTAATGTACATACAGAAAAAAAGGATATTACACATTTCTGATTTCGTAATAAAAACAACAGAACAGAAAAAGTTACGCGGTTGTCAGACCAATCTTTCAGGCCTCCCAGGGCCGCTAGGATCGCCCCGTGTGCCCGGATCTATAAAGAGTTTTTCTGGCATCAATACCGGTCCACCGCACGTCCTTCCCTGCCCTCATTCATATAGGCCGTAGACCGTACCCATGCGCCATGTGAGGGAAGATACACAGCGAACCCTAGACCTTGTCCGCCGAGTTGACCAAAAGCACGTGTCCCTGTACGAAGATGCAAACCTGGATCATCAAAGGACAGGCCCAGCATCACACCGACACATGTGGATGCGCATATGCGATGTTGGTGGTTGCGGGAGGTTTTTTTAACACCTTATACTGCGGGATCACGCCGAAAAAAATGGAAATGAAAAGATGCACCAGGAATCGAACCCCGGACCTATACCTTGCTATCTTGAACTCGGAACAACATCAAGCGCGGACTCAAGTATGTAGACTACGCGTAAAAGTCTTTGCAAATTAAAGTGCCCAATTTCTGGACATTCCAGATTTGAGAATAAACTTACTCATCCAGAAGGTTGTACTAGTATCAGATATTCCGAGAATTTTGAGAGCTTAAAAATCTGCCGTTTTCGAGAAAAGGGGAATTTCCAAAGATCGCTCCGTTGAATCCTTTTCACAAATACCGCCCTCTATGTCTGGGAAAGGGTGGTTTTTAATTTCGTTTCTGCGGTTTTTCTCATGACACGGTCAACGGATTCAGCCGAAACCCACGCAAGTCAGGTTTCATGTTATAGACTTAAATACTCCCTAATTGAAACAAAATGCGGTTGTATATTTTATTGTCATCAGCTCGGGCAGCTATCTTGGCCTGATGAAGTGTAGGTGCTGTATAGGATAAAGTAAACTGAATCAACTCCTTTGGGCCACGGTGCAAATATCTTGACTTTGCGTGTGTTTTTTAATTTTCATTTCTCACTGAGTCTGAATGCTTGCCTTGACGATACTCAATAACATCCCCACAACATCTCGACGAGCTCGGTGGTCAAATTGATAAGACGACGGTCTGCACTAGGAAGCAGGAGTCGTGGGTTCGAATCCCGCCCGAGCTGCCTGTATTTTTGTTCAGCAGGCAATCATGAAAAGCACTAGCACAGTGCTTTATACGTCAAACAGGGCAAACCCTGAATGAATTACAATCACATCCTCCTCCACAACATTACGAATCACTTTTGCCACGCAGTAATACGCCTACAAAATATATCCAATAATCATAATAGCCGAGTAACCCATCGAGGTAACCTAAAAGCGGCTAGCTAGCTTATGCATACTGTTATTATTTGGCGGTAAAAGATTTTATCTTTACCCAGTCAAAAGTCACGCTAGTCGAGGCGGAATCAATAGTTCCGATTCTGATTAAAATATTATAATCGCGACTCGAGCTGTACGAGTTCGAATGGCATGGGAAACGAGATTCGAGTTGGACTCTAGTCCGAATGTGTATATTTGTATTAGAGGGCCGTTGAAGTGTGAAATACAATAATTGAACGTTCATATCTCGTTTGATTCCCTGTCATGCCCTGTATGACACTGGCTTTTCTCTTAACACCGATGTTGAAGGAAGGAATAAGTAAGACTAATAGCTAGCCTTAAGTAAAATGAGATTTGAAGGTTTGCATGGTGAGAATATCAGGATAAAATAATATATAGATTTGCGGTGACACCATGTAAATTTTCTTTTGTGAGTAAGTGTGGTTCTGAAAAGAACCGGAGGAACTCGACGTTTCGAACATTGTACTCTGCTCGTCTTCGGGAGCTTGCTGGATTCCAACTGGGAGTGGGGCTTATGTAGTGTGGGGAGTGATCCCGGTGAGGGGATTATTTCAGTGAAGGGTGAAGGCGGGAACTGTAAAGGCGGGAACAAGGGATGCTGCACAGGATCCTAGTTGGGGGTGTACTGTGTGTGTGCTCACTCATGTGTGTCATAAGTGGTGGACTGCTAGGTAGCTGAGTTAATTAAAGCAATTAAAGGGAGGGTACGCTATGTGGAAAGAACATTGGAAATTTGAGAAATTACTCACTCATCAGGAAGCTGTGGTCAATTTAAGCACTCAAAAATCTGCCGGCTTTAGCGCAATAACAAAGTATGGAAGCAATTCTTTGAACTTCGCAAATGGTTTGCCCTACCGGTACCGTTGAAGGACCAATACAACATTGCCCACATATTCCCTTCTAATTTACACAGTTGGTAGATGGTCATGATAGAATCCTCATGTTGAAATCTTACGGTCTGGGATGCTGTACTTCCCGAGAAATCTTCACTCAAACATCGACAAATAGTTTAGTAATAAACAATTTCTTACACTATACAGGATGGTGCGTAAATCGTAACGTACTTTTGGCCTTGTCTATACTTTCTCAGATTACGATTTGAGCTAAAACCTTCGCAGTGCATGCTTTTTTGGAATGTCTCATGGTTTAACACACAAACTGTGGCTATCTTTTGACCTTTACCAATGTTGTATAGGGTCTTTATACTGGAAGGATTATCAAAAATAATAATTAGCGTAGAAATCAGTTCACCTGACGTATCCAGCCAATCCAACGGGCAGATGTCCCGGGCACTCGTGGCCGCTGCGTTTTTGCCGAAGGCTTCCTTGACCAGCTCGGGGTCACTGATGACCACGGTCAGCCTGGTGCCGATCCTGAGGCTGAAGACTCGCCCGTACCGGCGGCTCATCTCCAGCAGGGCCCGGCCGGGGTTGTCCCCCAGGCGGAAGTTGGCACCGAGCAGGGGCAGGCCCCAGGGGCCCGGCGGGAGGTTGGCGTAGGTGCCGGTGGCCCGCTCTCGGAACAGGCGGGCCACGAGCAAGGCACACACGAAGATCAGCACGGTACGGACGCCCGGAAGAAACCAGGACAGACTCCAGGCTAAGGCCTGGACTGACATCATGAATGGAAATCAGATCAAATTTGGGGAGACTGAAAACTTGACGTTCATTCAATCCTTAGATTAAACGAGAGTCCTCCTTTTATATCGCAGGAATTCCACAAATCGGTGATCTTTTCCCTACTTATTATTATCTCATCACAGACGTTTGTCGTTTGCCATTGAGCTATCCCATCGCCGACAGATCAAAGATTATATGCCAATGATTGTGCACTTTCATGTATAAACTAACAAAGGCAGGGGTCATATGGCCACGCAGTTTCTAAGCCACCATTTATCTGCGGACTTTTACCTGCCCTCATCCAAGACGCGTTAGGCAACAATGTAACCTAGATTTCAATGTGTCAACACATCTTGCTATTATGTTCGTGTCTTTTTGCATACACTGTTTTCTATCTCTATTCAGATTTGGCCTCGTCTCGTCTCCGATCTCCTAAACTCCTATCTCACTGTGGGCTCCATACTTTTCCTTTTTAATTGTAAGGTTTTCTTGAATACGGTTAATTTATTAATAGTATACGAACACGTTCTGTATAGAGTATACCCCGCCCGTCTGCGTTAACTAATGTCTAACAGTGTCCCGTCTGGTTCCATCGAACCTTGTGTCGTCTCGTCTTATAATTATTAGCTATCCCGGCATGTGGTTGGCAGTCGCACCTTCAATCCTTTCTTACCCTCTCCCATCTTCTGACACCTTTATTAATCTCTCTTGTTATAGTCATACTGGAAACAAAAGGTAATGTCCGCGGAAACTGTCAATAACCAGCGATTGCACTCCTAGCAAAAGGTACTGGGTAGCCTACCACGTTTGTCATATTGTTGTATTAGATATCGAAGTTCGCTGAACCATTCAATTCACGTTAAGAGACACTCGAGCGAACTGTTAGTCAAGAAAGTTCGTTACCCAATCACCAAGGTCACAGGTAACTGTGGCTTGGTTGAGGCTGTAAAGAAAAGTTCGTTGCTATCCATGGTAAGTAAGTAGCGAGAAACTCCGCAAGATAATAATATGATATAGCAATAATGTTTGATTCCAAGAGCGTAGGACCCGCACTTTACATTGACCTTCATAAAATAATAAAGTTCAACAAACTTGGCCACAGTGCAATCCAGATCTTCAAGAGATTGTTCCAGTCTGTATACCTACTATGTGATTTAATTTGTTTGCCTGTACAAACTTTGTTGAGATTACCACTAGCTTCATATACGTATATACGTGTAGTTGTAATCTCAACAAAGTTTGTTGCCCCCTTCGACGCTTAGATAGTCGGGATAAAATGCTGTTCGAATTGTTATTCCATTAAGTGAATTATTTTGATTTTAAAACCCCATAGGGATCTACTCTCTTTTTACTACTCATTGTTTAAGTAAGGCCTGTAAAAATACGGTAAAAACTGTGTTGATGAGTAGCTTTTAAATTTTTTTCTTCAGCGTTTTTTCACAGTGGTTCTTAAAGAGTAGTTTTCGCAGTGTTCGTTACTTTTTATTCTTTTCTGTGCAGTGTTTCTTTCAATATTTTTCGCAGTGTTCGTTACTTTGTATTCTTTTCTGTGCAGTGTTTCTTTCAATAGTTTTCGCAGTGTTTGTTACTTTGTATTCTTTTCTGTGCAGTGTTTCTTTCAATAGTTTTTGCAGTGTTCGTTACTTTGTATTCTTTTCTGTGCAGTGTTTCTTTCAATAGTTTTCGCAGTGTTCGTTACTTTGTATTCTTTTCTGTGCAGTGTTTCTTTCAATAGTTTTCGCAGTGTTTGTTACTTTGTATTCTTTTCTGTGCAGTGTTTCTTTCAATAGTTTTTGCAGTGTTCGTTACTTTGTATTCTTTTCTGTGCAGTGTTTCTTTCAATAGTTTTCGCAGTGTTCGTTACTTTGTATTCTTTTCTGTGCAGTGTTTCTTTCAATAGTTTTATCAGTGTTTGTTACTTTGTATTTTTTTCTGTGCAGTGTTTCTTTCAATAGTTTTCGCAGTGTTCGTTACTTTTTTATTCTTTTCTGTGCAGTGTTTCTTTCAATAGTTTTCGCAGTGTTCGTTACTTTGTATTCTTTTCTGTGCAGTGTTTCTTTCAATAGTTTTCGCAGTGTTTGTTACTTTGTATTCTTTTCTGTGCAGTGTTTTTTTTAATAGTTTTCGCAGTGTTCGTTCATCAGTAGGAATTTCAAGGCCCATTGCCATACAGATGCAAACAAAGATATCATTGTAAATCTTGCCTGAAACATTCGGGAATCACACAAAGTTGATGCGTCTCTTAAAATTCAGCAAAGAAACAAAACAAGGAAACATAGAGTTGGACATTTTCATTATTTTTTTGTCTTCTGTTCTTTTCATAAAATTGGACCTTTACATCTACAACATTGTCTATATGGCCCTTTTCGAACATCCTTGTACTTTCCAGTACAAAGCAATGTAAAGTGGAGGCATTTGGCTTCGTTTTTTAATGTTACATATACTGTGTTAAAAAAAAAAAAATGAATCCAAAGCGTCAACTTTAAGATAGAACTCCAACCCTGTGTTTTCAGCTTTTGGATAACAGAGACGAAGCCGGAGCGGAGGCTTAAGCCGTTTTTAAGGGACTTATTAGCTTAAAGTGATATACAAAAATGTTGCAAACTGCTTACTGACTAAAAATATTACCAAAATGCAAATCGCAAAATTTAGTGGGCCTAACGTTTCGATCCTAGCAGGACCTTTCTCAAGGCCTGTCTGCCTTTGATAAAGGTCCTACTACGGTCGAAACGTCAGGCCCGCTAAAGTTTGGGACTTATTAGCTGCTTACGAAATATAGGTTATGGCTTATGCTTCGGTCACATCGGATTCTCTGGTTTTGTCAGACGGTGACGAAGCCTGAGCTAGAGCCTGATCTGTTGATTCGTAAAGGCCTGTTCACAAATAGCGCCCTCTATCGGTGCTAAAACTGCAATGGACTAGTGTCGTGGAAAATAATGTACCGGTACGTGTACCATTCATATTGTAACATCGTATTCGAATTCTGTTATTTGCAAAATAATAATTGTTCATTGAAGAGTTGGTAGTTCACACTATTGACTGGAACTAATCCGCCCTATGACCTTGTAAAGGAAGCTCCTAATATGATTCCGTTTGAATTTATTCATATTTGCTGTCTGACATCAATACGAACACGGGATTCACCATTCCTCATTTAGCCTGAATAATTATATACGCCATGATATATCTATCACACAGTCATACCCATCGATGAACCCTCATGTCACTAAAAAGTGATTGAAGACATCAAAAATAGGCTACTAGTCTAGGTTCTAGACGTTGTTACCGTTTGATTCGCCACCACGAGAGGGCATTCCTTCGCAGCCACCCGCACGCACGGCGCACGCACGTCCGCACCACTGCACGCACGTACGCACGGCTTGAATTCGATCGAAGTAGTGCGTGCGTGCGAGCGTGCGGGTGGCTGCGGAAGAACGTAGTCAGAGGCGTAGTGGCGTGGCATATCCAAACGACAACAACGTCTAGAACCTAGACTAGTAAGCTATACGCAGCAGGTTGTGGAAAGATCTGTCCCCCAGGCATGAACCGAGGCGCTTTGCAATGTTAAAGGCTTTGCAATGCCATAGTGTTCCATGTAATATTCTTTTGGGCCATCGGGTTTTCTCTCTCTGTCTCTGTCTCTGTCTCTGTCTCTGTCTCTGTCTCTGTCTCTCTCTCTGTCTCTCTCTCTGTCTCTCTGTATCTGTCTGTCTCTCTCTCTCCCCCCCTCTCTCTCTCTCTCTCTCTCTCTCTCTCTCTCTGTACGTCTGCCTTCAAATGTCGTCGAAACCAGACTGCTGTTCCGCATTTTATCAGCGGCCATACTATCGAACAGTTTCATGTTCTTCACTTAAAGCCCAGGCCTACACAACATTGGTCGAGGTCAAAGAATAGCATCCATACGTTGTCTGATCTAACATATGCATGAAATAGCACACCTGTGAACATTTCAGCTCAATCCACCAACTGAGTCTCGCAAAAATCGTGAAAACCGCTTCATTTGTTTCACGAAAATGCAGCATTCAACGCCATACTGTTCCGAAAAATAGTTAGGCCTATAGATCTCGGTGAGACGTAAACGATTTCTTTTACTCTTTTCTCCCAAAATACAACATTTTAGGCAGAAATATTTCAGTGCGAGGATTCTACTATAACCATCTTCGAACTCTATAAGTTTCATGTAAATCTGTGAGCATTTCTGTTTTTCGATCTTACCAATGTTGTGTAGGGGCTTTAAGATGTCGCATCCCTTCATAGTCATTAAGTGCAATGCATGATAATGCTCCACATTAGAGTACCAATCTATAAACAAGTGGGGATAGGCTAATGTCTTTGGATGTAGATAATTTTGGAGTGAATGAATTAGGTTCAACTTTAACCACGAGCTACTGACAGCTAATGAATAGCGAGAATTAACTTACGGTCTCAGCTGGAGCATCCCGTGTCACTCATCACGAATCACATTAATGGTCAGGATTTCAGGCCTCGCGAATAAGGCATCACGCAACACACTTGCATTATCACGCAATGTACAACTCACATCACGCATTACACACAAGTACATTTGTGACCCGGCACAGCATAATGAGAAATAACCCCCACTTTGAGATTTTGAGATTTTCTAATGATGTGAAAGAGCATACCATTAGCTTTCAAATGATATCAAAATTATTTCCGTGTGAACTTTGTTGTAAATAGTACAAGGGGACTTCGCTCGTTCATTTGGTACCAGACACAATATAGCAGCACCAGTCTAACTCCTCGAAAGCGGCCATTCAAAAAGGCAGGAATTTTACATTTTCATGAAAACAGTACACAAACACTCCCCGGAAATCTTCGTTTATTTCATCATTTAGAGACGGATTTCGGAAAAATCCTTTGGGCATAGCATCCTCCAATACATTAACTTTCCGGAAATTCAAAACAAAACCAATTTTTTTTTATCGAATTAAGAAGATACTTTGACTTCAGGCGTTGTTTACTCGGAAAGTGTTTTGGTGGGATATTCCTCATGTCGCTGTACCGGGTCAAATCTTGGAAAACAGGTATCTCGGGACACGTGCAATACGCCGGTGTCTCGTGTACATTACCCCCAGGGTTCACAGTTGCCCTCAGCAGGTCGTGACCCTCTTTTTTTGTGAAGGTTGCCAGATTGACTTTGACGGAGCGCATTGAATTGTCGGGTTCGACGCTATCTCCTCAGTTAATGATAATCTAATCTACGTCGTCCAATCTTTGAGCTTGGACTCCAAACTTCATGTGCGCTGTACGCGGCAGGCCAACTGACTCATCATTTTTGTTGGAGCGGACTGAGAACATTCCCTTGGAATCAATAGGATTTCTGTTGTCTGCCATCCCTGTGAATAATCTGTCTGTATGATACAGCAACGACAGTTGACAATGCGGGAAGGTCCCCACCGGGTGCTGAATAGCTTTTACACTTCACACCTGACCCACTGATTGAGTTTCTTAATAAATTGTTGACCTTATGTCAATCTTCGCTTTTCAATTGGCTTATTTGTTAATATATTTGTTTAATTTTTTCTTTAAGAAAATTAAAACCGGTAAAATGGACACCCCTGTTGGGTATCACTTCAATCTCCCTGATCATTCGATATCAGATATGAGTGTACTGGGCATAAAATCCCTTGGTCACCGTAGTAATGCTGTCCGTCTAAGCCGTGAGAAAATGTGGATGAAGCGTCTTCGGACTATTCAACCGCATGGTCTCAACATCCAGGAGGGTAATGACTAACACCATGCAGCTTTCTGATAATCCTTCTTTTGTGTTCACTCCTTCTCACTTCTCTCTTTGATCTCCCCCTTCTTCTCACTAATCCCTACCCTACTCCTTGCCCTTCTCTTTGGTCTCTCCTTACCAGCTTTACTCTTTGTCCTTTGTTTCTCATCCGTGTCCTATTCACTATCTCCCCCTTCCTTCGTGTACATGTATCTGTTTTGTCCTTGTCACTCTGCCTTTGAGAAAGGTCCTGCTAGGTTCGAAACGTCAGGCCCACTACATTTTAAGATTTACATTTTGGTAATTTTAGTCAGTAAGCAGTTTGCAACATTTTTGTATATCACCTCAAAATTAAAACCGGTAAAATGGACATCCCTGTTGGGTATCACTACAATCTCCCTGATCATTTGATATCAGATATGAGTGTACTGGGCATAAAATCCCTTGGTCACCGTAGTAATGATGTCCGTCTAAGCCGTGAGAAAATGTGGATGAAGCGTCTTCGGACTATTCAACCACATGGTCTCAACATCCAGGAGGGTAATGACTAACACCATGCAGCTTTCTGATAATCCTTCTTTTGTGTTCACTCCTTCTCACTTCTCTCTTTGATCTCCCCCCTCTTCTCACTAATCCCTACCCTACTCCTTGCCCTTCCCTTTGATCTCACCCTACCAGCTTTACTCTTTGTCCTATGTTTCTCATCCGTGTCCTATTCACTCTCTTCCTCCTTCCTTCGTGTATATGTATCTGTAATGTCCTTGTCACTCTGCCTTTGAGAAAGGTCCTGCTAGGATCGAAACGTCAGGCCCACTAAAATTTGGGACTTATTAGCTGCTTACGAAATATAGGTTATGGTTTATGCTTCGGTCACATCGGATTTTCTGGTTTTGTCAGACGGAGACGAAGCCTGAGCCAGAGCCTGATCAGTGGATTCGTAAAGGCCTGTTCACAAATAGCGCCCTCTATCGGTGCTAAAACTGCAATGGACTAGTGTCGGTGAAAATAATGTACCGGTACGTGTACCATTCATATTGTAACATCGTATTCGAATTCTGTTATTTGCAAAATAATAATTGTTCATTGAAGAGTTGGTAGTTCACACTATTGACTGGAACTAATCCGCCCTATGACCTTGTAAAGGAAGCTCCTAATATGATTCCGTTTGAATTCATTTATAATTGCTGTCTGACATCAATACGAACACGGGATTCACCATTCCTCATTTAGCCTGAATAATTATATACGCCATGATATATCTATCACACAGTCATACCCATCGATGAACCCTCATGTCACTAAAAAGTGATTGAAGACATCAAAAATAGGCTACTAGTCTAGGTTCTAGACGTTGTTACCGTTTGATTAGCCACCGCGAGAGGGCATTCCTTCGCAACCACCCGCACGCACGGCGCACGCACGTCCGCACCACTGCACGCACGTACGCACGGCTTGAATTCGATCGAAGTAGTGCGTGCGTGCGTGCCAGCGTGCGGGTGGCTGCGGAAGAACGTAGTCAGAGGCGTAGTGGCGTGGCATATCCAAACGACAACAACGTCTAGAACCTAGACTAGTAAGCTATACGCGGCAGGTTGTGGAAAGATCTGTCCCCCAGGCATGAACCGAGGCGCTTTGCAATGTTAAAGACTTTGTAATGCCATAGTGTTCCATGTAATATTCATTTGGGCCATCGGGTTTTCTCTATCGCTCTCTCCCTCTCTCTCTCTCTCTCTCTCTGTCTCTGTCTCTGTCTCTGTCTTTCTCTCTGTCTCTGTATCTGTCTCTGTCTCTGTCTCTCTCTCCCTCTCTGTCTCTGTCTCTGTCTCTGTCTCTGTCTCTGTCTCTGTCTCTCTGTCTCTGTATCTGTCTGTCTCTCTCTCTCTCCCTATCTCTCTCTCTCTCCCCCCTCTCTCTCTCTCTCTCTCTCTCCCCCCCCCCCTCTCTCTCTCTCTCTCTCTCTCTCTCTCTCTCTCTCTCTCTCTCTCTCTCTCTCTCTCTCTCTCTCTCTTTACGTCTGCCTTCAAATGTCGTCGAAACCAGACTGCTGTTCCGCATTTTATCAGCGGCCATACTATCGAAGAGTTTCATGTTCTTCACTTAAAGCCCAGGCCTACACAACATTGGTCGAGGTCAAAGAATAGCATCCATACGTTGTCTTATCTAACATATGCATGAAATAGCACTCCTGTGAAAATTTCAGCTCAATCCGCCAACCGAGTCTCGAAAAAATAGTGAAAACCGCTTCATTTGTTTCGCAAAAATGCAGCATTCAACGCCGTACTGTTCCGAAAAATAGTTTAGATCTCGGTGAGACGTAAACTATTTCTTTTACTCTTTTCTCCCAAAATACAACATTTTAGGCAGAAATATTTCAGTGCGAAGTTTCTACTATAACCATCTTCAAACTGTATAAGTTTCAATGTGATATACAAAAATGTTGCAAACTGCTTACTGACTAAAATTACCAAAATGTAAAACTTAAAATTTAGTGGGCTTGACGTTTCGATCCTAGCAGGACCTTTCTCAAAGGCAGAATTTTAAGAAAAAAAACTGTTGCAAACTGCTCACTGATGACTAAAATGACCTGCAATAAGGCCTTTGAGAAAGGTCCTGCTAGGATCGAAACGTCAGGCCCACTAAATTTTAAGTGTATAAGTTTCATGTAAATCTGTGAGCATTTCTGTTTTTCGATCTTACCAATGTTGTGTAGGTGCTTTAAGATGTCGCATCCCTTCATAGTCATTAAGTGCAATGAATGATAATGCTCCACATTAGAGTACCAATCTATAAACAAGTGGGGATAGGCTAATGTCTTTGTGTGTAGATAATTTTGGAGTGAATGAATTAGGTTCAACTTTAACCACGAGCTACTGACAGCTAAATGAATAGCGAGAATTAACTTACGGTCTCAGCTGGAGCATCCCGTATCACTCATCACGCATCACATTAATGGTCAGGATTTCAGGCCTCACGCATAAAGCATCACGCAGCACACTTCACGCATCACTATCACGCATCACTATAATCACATTTTGTTTGAGGTTTTCACGCATCATCACGCAATGTACAACTCACATCACGCATTACACACAAGTACATTAATTTTTTTTGAAAACAGGTATCTCGGGACACGTGCAATACGCCGGTGTCTCGTGTACATTAGCCCCAGGGTTCACAGTTGCCCCCAGCAGGTCGTGACCCTCTTTTTTTGTGAAGGTTGCCAGATTGACTTTGACGGAGCGCATTGAATTGTCGGGTTCGACGCTATCTCCTCAGTTAATGATAATCTAATCTACATCGTCCAATCTTTGAGCTTGGACTCCAAACTTCATGTGCGCTGTACGCGGCAGGCCAACTGACTCATCATTTTTGTTGAAGCGGACTGAGAACATTCCCTTGGAATCAATAGGATTTCTGTTGTCTGCCATCCCTGTGAATAATCTGTCTGTATGATACAGCAACGACAGTTGACAATGCGGGAAGGTCCCCACCGGGTGCTGAATAGCTTTTACACTTCACACCTGACCCACTGATTGAGTTTCTTATTAAAAAATTGTTGACCTTGTGTCAATCTTCGCTTTTCAATTGGCTTATTTGTTAATATGATATTTGTTTATGTTTTTTAAAAAGAAAATCCAAATCGGTAAAATGGACACCCCTGTTGGGTATCACTTCAATCTCCCTGATCATTTGATATCAGATATGAGTGTACTGGGCATAAAATCCCTTGGTCACCGTAGTAATGCTGTCCGTCTAAGCCGTGAGAAAATGTGGATGAAGCGTCTTCCGACTATTCAACCATATTATGGTCTCAACATCCAGGAGGGTAATGACTAACACCATGCAGCTTTCTGATAAATAATCCTTTTTTTTTGTTCACTTTGATCTTTGATCTTTCCCCCTCTTCTCACTAATCCCTACCCTACTACTTGCCCTTCCCTTTGATCTCACCCTACCATCTTTCCTCTTTGTCCTTTGTTTCTCATCCGTGTCCTATTCACTCTCTTCCACTTTCCTTCGTGTATATGTATCTGTAATGTCCTTGTCACTCAGCCTTTGAGAAAGGTCCTGCTAGGATCGAAACGTCAGGCCCACTAAATTTTATGAAAATTAAAAGCAGTGAAACTGACTGGGAAATCTAAGCAGGATATTTTATGTCAAACAAATGAAGGAAAAATTGAATGGGATTCTCAAACTTTTTTCGTTCTTGAAAATTACAAAGAAAATTGGACTGGATCGAAATGAACCCGAGACCTCTGGTTTTGCGTGCCAGCGCTCTTACCATCTGAGCTATCTAGCCCTTAGATGGCGGCCTCCCAAAAAGATCAACTAGTCTTTGTCGGGGTGGGGGCGCCAGTCAGAAGTCCCGGTCCAGTCAACGTATTCTTTGCCGTTGTTCAATTTGAATGGAATCGAAGAGAACGTGGCCACATTTCAAGAAAAGCGGTCCTCCGGACATCTGAATGGTGACACAGACGAGGACGCGTCGACGGCCAAGAAACTCCTGGTGTGGGACATGAACAGCATAAGGGCAGCCATACACGAACTAGCCTGAACAGACAAGAGTGGCCATCCTATAGTGGCTGCCCTATGTACCAGCAGTACATGTTTATAGTACACGTTTTCATTCTATTTTTGTGTTAATTTATTTTAAAGGGTCTGTGCAATGAATAACACAGTCAAGCTCGTTTTCTGCTGTCATCTAGGGATATGAATGAAGTGTATTGGCAAGCTTCTTTTTCTTAGTGGAGTCAAAGTCTTAATTGGCCATCCTTTTCCCTTTAAAACAATGAGGGCGCTTTTGTAAGGTCATGTTAGGAACCCACAGTTTAAATAAGAAAAACATTAACTTTCAAACTGCAGATTAATCTCTCTGGGTTAGGTTTGATGAAAAACTGCTTCACTAAGGTCTCTTGTCAAAAAGATCATCGGTTGAGTGCCGGTTAAATTCATCCGACCGATAAAATTTCCCCCGGTAGAAAGCAAGCCGATTGTACTGGACTCTTGGGTGAAAATTCACGATGGCTATCCGGTGGAAACGACATCGGACGGGTCAAATCATCTGATACCCAACCGATGATCTTTTTGACAAGAGGCCTAATACTGATAATGAAGCATTCATTTTGGCAGTAGATCAACAGGTTTACACACAGGTCGTCACAAATTTGCTCATGAATATTGAAATTCTCATTAACATAAAAACTGAAAATTTGCAAATACACCCCCAGAATGAGAGTTAAAACGGTTTGATTGTTAGCAACATTGGAAAACAGTTCTGTAGCATGGATTTAAGTAATGAAATTTATATTGCACAGACCCTTTAATCGTCTTATTTCCGATTGGCTGTACCTTGGGTGGTTCATGGCAGCGATTGGTCTGAACGAGAGAAAATCTGGGCCTCAAAATGGTCCATACTTGAAACTGTAAATGAGAGGAGATCTTCCATTACAGTGAATTGTGGTATCGAGCTGCAATACCCGGATACTGACGCAACGATGCTCTAGTTTGTTGACGTTATAATAAGTTTCGCAATGAACCGAACATGTTTTCGATAAAGCGGCGATAGTGGCCAGATATCCGTATCAGAAAAAAATCTGTCATTGAAGGCGACTTTCAAGCCCGCTCGAAGTACAAGGTGATAGTTGGGTGACGTGGTCGTGCGCATGTTTACAAATCCACAACGACCACATCTTGATGCTGAACGCGGGACCTTGATTCTGAGTGGGAGAGTGATCAGGTCATTGGACTTCGAGCGTCATAATTGGGGCGGATTTTAAAGGCACGTGGTGTTTATACCATATGATTTATCACAAAACTGTCTATACTGCAAGATAGTGTGTATAATTACTTGTTATGTGGAGTAATGGAATATTGCCATCAGATATTGATTGATAATAAATCAAAATTGAGTCAAACAAATAGAGGAAAAGCTGGTTATGATCCCGGTCCAGTCAACGTTTTCTTTACCATTTTTTTCCCATAAGTTATTTTAAAGTTACAAGTTTTATCTTTATTCGTTGGATTGAAATTGAAAAAGCTGCATCCACTTCGTGTTACTCCCTTCGCGAACTGCAGTAGCCAGGTTTACAGCAATTGGTTGTATGCATCTGAATGAAAACGGGGTGTGATCCCTGGAGATGTAAGGCAGTTAATGATTGAATTGCTTCTGACTGGCGCCCCCATCCGCCATTAGTTAACTATATGTGACCCGGCACAGCATAATGAGGAATAACCCCACTTTTGAGATTTTGAGATTTTCTAATGATGTGAAAGAGTATACCATTAGCTTTCAAATGATATCAAAACATAATATCCTTTTATATTTAAAATTTCCGAAAATACAAAAAAAAATATATCTATTTGTAATCGAATTGTGAAGATACTTTAACTTCAGGCGTTGTTTACTCAAAAAGTATTTTGGTGGGATATTTCTCATGTCGCTGTGCCGGGTCACATATGGGAAGGCCTCCATCTAGCTAAGAGCTGGATAGCTCAAATGGCAAATGCAAATGACACGTAAAACCAGAGGTCTCGGGTTCAAGTCCCGGTCCAGTGAAAGTTTTCCGTGCCATTCTTTCAAATCGTTAAGACAAATTCCAAGTCAGTTTTTCCTTCATTTTGTTTTATTTGATTTGAATCAAAATTTAGATTGGTTCAAAATTTAGATTGATTCGGCCAAAATAATCCGTGTGCGCGTGGGTTACCTATGTGACTGATGCAATATCAAAACCAAAGTCCATTGGTGTTGTGAATGTTCATGTTGCGATAAAAAAATGATGACAGGGAAAATCTTTCCACAGTAAATGAAAGAGCCGAGTCCCTAAACTGTTTGCGATTTCGCATGTTGTGTTGTCATTGGCTCATTACGAGATTGGAACTGGTAGACAGTTACATAATCGACCTTTCCAAACGTCCTTTCATATCCAAAGAAAGTCCAACCAAACAGCGCCAACCTTTGATCGTGACCGTGCGCCTATTACGCGCCAAGGAAAACAACACTGACTTTGACTTTGACTTTGACTTTGACTTTGTTGGAATCCTTGGGCGACGTGAAGGTGAATGCAACCCGTTCTAGCATCAGGTTCATTCTAGTTCCTGCCCTCGTCCCCTTAAGAAGTGCTCATCTGCTCCCTAACTTATCAATGCTTGATGGGTACGATAGTTAGCGGGTTCTTCGTTTCAATATTTTGGTGAAGCTTTCCGCCATCTGTTGGTTTAAGTGACGACGATCGACTTTCTGGTCCACGATGAGTCTTGTCTACCTCGCTCAGCTTGCTTCCTCGACGATCAGCATCCGTCTGGTCTTGGTCTTCGTCCTTGTGGCCGTCTCTCTCCGCTGGTTCCTCGAGCGTCGCCGGACGGGGGCCAGCCACGGACCCCTCCCTCCGGGCCCCTGGGGCCTGCCCCTGCTCGGCGCCAACTTCCGCCTGGGGGACAACCCCGGCCGGGCCCTGCTGGAGATGAGCCGCCGGTACGGGCGAGTCTTCAGCCTCAGGATCGGCACCAGGCTGACCGTGGTCATCAGTGACCCCGAGCTGGTCAAGGAAGCCTTCGGCAAAAACGCAGCGGCCACGAGTGCCCGAGACACTTCCACACTGGACTGGCTTGACGTGTCCGGTAAGCCCCGAATTTCGAAACTCCATTATCCAGCCAAATTTCTTTCTCTTATTTCTATTTGATATACAGCATCACGTCATTTCAGAAGATGACCGTATCTCAAGGACACCATTTACTCTGCGCATTTATTTACGTAGGCCCCTACGTTTCGACAAAAAATAAAGCATGAAATATTTGATGTTTCATTAAGTAATTTTTTTTAAAACCCATCTTTTTCTGCGGAGTGGAGGGATTCCTCAGTTCGTGAAAACGCTAGTGATTTATAAAAAAAAAATGCAAATTCGCCCCAAAAAGAGCCACTCAAGGTTAAGGACTAAGGAAAGTAGGAGAGGGACTTAAAGAGGCTTGAGAAAGGAAATGACATTCCTCTTAAAAAGGGCAAGAAGGTAGGCTAGTGAAAACATGAACCAGGACGAATGTTCCAGATGGAGAGAAGAGAGAGAGAGAGAGTTGGTTAGATATTTTGTGGTTTCATCCGTGGTCTCTGCACACAGGCTCCTTGATCTCCTGCAGCGGAAGTGACGTCAAACCGTTCCGCCGGTTCATCCTCCGCGCCCTGCGCGACTTCGGCCTGGGCAAGAAGAGCTCGGAGACCATGATCATGGCGGAGGCGCAGCACCTGTGCCACGCCCTGGCCGAGGCCGGCTCGCCCGGCACCGGCACCGACACCAACACCGGCACCGGCACCGGCACCGGCACCAACACCGGCACCGGCACCGGCACCGACACCAACACCGGCACCGGAACCGGCACCGGCACCGGCACCGGCACCAACACCGGCACCGGCACCGGCACCGACACCAACACCGGCACCGGCACCGGCACCGGCACCGGCAACAGCACCGGCACCGGCACCGGCACCGACACCGGCACCGGCACCGGAAATGGCACGGCGCCCGCCGTCTACTTCGATCCCCGCGACCAGATCCAGATGTCCGTGGCCAACATCATCTGCATCCTGTGCTTCGGCCAGCGCTTCGGCTACGAGTCGCCCGAGCTGGTGCAGCTGGTGTCCAGCCTGCAGGCCGTGTCGCACATCTCGGGCATCAGCCTGGCCCGCGAGCTGCCCGTACTCTTCCTGGCGCCTCGCTTCAAGGACTTCCGGCGCGGTGGCACGCTCTACAGGAAGCTGATACTGGACATCGTGGAGCGGCACAAGAGCACCTACGACCCGGAGCGCAGCCCCCGCGACGTGACCGACAAGCTCCTGCAGGAGACGTCCCAGGGCGACTCGTGCCTGTCCTTCGGCGACGATCGCATCTTCCGCACGCTGATCGACATGTTCGGTGCCGGGGCCGACACCACGTCCTCTGTCCTCCAGTTCTCCGTCTGGCTCATGGCTCTCAACCACAGCGTCCAGAAAAAGGTGAGACCGAAGAATCACACCACCAAGAAAACCAAAAAGCCTAAGTACCAGCAATGCATACATCTCAAAAGTTAGAGGGCCTGACGTTTCGATCCTAGCAGGACCTTTCTCAAAAGGCAAAGTGACAAGGACATACACAGATAGTCAGGGGAAGGAAAGCCCTGACACACATGACAGAGGAAGGACAAAAGGGAAGGGAGTGGGATGGTCTATAGTACCGTGTGTTCTTTCTCAACGCGAAATGTAATTTCAATCGAGTCACCATTAAACATACAGCGTTTAAATCTCTAAATCCAATTGCTATTGTTACTCCAAAGAAAATGTCAATAGATACGTTATCCTTTGTTCAGTATTATGTAGCATGTTAGGTCTTAGAATATTTAACAGACCCTTGGGGCAGCTATAGCTGCACGTTCTTGAAATACAAACCCAAGGAAATATGACTTTTTGTAGTAGCGCATGGAATCATAATTTCATTGGTGACTCATTGGTAACTCATTGCTGGTTTGACCTATCTGACGATAATCCTACTCGACCAACTTGAGTTACATTCTCAACGACTAAAATAAAATTGTGGACATATTTAGATTATATACGTGGTTGAATGCGGTACACATCATGCACTGTACAGATTGGAAACCACGACACGACCTCGACCAGCTCGGTGGTCAAGTGATTAAGACCCCTGCACTATACAGTAGCCGGTTCTATTTTTTTTTTTACAACTGGCAATCAGACAGAGCTCTGTGTGCAAGCAGGGCTGATGGTAATTCGAATCGGACAAACCCTCATTGAATTAGCTCAAGGAACAGTATTCTAGCGAGTCATTGTCTGCGGGCAAAACCCATACGGGTCCTGATCTATCACCTGGCGTAGGTTTCGGCCCCGGGCTTCGTCTCTGTTATTCAAAGGCTGAAAACACAGGTTGGAGTTCTTTGTGGCAGTTGTGGCTATTTTCCAAATAGGGCCTACTGTCCAACATTCAAAACCGAAGCCAAAGGCATCCCGTTTTCATGCCTTGTATTTTAAAAACAGACGAAATAAATTGACAAAGCCGGAGCCTGAGCCTTAGATGGGTTTTGATAACAGGCCCTAGATTCCCGCCATCAAGAGCACTCTGTGATTTCCCCGTGCCTCCGGTGCTCGATTGGTGCGCAGGTCCAGGGAGAGATCCTCCGGGAGTTGGGGAGCCAGCGGCCGCCTGAGCTAGCCGACCGGTCCCGCCTGCCCTACACGTGCGCCACGGTCAACGAGGTGCTGCGTCTCACGCACCCCGTGCCCGTCAACCTCCTGCACAGGGCCACGGCGCCCTTCGAATTGGCCGGCTACCACATCCCAGAGGGAGCTGAGATCATGACTCCATTCGCCTGCCTCAATATGGACCCAGAGGCGTGGGAGGAACCGGAGAAGTTCGCCCCAGAAAGGTTCCTCTCAGACGACGGTAAAACAGTGGTGTTACCCCAGGGATTCCTTCCATTTGGCACTGGTGAGTTCATTAGTTCATTATTTCTTTCGTTACTTCGTTTCTTTCTTCGTTCCTTGGTTCCTTGGTTCCTTGGTTCCTTGGTTCCTTGGTTCCTTCGTTCTTCCCCTCACTCCCCTCCCTCCCTCCTTTCCTCTCTCCCGTCCTCCCTCCTTCCCTCTCTCCCTCCCTCACTCCCTCCCTCCCTCCCTTCCTCACCCTCTCCCTCCCTCCCTCCATACCCCTTCCTAATCCTCCCTCCCCTGCCTGCCTGTCTGCCTGCCTCCCTTCCTCTCTGCCTCCCTGCCTACCTGACTCACTCCCGACCTCCCTCCCTCCACCCTTTCCTCCCCTCTCCCTCCCCTCTCCCTCCCCTCTCCCTCCCCTCTCCCTCCCCTCTCCCTCCCCTCTCCCTCCCCTCTCCCTCCCCTCTCCCTCCCCTCTCCCTCCCCTCTCCCTCCCCTCTCCATCCCCCTCCCTCCCCTCTCGGTCCCCTCTCACTCCTCCCAATGGCAGTACACCTAACATAAATTAACATAAACAACATAGACCGCAAAACTTGCTTACCAAAAATATTAAATTGTCACTTCATAATTGTATGGTTATTTCTCTTCATTTGCCTTGTTTATGTAGGTTCCCGGATGTGCCTGGGTGAGACCTTAGCACGGGCCGAACTCTTCCTGTTCTTTGCGACCATGATGCAACGCTTCACCTTTGACCTCCCACCGGAAGCTCCCAAGTCCTACTCGGGATATTTTGGCTATTTCCTGTGGTTCCCGCACAAGTTCAAGATCAGTGTGACGCCGCTGGACGTTTAGGTACATCCCACTGAACGGCAGGCCGTCCGTCAAATCGCCTGCTCGCCTACCCATTCAACATTCCCGAAAGACAATGCATTTCATAGACACGTACTATTTTTGTACCCGACGATTACCGCGATGCGAAATCATTCACCTTGGCAGAGTTGTGAGGATTATCAGTGATATCAAATGACTGGAAAGTCTCATTTTGTTTATTGTTTATTTGTTTCAAAATTTAGTGGGCCTGACGTTTCGATCCTAGCAGGACCTTTCTCAAAGGCAGAGTGACAAAACAGATACGAAGGACAAACAGATACATTCAAAGAGGTTTTGCCCTTACTCGACGTGGTGGTATGAAACAGATAGGCCCTACCCCCTTCCTTCGTGTACATGTTTAGTCCTTGTCATTCTGCCTTTGAGAAAGGTCCTGCTAGGATCGAAAGGTTAGAAGCACTAAATTTTGAGATTTGCATTTTGGTAATTTTAGTCAGTAAGCAGTTTGCCACATTTTATGTATATAATTGTTTGTTTGTTTGTTTGTAATTATCCAGTATGCCAATCGGCAGACAGCTTTACTCCAATCATTGGAAGCTTTTGCCATTCTTTTTATGAGGATCGCACTAGTATTTTCCGTCCAAGAATATGAAAACCGCCAAAATGCGGCTTTGTCAAAAAAAATAAAAATAACCTTCTACTTCTCCTTCAAAGGGCAAAAGAGACAGCTGATAAAAGCGCAAGAGGCTACGTAGTTAGTTTGGGTTAATTTGATTGTCTTGATATGATACAATGTATACTGAAATTGGAAAATCTGCTGGCAAAACTGCCGGCTGAATATACCCAGTCTAAATCTCAGAAATGCGTTCAGAGTTCCTGACGTTTCGACTCAAGGAGGACCTTTCAGGCAGAACAATCTAAACATTAAAACAGTCCTGAAAGGTCTTGCAAGGATCCAAACGGCATGTCCTCAACATTTTCGCGACATTGAACTACTGTTTTGGGGGAAACAGAGGTGTATTTCAAAGGCTACATGTAACATAACGCACAGCACACCGTGTTTACTGTACACCCTCTGCAGGATTAAGTTGTGTCCATCAAAATCCATAACGAATACAAAATAATCTTAGCCATCTGTTTACTTGGGAATTTGTAGCATAGACGAAACATGAGTTGTCACTGTGAATCAATCAACAGATAATGAAGTTTTTTCAGATTTATGCGAAAAAAAACCAACATAACTTAGAACCGTGCACAAATATCCCGCTGATCCGATGGACAGTCATCTGAATTTATTTTCGCTTATATACACATGATTAATGTTTGCCTATCGAGCACTGTATAAAAGAGAGGGAAAAAAATCCAGTTTAATTGGCTTCTGGCATGCTGAAGCAATCCTCAACAAAAATAAATATGTATACAAGTAAGAGATTAAATAACATGCTAGAAAAATATTCGCCTCTTCCTTATTTCTTATCTCTGTGTTATCTCTGATTTAAAGCCCCTACCTTTTAGGCAGAAATATTTCAGCACGAGGTTTCTACTATAACCATCTTCAAACTGTATACGTTTCATGTAAATCTGTGAGCATTTCTGTCTTGTCGATCTTACCAATATTGTGTAGGGGCTTTAATGGCCAAATTCCATCATAATTCATACGGTCGGTTTACAGTATGCAATACTAAAATCATAAAAGTGAATATTTGGTTAACGTGACACCGAATGAACACCGAAGTGAACGTCATCTTTTGACCCTTTACGCAGAAGAAACAGCGTCTTTCAGCCACATTGTATATTTGCTAGTTTTTCTTATTAACCCATTATTATGACCTAATGCAATCACGTCCATGCCGATAAAGCTTGCTTGCTCGCTTGGCCCAGAGCAGAAAGAAAAACCCAGCCGGCCGTTATACTGTGTCCAACACTGATTTTTTTAAAGAATCTTTTAACTTTCCATTGAATGTACGTCAAGCTTTTTTCACTGTTTTCATTATTGGATACTTAGCATGATGTGTCCAATACTTTCCAAACAGTATTCGGCCTGATCTGATCAATCAATGTTTCAATTTTTAGTGAAAAGTCACGCAAGAACCTTTTCCTTCAATCTGTTGTGTTATCCCTCCCCGGGAAAAGATATAAGTTTACTATCTGTGGTATTTGAAACTAACCTATAGGCCTACAGACAACTCCCGCACATCAATGGAAGAAAATCTAGGGCCTATGCTCAACAAACTATGGTAAGAGTATTACACGTCCGTCGTCCCTAACTGACTCCATTTCCGCAATCAAGTATACACGAAAACAGTGCCGCAGGGTGAAGGGTTATCATGTACAAATATTCACGACCAATGAACCCGTTGGATAAGACCTCCACCACATTATAGATCTGATAAACTGAATCTGGTGACTGAATCTGCCGTAAACAAGTAATTTTCTTCCAGGGAAATGTTAGCAATTGTTTGGCAAATTGTGTTGCTGTGACACAAACGACCTGAGATACTGCATCCACCCGTCCCACGGCCATCGGGTCGCTTCGATCCATTCGTCACATTACCTAGCTGTATTTGCAATATACATCTGTACACATTAAGTGTTATGAATTAATACAGCAATGCTACAAGCTGCTCACTGACTAACGCTGCGTTTACACTTTATCTCGCAAGGAGGATCAGATCCCGCAAGGAGGATCAGATCCCGCAAGGAGGATCAGATTCCGCAAGGAGGATCAGATCCCGCAAGGAGGATCAGATCCCGCAAGGAGGATCAGATTCCGCAAGGAGGATCAGATCCCGCAAGGAGGATCAGATCCAGCAAGGAGAATAGGATCAGATCCCGCAAGGAGGATCGGATCCCGCAAGGAGCATCAGATCCGGATCAAAACCGTGTGTAAACGCAACGCAGGATCAGATCCTGATCCCGGGATCTGATCCTCCTTTCGGGAAGGATCAGACCCGGTTCAATCCCGCAATTTGCAAGTGTAAACGCAACGTAAAAGACCAAAATGCGAATCTCGGAAGATAATGGGCCTGACGTTTCGATCCTAGCAGGACCTCTCTGAGAAACGAAGAAGCTATTAAGAACTCCTAAGCAATTAAAATGGTTTTTAACTTTTGGAGTTCACCAGACATTGTTCGAAAGATATCGCTATTGTACATTGGGTTAGCAATAACAAATATTGATAACTGATTATAGTGCGTGTAAGGTACACAATATTGGGCCTATGGATACAGTAGGTCAGTCAGTCTGATGATTATTTGGCAATGGCAGCGACTGAGGTATGTCTGCCTGGATATTGCTAGTCAGTGACTTGAGCTGAGACGTAAGCCTTTAGATAATGCCCTGAATTGCCTGTCTCAGGTTCGTTGTACTGACTTTCGGTATTCTTCTCGTCAATTCATGGTGTTTATTCGTTAGACAAAAGTATATTTCAATAATACCATTTCCAAATCAATGGTCAGACCGTTTACCTAGCTCCAACTGGTAATTCATTATAATTTCTTTCCAAACTGTAGAGTTGCTAGAGCAAGCTTCGGGCGTTACATTGTAATATTTCTAGCTGCACTGCAAGCTCTATCAATGTATAGGCCCTATACAAATCCATGGATCAGGCTCAGGCTCAGGCTTCGTCTCCGTCTGACAAAACCGGAAAATACAGGTCGTGGTTTATCGCCGAATTTGTCGGTTTTAGTTGGCTCGTTGAGTACCCTGTATTCACCAGGAAACTGTGGGCAAACGCTTGTTTCCAGATGCCTGTGACATTACAACGAGTGAGAAAAATAAAATTATGACCGAAGCCTAAGCCCGAGCCTTAGCCTTTATTTCGTAAACGGCCATAGTCGAGCCTCTATAAAAAAAAAAATAATGTTCAACATCTCGAGTCAATAGAGGGCGCCCTTTGTTATAAGCAACCACGTCGGTATTGCATTTCGCTAAGTGACGGCGTTCTCTACTTTGTCATCCTCTCTGCTGTCGGCATTGTGGGTGAGAATCAATAAAAAGGGTTGCTCCCAAAACGAATAAGAACCTAATTTTTTTCCTTTTTACTTGAGTGCCTTATTGTTATTGGAGAAATGGAAGTCAGTGATCTTAAGTGCTACTTGAAGTAAGCCATGATTAATTCATAGAAAAATCATATTGAATTAATCATGGAAAGGCAAGTTTCATGGCACATCAAATACACGTTTTACTGTAGATGATGGAATGACACGATGAACTACTATATACCGTATACAGTTAGCCTATTAATTACTGTATAATAAAACAATGCATAAGGTGAGTGACAATAGCTTGCTACAGGTGTTCGGTTTTGTCAAACTCTTTATAACGTACGGTCATTTGCAAGACGATGAGCGATTCTTAGAAGCAACACGGCCCATTACAACGTTAAAGGCCATTTGGGAGAGATCGGAAAACATCGATGTCCACAGATTTCCTTCTAATTTACACAGTTTGTAGATGGTCATGATAGAATCCTCGTGTTGAAATATTACGGTCTGGGATGTTGTACTTTTCGAGAAATCTTCACTCAAACATCGAGAAATAGTTTATTACTCACGAGTAATATACATTACAGAACGGTGCGTAAACCATTTTTTTTTTTTGCATTTTGCTACTTTCTCAGATTACCATTTGAGCTAAAACCTTCGCAGTATTGCTTTTTTGGAATGGATTATGGTTTAACACACAAACTGTGGCAATCGTTTGACCTTTACCAATGTTGTATAGGGCCTTTAATCGGCGGTTTATTCATCGCACGTTGAGTTAGGACGCACCGTAAGGCTTTGCGAAATCCACTCCTGCTCGATCATCCGAGGCTGGGTGTTGGTGTAGCAGTCGGAGTTGGCGTGGTAGCAGTGTTGAACGACCGCGGGGTCTTCTTCCTAGTGGTCGGCGAGCCGTGGGGCGAGGTGGTCAGGTCCCCGGAGCGCGAGAGGGCGCTGCCGTCCTCCTGGCGTCCCAGACGGAGCATGCGGCCCAGCTTCTGGCGCCGTGACGACCACTTGCCGCTCGAGGCCGGATCCCGGCACAGCTCGTTGTCTGACTCGTCGGCGGTCTTCATGTCCGCCCACCGGCACCGCAGCAGGAGCAGCACGCGCACGCGGAACTGCCTCAGGCGGAAGGCGTAGACGAAGGGGTTGATGCAGCAGTTGACGAAGCCCAGGATGACGGTGAAGTGGTACCAGCCTCCGTTGAAGTCCAGCGGACCTCCCAGGTTGAACTGGACGAAGGTGGTCTGGTTGGGAGTCCAGCATATGACGAAGAGGATGAAGAGGATGAAGAGAGTCATGGTGATGTCGCGGCGGGTCCGTTTCCTCTCAATCTTCTTGACAGAGGTGCCGGGATTGGCGGGGCTCTCTGGCTTGACTTTCACCGTAGAGGGCCCCTTGATGGCCTTCTCCTTCTTTCGCAGCGTTTTGACGATGGACACGTAGCACGTGCCCATGACGCAGATGGGCGTGATCAGCTCCCACAGGAAGAGCGAGACACCGAAGAAGGCCTTGCCAAAGTCCTCCCAGGACTCCACGGTCACGCACGCGCCGTCGACCACCGTGTAGCCCCAGAGCGGCTGGCCGTACTGCATGATGGGAGCGAAGAGCCAGATCAGGGCCACGGCGATCTTGGTGTTGCGTGCCGTGAAGCGCCTGGAGTAGACGAGCGGGTGGACCACGGCCACGTAGCGCTCCAGCGAGATGAGCGTCAGGTTGAAGGTGGAGATGGCGAAGAAGTAGAAGATGACGAAGCGCGACCACCAGAACCTGCACAGCCACTGGCCCGCGCTGCCGCTGGTGGCCAGCCGGTGGCGGTACACCCGCGTGATGCCGAAGGCGATGAGCAGGCCGCTGGAGACCAGGTCGGCCAGGGCCTGGGTGAAGATGAGCAGGCTGACCTGGTTGCGCTTGGAGCGCACCGACTTGAAGACCACGCAGGCGAAGAAGTTGCCCACTAGCCCGAACAGCCCGATGATGCAGTAGACGGCCACGCCGAAGCGGTCGCTGTCAGACAGGCCGCCGTCGACCGCGCCCGTGGCCCCGGTCGTCGTCTCCATGCCGCTCTGAAGAGTCACCACAACAACCCCTTCTGTCGAGTTATCCATCGCTGACAAGCGACACAACGCTCAGCTGAAATCACGGTGATCCCGATGCACTCACTCGTTATAATCTGGACCATTTGAAAGACAAGAATACACCATGCAATAACCGCACCTGACCAAAATGCACAAAAAAACAAACAAACAAAAATGATGGAAATTGGAAAAGCTGCCACAATTGTGTGTGATCCAGGGGCTGCTGTAGCCGGGTATACAACAAATATATTGGTCGTTTGCATCTGAATGAAAGCGGGTGTGTGATCCCTGAAGATGATAAAGCAGTTAATGGTTGAATGCATCTGGCTAGCACCCCCTACTCATCCCAGCAAAGACTACCGGTAGTCGACTAATCGGGCAATTCAAGTGATCATTATAAACAAATGTGTGACTCATTGACGCAACCCATGGATTAGACCCTGCACCACACCCACACAATGGAAGTTATGCTTGTGTTAATACTATAATACAGTTTTAAAGTACATGTAACACAATGTGTTTTATATTGCACACTGTTTAATGGCCTCAAACAAGTCTAAAAAAACAGAGGTCCCGACGAACGTGTGGCTTTTATGCCCATTGGACATGTCGGAATCTCGAAATACTGCACTTTTATTGGTCGGAACGTGTTGAATGGTGAGAGGACAATGCCTGGACTGTCTATTATGCGAAACTGATACAATGGAGCCTTTGTGTCGTTCATCCTGGTTTTGCTCGGGTCGTTTATCCTGGTTTTGCTCGGGAGTATCGCGCTATTCAGTCTGAACAGGGAATCCGGTAGTCTTGGGCCAAGACGTCACGGGGTCGTTCAGGCACCCTACTAAAAGTGGTCTATCTTCGGTTTAAACTGAAAAGGGTCTATCTAGTTGTGTCTGAACTCTGAACGGTCTACGTAGACCGTTTCGGGTACAACAAACGGTCTATTTTAGACCGCCGAGGAGGGGTGGACTACATAACCGGTGATTGATGTCACTGCCCAAACCGTGTCAATTAAGGGAAGTTGGGATTCAGGGTCAAGCAACGTGTGTGACCTCTTAGTACCAGAGATAGACTGTTTTCAGTTGAACTCAGTGAGTATGAACGCAAGGGGTTTGCAAAGAGATATTTACCTCCCGCTGTGACCACAAATGATAGACCTTTTTCGGTCTCCGTAGTACGGTGTCTGAACATAGCCTGACTTGACTCATAGACATTATAACGAGAGGCGCCCTCTTACAACATACTTTGTCCAACTTTGCTGGCCCTCACTAACGTCTTGTGAATCCTGCATTGCTGGGTTAACCTTTTCTTTGTTTTCTCCCCTGCCTTTCCTAGGGAACCAATCAGCGCGCGATCACTCAAATTAATTTACCGGGGTACATAAATCAGTTTATTATTATGTGACCCGGGTTCAACATGGCTGCTGTTCAAAGTTGACACCGTATGAACGATGATTGACTTTGATTATGCAGGACACGACCATGGTAACGGTTCATAAGAAAAAAAACCAGCGACGCTCCCAGCAATGCAGGATTCCCAAGATGTTAGTGAGAGTTGGACAAAGTATGTCGTAAGAGGGCGCGCTATTACAAATGATTACGAAGTCGATCCGACAGCATTGTGATGTCTATGAGTCGAGTCCATATCGAGAACGCACTCACAATCCACTATCGATCACTGACGTCTTGGCTCAATTAGACTAGGAATCCGGCTGTATTTTGATAGGGCCTATCTACAAACGGTTGGCAAAGACTGGGTGAACCTATGGTCTTCAATCTAAAACTTCTATGGAGAACCATTAATTTTGAATTAATTCATTTTATCATTGAGATTGAAATATATCTATATATCTATATATAATCTAAGAGATATATATATACATGTCTATATTATGAGAGAATAAGAGATATCTCTGAATCAAATTACAGTTATTTTTAAATCGATTAAATGAAATTGGAGATATCCTTAAAGCGGTTAGGAGATGATTTTTTGGAGTGTGTCAAAGGATGTGCTATTTATATCTCGAAATTTTTCAGAGATACCTTCTGCTCATTCAAAGATGCCCATAAATCAAAAGGACACAAACCGATCGAAAATTCTTTACCGAAATAAAAAAAATCTCGATCATAGAGGATCTGTAAATAAATCCAGAAGGTTGTCGAGCAAGTAATAAATATTGGCCCGGCTGTTCATGCATTCTCGGAAGGTAAGCATTCATGAGGCATTATTGGCCTAGAGGAATTTCAAAGCAAGCGATATCGAGCAAAACGACGGCCATTTTCGGCACACACACAGACGCGGAGATCATCAGATATGCTTCAAACCAACGATTCAATGAATAGAATTTAAATGTCGGCACGTTGGGGTCCGACCTTGGCTCACGTTGCTCGAATCTTTAGCAACTGTCAACAACGACCGCCATGCCATTAGTCCCGAGTCCTGATCTTGCTCTGAACTATCCATATATTATGTGAAGGGACATGAGTAAATTATGTTCACCCCGTATCGTTCCCTGGAAATGCTATGCCCCAACACGTGATTCATCTCCTTATAACAGTAAATATTATCTCTGCCTTTGAGAAAGGTCCTGCTAGGATCGAAACGTCAGGCCCACTAAATTTTAAGATTTGAATTTTGGTAATTTTAGTCAGTAAGCAGTTTGCAACATGTTTGTATACCACAGTAGATATTATTGGTAGGCATGCCGTAAGAATGAGTGAGTTTCATGAGCAGCCCACCTTGCAATTGGCTTTGTAAAACGGGCTTTTCATACTACGAAAAATCTCCGCGTTGGACACGGGTCGGACCCGTGTCCACTAGACTGAGCTTTTCACACTACACGATTTCAACACGGCGTGGGCCCGTGTAGTCCCGTGTTGAGAAGTCCCACACGTGTTGAAAGCCGTAGTGTGAACGTCTCTGGGTTGAGTTCGACCCGTGTAACGTAACGGCCGAGTGCATCACACTGTAGTTATATGGTACTATAGGGTCTATCCGTGTTGAAAGCGCGATATCGTTTGCAGTGTGAAACGATCGCGCAATACACGGGTCGAAACGTTATACGTATCGAGCAATGCAGGTGTTGCGGCGAGAAGTGTGAAAATGGAGCGAAAGTGACCCGTGTTGAAAGTGACCCATGTTGAAAGTAACCCGTGTTCAGTGACCCGTGTCCAAAATGACCCGTGTTCAGTGACCCGTGTTCAAAGTGACCCGTGTTCGACACGGATCGGACGTTCATTGTGTGAAAAAGCCTTAAGTTACTGATCTAAACTTGTTGGGAGGGGGTTTAAAATACGTTTTCTATTCTGTCGAAGGAGATATAAAAAAAAATCACCCACGTCAACTTACGGGCTCCGTACATGGATGGTAAACATGGCCATTTGAAGCGATTGTACTACACACATTAACGTTGAGTGCAGCGGCTCAACCATCTCAACCGCTCCCTGTATCCATCGTTTGAAGATCAACTTCATTATGGCAGCGCGTTGTTAGCTCATGTATACGGCAAAACCACGCACACCACTTGAGCTATTTGACAGGAGTTACATCGCAACATAATGTATACACAAATGGTTCATTTACAGACTGAGCACAGTTTCGTCTGTTTCGTCTGTTTGATGTAGGCCCATGAATACTGCTCAGCGTGTCATTTATAGCCTGTCACTTTACGACGCTATTACTAGCATAACGTATACCCGTGTGAACAAATACTGTACTAGAAACACAGGTCACCATGATCATTGATAGAGCCGTTGTAACTGTGAGGGTTTCCTGCGACCGTTTTGGTTCAATGTCCGCCCGACTATACCATTACCGGTACAACATTGGGAAGATCGGAAAACATCGATGTCCACCAATTTCCATTAAAATCACACAGTTTGTAGATGGTCACGATATAATCCTCATTTTGAAATCTTACGGTCTTGGATGCTGTATTAGTGTATACTTCTCGAGAAATCTTCACTCAAATATCGACAAATACTTTATTAATCGCGAATGATAAACTATTTCCTATTTTACAGAACGGTGCAAAAACCGTGACGGTTTTTTGCATTTTTCTACTTTCTCAGATTACCATTTGAGCTAATATATTCGCAGTATTGCTTTTTTGGGGAAAGTTTAATGGTTTAACACACGAATTGTGGCAATGTTTTGACCTTTACCGATGATGTATAGGGCTTTTAAACGTATTTCTTGAAGACCCTGCCAGTATTTACAAAGAAGCAATCACTGGTGGCTGGTGAGGAAAGAGCGGAGAGGCGTTAAGGGCAAGCACAAAGATTGTTCCGGGTTTCTTTTTCAACAAATAGTGGAGATCGAGTAACCATTATTTCTTACCACTTCCTGCAGCACGCGGATGTGCGAGGCTGACCCTTTGGGTCTGATAGCAATTAGCCTGGAGACTCATATGCATCGGGTCGTAGCCCTATTCCGTTTAGCTATACATGTATATGGAAATACATTCACCATCGTATGGGGCTGAGCTATTGCTATTAAGGGGCCAATGACTGTTGTTCGAAAGAGATAAAAGCATTAATCTGCAAAGTTCCTCTTTATCTAACCCTATTATAATGAGGACGGTTTGTTGTGACACCGTGTGCATCATCTTTTGTCACATGGATTGTGGCTCTGAAAAGATCCGGCAGCTCAACGTTTCGGGCAGTGTGTACTCTGCCCGTCGCCAGATGACTGCTATACTGCCCATCATCGGTGCTTAAAGCCCCTACACAACATCGGTCGAGGTCAAAGAATAGCATCCATACGTTGTCTGATCCAACATATGCATGGAATAGCACACCTGTGAAAATCTCAGCTCAATCCGCCAACCGAGTCTCGAGAAAATCGTGAAAACCGCTTCATTTGTTTCGCGAAAATGCGGCATTCAACGCCGTACTGTTAAAAAAATAGTTTAGATCTCGGTGAGACGTGAACGATTTTTTTTACCCTTTTCTCCCAAAAAACCCCAACATTTTAGTCAGAAATATTTCAGTGCGAGGTTTCTACTATAACCATCTTCAAACTGTTTAAGTTTCATGTAAATCTGTGAACATTTCTGTTTTTCGATCTTACCAATGTTGTGTATAGGGGGTTTAAAAGTGCTGATTGAGTACATGTACTTACAAATAAGATTGTCTATACTACGATGCAAATATCACCACAATAATTTCCCTGTTTGAAAAATGTGTAATTGTGGGAAGCAATATTTCACAATTTTTTTTCATTTTTTTTGCAAATATAAGTACTGTATCAATCTGAATAATTATTAGGGTGAAATACAAAAATGTTGCAAACTGCTTATTGAATAAAATTACCAAAATGCAAATCTCAAATTTTTTGGGCCTGACGTTTCGTTCCCAGCAGGACCTTTCTCAAAGGCAGAGCCTTTGAGAAAGGTCCTGCTAGGATCGAAGCCTCAGGCCCACTAAATTTTGTGAATAATTATCAGATTGAGAAATCAAAGCAATCCAGTAATCATTTTATGTATGTCAATACGCCGATCCAGTAGGCCACGCCCCTTGACAAATTGACCGATTAGGGTTAAGGGTTAGGGTGAGGGCTAGGGCTAGCTAGTCTATACGGGTAATCCAGACCCTAACTGCCACCCTGTAGCCCCTAACGTTTAAGGAACGTCATCACTGCAATCTGACCGTGGTTTATTTAAGTGATACCTCAGTGTTTATGGTACCAAGAACTCAGAGAAACAATTATTGAGGGACTGCGTGATACAGATATACCACTCCGGAAGTCGCTTGAAAGTACAGCGCCGAGGGTGTCAATTAAGTGTCAACCCGAATTGGCCATGCGGCCACGTGGAGGTCGCTGTGCAACCGAACTAGGACAGCATGATGATTTGACATAACGACATGGTGAGAGCACATGACCAAACGATAGGATCGTTTACACCAAATCGAATAGAATCATCGTGTAACCGAAGAGTGAACGCACAGAAGCGGGCCAAAACTGAACCCAATCAACAGGAAGGGCATGGCAATATAATGTGACATAAAGGAAATGCGGAACAACATTAGTAACGGCGAGACAAAACGACAAGACGCCTAATGGTGAAACGACACGACACAATGGAAAACTGAAAAGACACGATGCGGAACGCACACATTATCATTGACATAATGGTGAGACAGAATGGCAACAACGAAAGGACGAATCCACCACATTCAACTGTCGACTATACACTGTCAGCTATAGTAACATATGTGGCCATCACAATTTCACACCAGTAATTATTAGGCCTAGTATAACCATGGAGCTATAGCTCCATGGTATAACCAAACAGTCTCGTGTGAATGAGTTCCTGTCTGTGTACGGTCTGACTGGAACAATGTTTTTGTATGCATGTCTCGCTTGGACGTTAGTGTTTTTTCAGGTGCTTGTGTCAACCACGTCGTGATCTTTATGGGTTTTTGTTTGGGATGATTGCAATTCGATGACGGTTTGCCCCACCTGACATTGAGTTAACAGTGTATGTTCATCGCTCAGCGCTTTGTCAAATTCCCTGGTGATCTATCTGGGTGAGGATGCAATTCAATGGGTCTTTTTTTCCCGTCTGATGTGTAGTTAGCACTGTACATGTACTAAGGACTCGGAATCACCCAAAGCCAGTGAGAACACCGACCATTGTAATATTCGAGGGATCGCTAACGAGACAAACAAGCGGCGGCAAGACCCGTATTAACACCCTTGGTGACGGCAATAACGCAGGCAGAGAACTTATGGAACGAAAACGTATTCGATGAGATTTGGGGGTATGCATGGTGCATGGAGGTACTAGCATGTCAATTACCGTTTGCGCCACACTGCCCACATGATTGCAAAATGACCCCCTCACTGCTGGAATTCTCTGGTCTCATGACGATAGACCGAATCAATGTACATTATATTATACTATTGAGTTCAATGTTTCTCATAAGACCCCCCCCCTCCCCCGCACAGAAGTAGACACAGTAGGTTAAACACGGAGTCAAACTACCATTGATGATTGGTTCACAAAATTACTTGAGATTAATGGTACAGCATGCAGGAAAGATGAGAGCGAATTGCCGTGCGCTGTTATCGCATCGTCCCACACCATATAGCATAGTACCCGCGCCGACAACATTATTTTCCAAGAATAGTTGACACGTCAGCCTAACCAAACATGTCCGTCAAGATTCGATTCTCGTAAGATAACAACTTGCCATACACTCAACACTATACATGCAGAATAACGCATACCGTTTTGCGAAGAGGATTCTTGCCAGAAGTCTGTCTCCGTCAGATCATCGTGTACATGCCGCCGTGCATAGACACCAGTACTTCCACGCCTCTACTCACTGTAATCGGACCGTACGTACGTGTATACGATGCAACACCACTACGAAGCAACACCAGTACTTGACTTGACCGATGCTGTCTGACGTCTGTCAATCCTACTGTAGCGTATGGCACGATGCGTGGGGTTTATAAGCTTCGACGCATGGACCATTCGTCCGTGCGCACGTAACCCGGAAATAAAGAGCCCGCCTTGCACGTATTATTTTCAACACGAGCGAGAGAGAAGGAATTGTTTTAAGGCCGATAGCGTGCAACATGTGGTCTTTTGCCTGGAAGGTCCTTGCTAGGTAGGCTAATAGCCCTTTGCAAAGTCACTAGCGTCCAGTCGGCTGGACATTCCAAGACAGTGCAGTAAGTGCCTTCCAGGCTCCAGGGCCACGACCTCCAAATATAATACCAAGCCCTGCTCACTTAGCATTACATCTGCCCTCTGTTCTAAGAAATTGTTCAACTTAAAATTTAGTGGGCCTGACGTTTCGATCCTAGCAGGACTCTTCTCAAAGGCAGTCAGTAAGCAGTTTGCAACATTTTTGTATATCACCTTAAATTGTTCAAGTTAGTTTTTAATCTTGTATCTTTACTTCGTGACATCAACCCCCCCCCCTCGATCTAGGCCTATATCTCCCCTTGTCGCTCTGTATTCGTTTCACTGCTGTTGTATATCAGGTTCTGCTAGCATTGAAATGCCAAGCCGTTGAACTTTCGTTTCCGTGATTCGTGTATTCCTTGTCATTATGCCAGAGGGCAGACTGCAATCATGTTGGCATCATTTTTAAGTGTGCGAAATCGCTTCAGAAAATTTCGAAGTGACGTTTAAGGGTGTGGTAAATAGACTAGGAAGGGAACGCACCAGTGATAGAGTGCATAAGATGAACAACATTAACTGTGAATTGAAAGAAAGATGAAGGTGGATTTTAATCATTTTAATTCTTACCAGTACTGTATATCACCATTCGGTGGCAACCTTCCTAAATTGACAACTATGACTATTGACTGTGATGGGGCACCAGTCAGAATCATCTAAGCATTGAATGTCGTATATCTACGCCCGTTTTCATCATTAAAGCAAGGATTACCAGCAATACCGGGGCGGGTCAAACAGCATGTATACATTGCGGACTCTATAGATAGCCGGTTGAGGTACAGAGCTATCTGGTTTCATCTGCCGTTTTAGAACCCGTGTACGTACCCCGGTGTAACGATCTCAGACGGGCCTCCGTGCTGAGTTGAGCCGTGACGTCACTGGCTTACCTCAGCACGTTGCAGCAACGTTCTCAGCTGCTCAGCGTGCTCAGATGAGTCAGTGAATCAAGCACCTGGGGGCGCCCTTCATGTGACTGTTGTTTATGATTATTAGCGAACGAACACAGTTTTTAAAACTATATTTTGCTTTTGATTGTATAAAGCCAATCGATGCACCCTCAGTACGGTGAAACAACTGTAGCATTTCTTCTCCAATGTAAAACTGCAAGTTCTAGGCCTAGTAGCTAGGCTCCGTACTGAGCGTTGTTGAACTACGGGTCAACTACGGGTCAACAAACGTGCCTGAAAACGCTGCATTGCCAATGGCCGTATCGACTCAGCACGGCCTTCAAAATGGACAACTACTACGCGCACTGCGCATGACGTTTTTATCCATATAATGGTAGCGGCCTCATCTGAGCATGGGACCCGGATCAGACCGCTACACCGGACTGCAGTATAATTACTTTATCGTTTATATATAGGAAAACGCAAAAGCACTATAAATTATAGTGCCTTTATACGTTCTCCTATACATGTATATAGCTGCAAATCTAAAATAAACCTCCCGCATTACAGCACACCAAGGCTTCTGTACTGTCTCTCTGGTATTCCTGATAGAGTCTGTGGTCATCACGGTTATCCCTTATCATGTCAATTACGTACGCCCCAACCAGGAGATCACCCTACCTCGCGGGACACAGACCCATTATCTCTAGATTTGTCGAATAATTCTGTCATTATGAACCAATTGTGTCGATACCATTATGCACACTTATGCAAGGGTGGGTAATATAGGGACAATAGTGGAAGAGTTGATTTCTGCAGGTGAGCACTGGCTTCTATTACACCAATGGCCTACACAAGTCCGGCAGGAAATATGAACAGGAAACAGGATCTATCACAAAGACTCATATCGAGTCCAACGGGTTCTCTCGATGGTATCGTTGATTCCTGTAGTCTGTACAACGACCAAAATACACAAAGTATAAACATTTCACATTTTAACCAGTTTGGAGGATATCCCCTTGTTTGATCAAAGTACGGTGCTTTAATTGGGGTTTTTATATACTGACTTCCCATTCATACACTTCTTTCAACATCTGGAAGAAATCAACGAAGAAAGTCATAGTCTAGTGTGTGAATATAGATGATACTCAAACGCAGTTCAGATTAATTCAGGTTTAGATAGGCCTAGTCATTGTGTTTGACAGGGCAAAGACCTATTGCGGAAGAACCAAAATGGGATCGGGTTGGCCAGTCAATGTCAATATTGATACATCGCTCGGGGCAATATATACAAGACAAGTACGATCATAAAAAAAACTGGCAGTGAAATGACGGCTGTATCATTACACGCAAATCCTCAGTTCAGTTATCATCCAAAATGACTTCGACGGTTTTGCTTGGTGACAAACCTTGCTGTCTATAGAGGAAGCATGCAGTTCTAATCAATTGCGGTGACACCAGTACTGGAGAGTACGCCGAGTCCCAACGACCCCGTCGCACTCATTAACACTCAGTAGGTATCGAGTCAGCGGAAAGAAGAACGTTTAAAATGCCGTTCCAATACTATAGAAACGCGGCCCAAACCCGCCTGCAATGTTTGACGAATTGTGGCGATTTTGTCAGATTTATGATGTGTACACGCATCCAGAATCATCCGACATATCTCGATTTCTGCCGATTAAGTTATTACGAATTAACGACAGAGAATTTTTTTTGGTAAACATATTCAGAATTATAATCTTAAGATTTAGTGGGCCTGACGTTTCGATCCTAGCAGGACCTTTCTCAAAGGCAGAGTGACAAGGACAAAACAGATACATGTACACGAAGGAAGGGGGAGACGGAGAGTGAGTAGGACACGGATGAGAAACAAAGGACAAAGACTGAAGCCGGTATAGGGAGAGATCAAAGGGAAAGGCAAGAAGTAGGGTAGGGATTAGTGAGAAGAGGGGAAAGATCAAACAGAAGGGCAAGGAGTAGGGTAGGGATTAGTGACAAGAGGGGGAAAGATCAAAGAGAGAAGTGTGAAGGACTTAACACAAAAGAAGGATTATCAGAAAGCTGCATGGTGTTTGTCATTACCCTCCCTCGATGTTGAGACCATGTGGTTGAATAGTCGGAAGACGCTTCATCCACATTTTCTAACGGCTAAGACGGACAGCATTACTACGATGACCAAGCGATTCTATGTCCAGTACACTCATATCTGATATCGAATGATCAGGGAGATTGAAGTGATACCCAACAGGGGTGTCCATTTTACCGGTTTATATTCAGAAGTAGTTACGAAATAAACAAGAATGAGCCAAGAGTTGAATTTTTGTTCCCGTATATCAGATGCCGGTATTTTGAAGATTGTCGGGGCGCTTTCCGATCTTTCACTATCTGACACCGAGCTATCCGATAGTAGGCCGACCGGAATATCACGAGACACAGCCATGAAGCACTCCCTGATTGAATTATAGAATTGCTATTGGTGGCGATTCGGCTGTCAGGAATGAGTGGAACTAGCTCAATGCAGCTCGAACCTAGTTAGTATAGTGCAGTATCTAGATTCTAGAATGCTATTAACCCTTAAAGAGCCGGGGGAGCGGATTCCGCACCCTGTATTGTTTTGAATAGCGTCTCGGTGGTTTTTTTTCTGCGTGTTGAGTCTTTATGGGCTTTTAGGCAATCTTCTTAGGCACATTTTGACACCAATTCTATTAAAATTGGAGGGAGCGTTCTCTGACAATGAACATTTTTCAGGGTCATGGTATAGCTTGATTTACACTACAGAAAATATTACGGGATCCAAGGTGCATAGGGTATTTCTTTTCAGGATTCTTTGGCATATTTAGTTCATTAATATTGCTGCATGCAATTATTGGTTCTTCGTGTTTAATTATCATTGTCAAATTTATGCAAATTGGGGAAATTCAATAAAAAAAAATGGAAATTCAATAAAAAAAAATGAAAACATAAAAAAGCAAAAATAATGGAATCATGAACAATTAATGAGCTATAATTAGACAAAACACTGTACATTGAAATTGTACACAAATGTTAATTATGTAATTCTCTATCACCCTGCAAAATATCATTCGAATCCATCATTAAACGACCGAGATCTGAAGGGGGCCGAATTCCCCCCCCCCCCTGCTGTGAGATGGTCAAAATAACCCGGCTCTTTGAGGGTTAAGGAAGTCAAATTTTTCAGACTGCATTTATCCGGGATTATACAATATAGGGCTATGCAAAAAAACAAATCTATTTCGACGGCCCTCCGCCTCTAGCACTAGTGATATACATGTATACTTATACTGTACAATCGCCTTCTGTCTGTGAGAAAGGGCCTAGCTGCTAGTGCTACGTGTATACGATCGGAATCTCACCAGGGGCCAATTTCATAGAGCCGCTTAAGCGTGAAAATCTGCTAAGCAGGAAAAGTCTTCCTCGTGTAAGCAGGATTACAAACTACACTGCGATGCGATGCCAATTGGTTTTGACTTGCATTCTACTCTTCTTTACTTAGCGTGAAACAAAAGTGAAGTTTGGGTTGGCAAGGGGATCCTGTGGCCCATGATTTTTTGCGCTTAAGCACATTTTGACGCTTAAGCGATCGACGCTATGAAATTGGCCCCAGCCAGAGAGCTAGAGAGACGCCGCGTACATACATGGGGCACCGGCCGCCAACAATCTCGAATATGTCGAGGTCACTGGTTGTTCCGTTGGTGTGGTCCACGGAAAGAGAACCGAGTTGATGTCGTTAATGCACTCGACTCAAACGTTACTGATTAGTTTAACTTCCTGGCAACGTTCCCGTGCCACATGTGTGCAACTCCTCGGTGCCAACACACTCTTCAACGTCAACATGCTCCCCTAGCTGCCTAAACAATTGTCGGACAGTGCGGACCAAGCGCGCTTGCTGCGCGTCACGGGTGCTATATACCTGACCAAAGTATTGGAGGACTAGGGAGCATGTTGACACCGAAGAGCGTGTTGAAACCGAGGGGCTGCACACACGTGGGTTACCACTCTCGCCCCACGCTTCCGGTGAATCAGGTCCCCTACTGTTGTACGTCACGGCGTCCGAATCCCTTATGACGTCACCATTCTTAGAATCGCGACCCCACACACACTGATTTGATCTGACACAACGCGGTGATGGTCACTGATCGGCCGGATCCCAAATCCAGGATAATAAATTAAGAAACCACAGAAACTCGTAAATCGGCCACAGGGTCACCTGAACGAAATCATAACAATTCCCAACGCATCGTCCGCACGTGTGATTCCACAGTCATCACACGTGCTTCACAGGAAATACTGCCGTTTAAAGCTTAGGTATAGGCCTATACAATCATTAATAATTTTGCGAAGTTCAAATAATCTCATTCATACTTCGCCTAATCCAACCTATAGTTATACATGAAATAAAACATCTGAGAATGTTTCGTCTCAATTTGTCAACGTCATGGCGGGAAAACAGTGGAAACGTTAACTAACCCTTTTTTTAGACACAGAGGGCGATCGTTATAATTTGGTAAATAGAGCATCTTCGTTTCAACGATCGTCCTCAGACGATCGTTGGAAATCCATGCCAAATTCCTCTGTTCTCGAAGACGCCAGCTTTTCGCGCGCTACAAGAATTATGATACTTTTACTAGTGTCTTGACAAGTAGGGATTTTTTGAAATCTGGACTGCCCGATAACGGGGCACTTAATTGGGCGAATGGTGAATATACCCTCTCTTTAACATTCAAGATTCATAATAAATAAGATAAATAATAAATAAATAATAAATAATAAATAATAAATAAGACTTAAGGCTTTGCATGGTGGGTGAATCAATATAGGAAGGTTTGCGGTGACACCATGTATTAGGTCTCTTAAAGGAAGAGGTTTGGTTGTGAAAAGAAACTGAGTGGTAACTCGACGTTTCGACCAGTATGCTCTGGCCGTCATCTCCTGATCTCCATAATACAATAACCGAAAGCTAACGCGGCCGCAGAGTCCATTGACCGTTTACACGAGAGCTGTAAACAGGGGTTCCGTGCGATGAAATCACATCGATGTCAGGAACACACGGATACTTAGTCGTGGGGGAAAAGTCTCTGTCACCCGACCGCAAGGCTATTGTAAGCCCTAATGCCAGTCCCTAGTGTTCACCCCAGCCACCCTGTGGACCAAGTCCGGTAGTGACCAACCCCATAGGCATTTGAAGGTCTCCTGTGACATCATGGGTATGGTCACTGTTCTAAGATAGTGTCCAAGACAAAAACATGCCCCTATTAGAAAAACCACCCATCCATTAATCATTATTCAGTCCCCTATAGTTTTTCATCCAACCCCGTCCCTTTTTCAACATTTAATAATTTAACTATACTTGCATATTCAGTAAATGATAGAAACAAGTCCTTTTTAGGTATTACCCCAAACCCATTCGGAGTCCATTATCCATGTATAAAAGAAAGGTCCCCATCCCCTTCCAAGCTAGATTTCTCCACCTTGCCTCCTTCTGCTGGCCAAACCTCGAGCAGTCAAGTTAGTCTGGGTTTCAAATAAACCACCCATTGACCCAATCTTCATGCTTCGTAGTCTCCTTTGCTATCTGTGGTGCTCGGTCTTGTTCTACCGCAAAGTAACACTTCTCAACCCAGGCCTATAGAGACCTAGTGGTATACTAAACCAAATCTAAGTCTTCCACTATTCTTGACAGGGATGAGACCTGTTCAGCAATGTCGCACCGATGCGACATCCGTGCGTCAGCTCGGGGTTGAGATTAGTCCGGCGAGACTCGGGTCACGACAAGGAGTGACACGGACTCGGACCTATACTCGGTATAACTTGGATTTGGACTCGACTTGCACGACATGACTCTATCGGAAACAAAAACAAAAACACGACCCACCGCAAAATAATTCGATTCTGCGACACTCCGCACACTGAAGGCCGGTGTAACGGTCTGATCCTGGTCCCATGCTCAGATGAGACCGTTACCATTATATGGATAAAAAAAGTCATGCGCAGTGGTAGTTGTACATTTCGAAGGCCGTGCTGAGTCGATACGGCCATTGGCAATGCAGCGCTTTCAGACACGTTCGTTGACCCATAGTTATTTACCAACTTGCTCATTACGGAGCCTAGTACCTAGGCCTAGAACTTTTAGGCCTAGAGTTTTACATTGGGGAAGAAATGCTACAGTTGTTCCCCGTTATAAGGGTGTATCGATTGACTTCATACAATCAAAAGCAAACCGTGTTCGTTCGCGGAAAATCATAAACAACGTTCAATTGAAGGGCTCCCTTCACGTGCTTGGTTCACTGACTCATCTGAGCACGCTGAGCAGCTGAGAACGTTGCTGTAACGTGCTGAGGTGAGCCAGTGACGTCACGGCTCAACTCAGCACGGGGGCCCGCCTGAGATCGTTACACCGGGCCTGTTTTATTTGCGGAGAGGTTGCCGTGACTGTGGTGACTGAGGAGTTGACGGGACTCGTGCGACTCAGGAGACCAGCAAATGGCTTGCATGCAAACTCACCAAGACCACTTTTCAATAGCGGCTCAGGCTTCGGCTCCGGCTTCGTCTCTCTTATCCAAAAGCTGGAAAACCACAGGTTGGAGTTCTTTCTTGAAGTTCAGGCTTTGGATTCTTTCTCAAAACGCAGTGTAACATTACAAAACGAAGTCAAAGGCCCCCAATTGTCATGCCTTTTAAAAATGGATGAAAGAAAGAAAGACAAAGCCGGAGCCAGAGTCTAAGCCGAGTTTTGGAGAAGGGCTCTAGGCGACGCTATGCAAATTGTATGCATCGAACTGAAAGCGAGGCTATGGGCGCTGGATTTCCAAGATGTCGGCGAAACACTGCGCATCATGTTTGTAAATGGAATCGTCGATGTCGAGTGTGTCGCGCGTACTAACTGCACGAACTTTACTTCTAGATTGGACTCAAAAGATGTGACTGGCTCACACTTATGATGGTACACATATTATGGACTTTGCGACTCTGATTTGAGCGTACAAGACGTGCGGTACACGGTAGTTATATCGGTATGCACATGTGTAATGGCATTTTAGAAATGCGTACCCACAGCTGTGTGTATTGTACATGTGTACATGGACACGCAGCTACCGATTAGTAAACTATATTGCTTCATTATAATTATAGTACATTAATTAATTAATTATAGTACTACTAGGCCCTTCATAATTTTATGCGTTCAATTGGGGGTAAACTGAACGAAGCGTTGTCGGCCCAGAGTGCTTCCAGTTAATTAGTTAAAATTAAGAAATACGGAATTCCGTCACCACACCCGACGTAGCACCATGAGGCCCATCCGTGTCCCAGACGGATACAAGCTTTGCAAGTAAAATGCATTTAACCTCGCGGGTAAACTTCCACACAGAGAATTCGCAAGAAATGTGCATTATTTTACACTGTAACTATAAGCAGTGCAAGATGAAGGTTTTATCCTCCGATGAAATCCTATGATGATGAGGGTTACCGATCGTAATGTGGTGTCCTTGGTCAAAGTCTACCGAACTGCGTGCTAATGGGTCTCCAATTTGAACGCTTGGTGGATTCTGTACATTTTCATAATTGACTAGCCATTAGTAGTCATTCTCATTAAAATAAATGCAGTCTACTAACTCAATGGACTAGTTAATTACCCTGGTGTGCAATGTCAGAATCGTATAGGCACTCCATATCCTATCCCACCCATATTAAGCTTTTCCCAATTTCTCCTCAGAGTGTTCCCTGTCGTCTGTCAGTCTATCATTTCCCAGGGGTTTACTCGATCATGTTATAAATACCTCCGGGTTATCGTAGCTCTTCAAAAGTTAAATTTATCTACAAGCGGATCACTTATCATTCGGCTGTCTCAGAAACTTATCCTTCTAAGTATAGATATGTAAGACTTAAGGCTTTGCATGATTGGTGATTATAAGGAGGGTTTGCGGTGACACCATGACAGTATAAGGTCTCTCAAAGAAGAGGTGTGGTTCTGAAAAGAACCTGAGTGGTAACTTGACGTTTTGACCAGTATGCTCTGGCCGTCATCATTATCCAGATGACGACCAGAGCATACAGGTCGGAACGTCGAGTTATCACTCGGGTGATTTTCAGAACAGTACATCTTCTTTGAGAGACCTTATACATGGTGTCACCGCAAACCAATTTCCTTCTAAGTGCCCCGTCTCCTATCTTCTGTCACCACCGACGCATAGTAACTACCCCTCGGTCGACAATCTTTGCCCTTGTATTTCTTCTGCTGATTCAGAAACAGAAGAAACACGCTCCCCAACTTTATCCCCATGAACTGTATACATTTTATTCGTATACATACATTTTTACCTTGCAAAATAAGTAACGCAATAGCTTTGCGAAATAACGCAATAGCTTCGCAAAATAACGGAGGGAGGCGGGGAGGGAGGCAGGGAGAGAGGCAGGGAGGGAGGCAGGGAGGCAGGGAGGGAGGCAGGGAGGTAGGGAGGCATGGAGGGAGGCAGGGAGGGAGGCAGGGAAGGGGAGGTAGGAAGGGAAGTAGGGAGAGAGGCAGGGAGGGAGGCAGGGAGGGAGACAGGGAGGTAGGGAGGGAGGCAGGGAGGTAGGGAGGCATGGAGGGAGGCAGGGAGGGAGGCAGGGAAGGGGAGGTAGGAAGGGAAGTAGGGAGGGAGGCAGGGAGGGAGGCAGGGAGGGAGACAGGGAAGGGGAGGTAGGAAGGGAAGTAGGAAGGGAGGCAGGGAGGGAGGCAGGGAGGGAGGTAGGGAGGGAGGCAGGGAGGGAGGGAGGCATGTAGGGAGGTAGGCGAGGAGAAGTAGGAAGGGAGGTAGGGAGAGAGGCAGGGATAAAGTTATTGCTGCATTATTTCGCAATAGTATTGCGTTATTTCGCAAAGTTATTGCATTATTACGCACTAAAAAAATGTCGTTGGAAAACCTGGCCCGATTGGGCTTCCGTACATTGCCGTATGTGGCTCTACATAGACCTATATAGTTTTGAACCGTTGCTTATCATGAATTCCCTGATAAGTCTACCCACCGGAAGGGCACGTCAAGCATTCTCTTCATTTATCCCAACTGAGCGGTCAGATCATCGTGGTTAGCCCCAACAAACACGTCGGAACCGGCGCCGTGATATCACCCCGTAATCTTTTAGTGGCTCAACTAAACTAGCACTAGATTAGTGTGTCTACTTCGACGAGAAGAAATTAAAATGGAGCTAATTTAGCACGCCAAATTAACTAATGCTTGTTTGCCAGAAGATGAAAGAAATTGCGGCAGAAATGTACCTAAAGCTAAATAGTTACGCGTGCTGCAGCGATCACCTATTGGCTGTATACTACTGCCAAATGGATCTACCACAACGACCGAGCAGCTGGCTAGGCGTACAGTGCTTGCCATGTACATTGTACATACATCAGATAATCGCCAACCTTTCCTAGAAATGTATTCGTGAATAAACGAATAGTACATGCCTGGTCTCTCCTCCAAACCCTACAATTATTACAGTTTATAATACGGTACCTACCTGCAATCTCAATTTCACCGTGCGACCAACCTTTTTTCTTAAGGTGAGAAATTTGTTGCAAGATGAGATAATATCAAGTAGATATTTTGTCCCTATACCAAAAACTGTCAAACCCTAACGTGTGGAATCTTGCAGAACGTGCCGGCCGCGTTACGTAGCAGCGGCATCAAGCATACCTTAATTAGAAACACAAGTTACGGCCGTTGTAAAATTCTCTCAGTGCATGACGGAACGATATACCCACGTCTATATAATACAGACATTCAATAGTATCAGGCCAGGTTATTTCAATCTATCCACGATGTGTGTTCATTCGGTGTCACGTTAACCAAATATTCACTTTAATAATTTTAGTATTGCAAACTGTAAAACCGACCGTATGAATTATGATAGAATTTGGCCATTAAAGCCCCTACACAACATTGGTTAGATCGAAAAACAGAAGTGTTCACAGATTTACATGAAAATGATATAGTTTGAAGATGGTTATAGTAGAAACCTCGCGCTGAAATATTTCTGTCTAAAATGCTATATTTTGGGTGAAAAGAGTAAAAGAAATCGTTTACGTCTCACCGAGATCTAAACTATTTTTTTCGGAACAGTACGACGTTGAATGCTGAATTTTCGTGAAACAAATGAAGCGGTTTTCATGATTTTCTCGAGACTCGGTTGGCGGATTGAGCTGAAATTTTCACAGGTGTGCTATTTTATGCATAATGTTGGATCAGACAACGTATGGATGCTATTCTTTGACCTCGCCAGTGTTGTGTAGGGGCTTTAATGGTTATAGATGACTGGCATATAATAATTCCCCTCCATTTATCTATTCATTTATCTATTCCCCTGTAGACCTTCTTAATGATTAATTTCTCCTCTTGTTTGAAAGATGTGTTAACCGGCCATGTTCACACTCGGTAATATCATAAGGCATTTTCACACTCTACGGGTCAACGCCGTGTTGAAATCGTGTAGTGTGAAAAGCTCAGTCTAGTGGACACGGGTCCGACCCGTGTCCAACGCGGAGATTGTTCGTAGTTTGAAAAGCCCTGATATTAAAGCTACGGAGACCAAAACCATGCATGGCTTGTTCATAAAAAACATGCAGGTGTGCGCATTTCAACAGCCTAGGGAACCAGCACGTCCTCTTCCACTAAGGCATTGGACTAATGCGTACAGGACTACAGCCCCCGCCCATATACTGACTCCATACGACATATGTGGCTGTCCTTGGTCGATCTAAAATCTCAAGCTGAGGAAATCAATGTTGAGGGTAATGACTAACACCATGCAGCTTTCTGATAATCCTTCTTTTGTGTTTACTCCTTCACACTTCTCTCTTTGATCTTCCCCCTCTTCTCACTAACCCCTACCCTACTCCTTGCCCTTCCCTTTGATCTCACCCTACCAGCCTTACTCTTTGTCCTTTGTTTCTTATCCGTGTCCTATTCACTCTCTTCCCCCTTCCTTCGTGTACATGTATCTGTGTTGTCCTTGTCACTCTGCCTTTGAGAATGGTCCTGCTAGGATCGAAACGTCAGGCCCACTAAATTTTAAGATTTGCATTTTGGTAATTTTAGTCAGTAAGCAGTTTGCAACATTTTTGTATATCAGTTGAAATAAATGTTGATTAGATTGTACTACATCCCTGCTTATCATAATTTATGTCTGTATACGTGACAAGTTATGGACTAACTGGCGAAATGTGAACCATATTTTAATCAACATTCCCCCCAAAAAAACATTACCAGGTTAAAAGCTTGTAAAATGTTGGTTAAATTCAAGCCTAACTTTTAAATTGTGTTCAAAATCAATCAAAGTAGACCGAGCGCATGGAGAAAGATTTTGCCAAACAGTTTTTGCTGAAGGCATTCGCAATGTGAGGCAGCATTTTGAAATGGCAGTATTTATGACATTCACGAATCTGAAATAAGAAAAAGTCATTGAACGTTATAGGCTCAAGACTTTGAGAGCCTGATAGACCCTACAGAAAGACAGCAACCAACAATGGCTGGTGTTATAAATCACGCCTATACATCATCGTAACGCATCGCAATTGAAACATTGCTTATTTGTGACCCGGCACAACGACATGAAGAATAACCCACCAAAACACTTTTTGAGTAAACAACGCCTGAAGTTAAAGTATCTTCACAATTCGATTACAAATAAATTTTCTTGTTTTTTGTATTTTCGGAAATTTTAAGTATTTAAGGATATTATATTTGATATCAATTGTAAACTTATGGTATACTCTTTCACGTCATTAAAAAATCTCAAAATCTCACAAGTAAGGTTATTCCTCATTATGCTGTGCCAGGTTACATTATTTTGTTCATGGACCCGGCAAACAATCTACCACCTGTCGCAGACGATATCAAGAGCCGTTTATCATTTTGGCACAAACTTTCAGCGCCCTCTCTCTATACGCCCAGGCTAAATTACATCAAAACATATACATTCACATGTAGGTCCAGAAAATATGAATAATGCGAACTGCAGTGGCAAGAATACTAGCTTATAATACTTACCAGGTTCTCCCACGAGCTATACTGGATGTTAATTACGGCGAAGACGACCAGAAAAGATCGAACCAGACAATAGACATACTTCCTATGCGCTCCTTGCATCGAGGGCGGTCAATGGATGCACAAGACTCCAATGGGCTACCGACTATTGAAACGCTGACATTTTCGTTTCCTTTTATACTCGATTTGGATCTGATGGATTGCAATGGCGCTCCAGTAAGTAATGGGTTTTGAGCGGTGGAAGTGTTGACAAGTCGAGCGTATAACAGTGAGCGCGAGCAAGTGAGCAAGGTTGAGATAATACGTGCAGATTGGCGTGCGGATCCCACTCGGAGTGGTGTTCCAAAGGTCGTGACTGTATTAAATTATTTGGTTTGAGAAGCGGACTTCAGGTGGCAGAGCGACCTGTCCGCGAATCGACTGGGCACTTCATATCTAATAAGAGGTTTTACCGCAGGGTGCTATGAGGAGACTGCTGTCAATTCCTCGAGTGTTGTTATATACTCTCGCAGCTTCGTGATAACATAGATGTGTCTTGGCTCACAGTTACTCTGAACGTCAACTATAAGAGCGCTCAATTGGTTGAAGTATTAAGAACTCATGTTCTGAGACGACCTGTAATTGTGCAAGGTTCTGCCTTTGAAAGGTAGTTGAGCATTGTTCATGGCGTGTTCATTTTGAATGAGGGCTCGGATGTGAGATGCTATATAACTGCTTAACTGGTGCCCACCAAGGCACGCGAATCCCCACACGTATCCCATATCCCGACTCTGTCATTTCATGACACCATGGGTATAGCCTCCTAGTTTGAATCTGTTTGAATCGGCGTGACCAGGCAGACAAGTGATTGATAACACACATCGTCTAAATCGGCGGGTTTGAGTGCAACCTGTATGTACCGAATACTTAAATGCTGATCTGTCAGTCGCTTGGTCGGCTATTGGTTATGTCTGCAGTAACGAATCTTGCCGACATGTCAACTAATTCGCCCATAATTACACCATATATCGGTTCTCATAAAGAAAGGTGCACTGAATGTCTTATAACGAACTGGCGACATCGCTAGTGATATCACCAATGACGGCATCCCATAGAAACGTCTGTTTACTAAATATTGCTGAAATGCCTGAGCCGTTTTCATGGTCGGATCGATTCAAACGTCTGTAAGCCTCTTTCAATCATTCCATTCCATTCCTCCTGATGAAGGCAAACAATCTATATGAATGCTCCAATTGTTACACGAAGGCCAGACATTCATCATCGTCGGCACCCTGAATTGAGAACTGTTGCCATTAGTTCTAGCTAGCCGATCACAGCCCAACTGGATAATTCTGTGCGTTCAACTGTTTTTATCTTAAAGCGGGCCTATATAATGATTTCAGACTTGAATGGATTTCAACTATTTCTTGTATAGTCTGCATGTTGTTTGTTATATCAGAATAAAACATTGATCTAAATAAACCTTAACTCTAACCCGCACAATTATTCGTGTTTTTTTTTTTTGTTTTTTTTGTGGGGGGGGGGGGTGTTCATATCACGCGCGATGTGCAAAACAAAGGTCCCGGATCGATACTTTAGCTTGATGACGACAACTTGGGAGTCGTCGAAAACAATGAAATCACGCGCGACAGTGTGGGGTCGTGTACCTGGACTACATCATGGCTTGCACTACACATTATTGATTCCGTTATCGCGTAGTTGATGCGCGCTTGACGCGTGTTTTTCATTAATCATGCGTGGCTGAAGCTGCAAGTTCTGGCCGCGATTACGACGGATCCTGGGAAGAAAACAGCTTTCTTTCGGAAGCATTTTCTTCGTCATCAAGCAGCAGTACTAGCACAAGCAGTGACGTTGATTTCCAAAATGAAGAGGGTGAAATGTCCACGGTGCTGAGCCATAGGCATATCGGTTTGAGCCCAAGGCAGCAAACAGAGGCGCTGAGGCCAACGGACGCGATGTCCCAGTCCCTCGAACAGCCAGCGAATGATCGCCTGTTGAATAATCCTGGTACAAGCCAGTATACATTTTTATACTGTTTTTTATGAATGAGCTTTTGAACAATTCTTTTGCTAGCCATGCACTCAGGTTTTGTTCGTTGGGTGAATTGAATGTCAAAGACAGTATTACGGTCCAAGTTACTCAGATTAATAGTATACCATGGCATAGTGAAGCTTTTCAGAAGCCTTTCATATTGAAGCCTTTCCGTCAGAGCGTGTTCTTTACGAAGCGGACCCACTCGCGCCGTGTTGAAAAGACAGAAAGTACATATAGGCCTACTCCCGGATTCTTCCTGGTGTTTCGACTACAACCACCAACCACACACGATTGTGGCATCGTGCATAGCGGTGGCAATGTGTTCAGAGGGGAAAAAACCTAGCTACCACGCTGAAACTGAAACTAAACACGACCAAACTTGCGAACTTTGAACAAGCTTTACAGCGCGTATTCACTATGGCCGCCTGCTGTCACGTGCGCGCAAACAAGTCGGGGACTCCCAAGATGGACGTCACGGGTTCATTGATTATAATTATGACGTAATACATCCTTTTCTCGATTCGGCCGCGGCGCGCTGTTCAAAAGGTGATTTTTGCTCGTCATTTGGTTTCAAAAACGGAAGTCTATAATTTTTTGTCAATGATAGGCCTATTTCTAAAGGCATATGGGCCTATCTTCTTTACATGCAGTAACGTTCTCTTGTTAAGTCGATCGAGTCGATTGGACCATACAGCAATGGCCCACTTAACCTTCTTTGTAGTCCATTACGAGTAGGAATTAATGGATGAAACAAATGGATTGGAATGGAAGCAAAACAGGTTGGCTACTTACAGGACACAGGTAGTCTAATGACCCGTGGCATATTAACCGAAATGCAACGAACGCTTGATGTAGTGAAGCTGACAGATTAGAATGGTCATTCCATTAAGGTCACATTAGGCGCAGGTATAGAACTATAATAGTATTGGTAAACCACGGAATGTACTGTACATGTACCACACGTACGGGCGTCGTGTACGACAACTCGGCCTATTCCGTGTACGGGGAATAATGCGCGCAAGTTCAAACCTACGTCGCAATTATAATCATCTGGAAATGTAACGGCCCTTGCAGTCCAATTCAAAGGGAACCTTTCACGGGAAAGTACCTTCTATGTTGGAGGATGACAACGTCTCTCCATTTTCACGAAATTTGATTTGCTTGTTCAATTCTATAATCCAAAATGAGAAACCTCTTCTTTTAGAGTTCCCGGCCCTGACTGTACGCGTGGCGAACATACCGAGGGATGGAAGCACAATGGGGAAAAACGACCCCCTTAAAATATCTAATCTAATATAAATTCTGTCCAAGAAAAGGGAATCCTTTGTCTGTGAATACTTGACGTGTAGACTTGAAACGATCGATTTTGATTTCGCGAACTATCCGCTGATAAATTCAATTATGCCTTTGTTATTCGTGTTTCGAGTTTAACGCTATCTATACTGGGGGCGGGTCCTAGGAGACCCCCCTCAGTGTTTTTGGTGACTGGGAATTTACGATTCTCGCTTCATGACGTGCTGATGCCATAACTATTGTCCATATATCGGACATAACTAGCTTGTGTTACATTCAATCATCTACCTTGTGTTACATGTCAATTAGTATGCGCGTGACATGTCATTACAATTGCGCATCACTCTGTGTGCAATTAAAACATGATTAAAACAGTGGCTTGTATTTTTTTTTCACGAATCAGGAATAGGTGTTGCACTAACTTCAGGCTTCTGCATGAGCCTGATAGAAACTATAGTCAATATGTGGAAACAATAGAATAAATAAGATCTATACACATAAAAACCTAATAAAAACAAACAATAAAAAACATAGGCCTCGAGACATAAAAAGTAATGGCTTTTTGTTATAGAGGGGAGTTTTTATAAAGAGTGATGACTCACAGAACCAATTAATTATGCTTCCATATGAATATGAGACTTACTGGGCAAACAATAGCATAGGAAATTCAATTAATGCAAAACAAACAAACGAACAAAAGTCACATTTTTGAGAGGAAAATGATGAATATTGATAGATTACGCAAATTAACTGTGCATATAAAATACATAAGAACTGAGTAATTTAATCTTATTCGATTGTACAACCCAATTCTCCAACGTTCTTGAGGTTCAGACGTTTCAAAATAATACTGATTATGGAATAGTTATGTCATGGAACTTGCAAGTCCTGCTCTCGAAATATATTCAAGGAATGATGCGGCCTACATGCTTGAATCATGCGTGAATCTTTCTGCGTACACCGTACCTGCCAGCTACCCCCTTTGTCGTTAGTCTCTCATCCGTGACCATTATTGCCCAACCACCCCTTCCTATTTGGTTTTGTCCTTGTCATTCTGCCTTTACGAAAGGTCCTGCTAGAATCGAAACGACAGGCTGTTTGTCTAGTATGCGACGACGCGACTATACGCGCTGTCGACGAATGACCCACAATGTGCCGTTACTTAGCAGAGACGGAATGGTCGTTTGTCTGATACTGCCAGTTTTACAACAACCCCGTGTTTCCGAATTCCTCCATGGTCAACCTAACTATCCACACCAGGACTATCCGTCACTTTCTGTCAGAATACACGAGCAGCGTTCCAGCCTTATAATAATCAGCAAAAGGGTTAGCCTTGTCCAAAGCGGTCTCTCCGGTACAGTACGGCTCCGGGCAGAGATCCGGGCCAAACGCTCGCAGACCACGGCACAACGGCACTATACCACGCCGGGTGCAAGCTATACACGGCTCGCAGACCGCACCGCTGCCATACCACACACAATAGCCTGTGTCCGTACATGTGTACGAGCCTGTACGCAGCTGCCCTGGCCGCCCTGGCACGCAAGTTACAGGCGGGGTATGGTGCACAGCGTTCGTAAGCTATGAGCGGATCAATGGGGCTGTATTTCGCAACGATGCTGCGCAAAGCTACCTGTATTTCTGAAGGCCGGATTTTAATTTCTAAATCGACGACCGACGCCTTGGTCAAGGCTACAAGAGGGTACATGAACATGGCTATAAAGCGTGGAGTTACTTGCCCTTGTTTGATGAACAGATGCTAGTCCTTGGTTCCCGTTGCTCCTTCCGTTGCTGCTGTAGTAATTTTCACTATATAAAAACGCATATATGGAAATCCAGGCGGCCGTAATTGGGTCAGAGGTCAGGTTTCTAAAGGGTCCTTGAAGTATTGAATGGTGTCTGCCCTGCCTAAAGGCCACTGATGACAGACTGAGAGACAAGGGGTTTTGGTACCAGTAACAATAAGTGCAATAATGCCAGAGTGCGTATTATGGGCATGGCAAATACACGTTCTACACCTCGACACTGGGTTTTGGTTTTGATGTATACATACCAAATACTGCATCCACTTATCAACCTACCAGCGTTATGGGAGAGTGTACTACATGGTAATCTAAGCAATGTCAACAGCAGCGTATATAATCGACAGTGCGTGCAAGGTTTTTGTTTTTGTCGAGAAAGAAAGGGGAGGGTAGAGGTGATGAGGGAGGGCAGGGCAGGGCAGAGAAGGGCAGGGCAGGGCAGGGCAGAGAAGGGCAGGGCATGGCAGGGCAGAGAAAGGCAGGGCAGGACAGGGCAGGGCAGGGCAGAGAAGGGCAGGGCAGAGCAGAGCAGAGCAGGGCAGGGCAGGGCAGGGCAGGGCAGGGCAGGGAAGGGAAGGGCAGGGCTGGACAGGGCAGGGCAGGGCAGGGCCGGGAAGGGAAGGGCAGGGCAGGACAGGGAATTAGGGAAGGGCATGCAGGGCAGGGCAGGACAGGGCAGGGCAGGGCAGGGCAGGACAGGGCAGGGCAGGGCAGGGCAGGACAGGGCAGGGCAGGACAGGGAAGGGAAGGGCAGGGCAGGACAGGGCAGGGCAGGGCAGGGAAGGGCAGGGCAGGGCAGGACAGGGCAGGGCAGGGCAGGGCAGGGCAGGACAGGGCAGGGCAGGGCAGGGAAGGGCAGGGCAGGGCAGGGAAGGGCAGGGCAGGGCAGCGCAGGGCAGGGGAGGGCAGGGCACCCAGTGCGCAAGCCACCGTCGGGCCGCCGGCGGCTGAGCAGCGGCAAGCGGCATCGGCACGCCGCCTTGCTACCGACAGTGGCCCGCCGATGGTTGCCGCCATTAAACCACCGCGTAAATATAATCGGTTTGCCACTTCCGGACCGCTAGCGGACCGTTGTGCACTAAAATGTGGTGGTCAAGCCGAGGTCGGACCGATGAGGGACCGACTTTGACACTTTTATAATATTTATGGTTCATGGAAATTATTTTAATTTGGCCTATAAAAATACCGTAGTTAAGTTTTGGCCTATTGTCGGTGTGCGTACATGCCGAATCGTCGACAGCAAACGATGGAACGATTAAAAACTTCAAACAAACATTCAGTTCCATCAAAAATACTAGAGAGGGGCTCAGTATCTTTGGTACCATCTTAAAAAAATAAATGTTGCCACAGTGAATCGGCGAGCTCAGCGAAAAAACTTACTTGTTCAGTATCGATTAACGCGTTATTAGTGTCAGTAGTCGGTTTTTGGTTTTCGGTTTTCTTATGCAGCAAGCGTGCATGGAACCGATGCACTAAAAGAATCGATACCAGCATAATGTACGACGTATTATGTTACGTGCGCGCGCATCCGGCCGTTAAGCTTGAGCTTTGAATTGTCGCTATGTTTATCCCTGACCGCGATCGTGCACACCCTGCTCCCTGCTCCTACACCTAGTGTGAACTCCGTTGTTTTCCATTTCAACCCGAGGTAAGACCTGTTACTAGTGTTACTTTTTTCACATACATGTTGGCCTTTATTAAACAAATCAGTGTGGGATTTCTCGGAAGCAGCAGCTTTGTTTTCCATGTCGAGCTGTACCCAGAAGTGTCACAATTGCGGGGTCCTCCGTCCGCTGCTATCCTGACCGGAACCCCACACTCCACAGATAACATGGCCTTTTTCCCATAGGCTACTGAGTACTGTGTAACGTTCACTAGACACTAGTACTAGTAGTACTAGTAGTACTAGTACTTAGTAGTAATAGTACTACTAGTACTAGTGTGGCATAGGGCTCAGCAGGTTCAGCGTAACTCCTAAAATACTGCTTCATTTGGCCCGAGATTTCTAGCGAACATGGCTTACATACCAATCACCTGAGTGCAACTGTCAATGTGGCGAAAATTTGTCGATTTCCACCAAAAAAATGGCAAAATCATCCCGGTTCGGTCGCAAGATTCAAACAGCAGCTCCGCAACTGGCAGTCTGGTCCGATCCCCTACTGTACGTCTTCGCAGCTAGCCGCTATACCAAGTAACTTGGACCCGACAAGTCACCCTTTTTTATCAAATTTTGAAATTTCAAAATTTGATAAAAAAAAGGGTGACTTGTCGGGTCCAAGTTACTCGGACTACCGTACTACAGGAGGACCAGACTGCCAGTTGTGGAGCTGCTGTTTGAATCTTGCAACCGAAGTACCGAACCGGGTGGATTTTGCTAATTTGTTTGTGGAAATCGCCACATTTTCGCCACATTGACAGTTGCACACAGGTGATTGGTATGTAAGCCACGTTGGCTAGAAATCTTGGGCAAAATGAAGCAGTATTTTAGGAGTTATGCTGAACCTGCTGATGAGCCTATGTCACAATAAAACTAAATTTAAAAACTAAAGTCTAGTACTAGTACTACTACTAGTACTAGTAGTAGTACTAGTACAGTAGTAGTACTAGTACTCAGTAGTAGTACTTGTAGTTGTAGTAAAGACAAGTGAACTGTATGCATTACATACACAGTAGTCAGTACTCAGTAGCCTATGAAAAAAAGCATGGTTATCAGTGTGGGGTTCGTAGTACTAGTCCGAGTAACTTGGAAGTTGGACCCGACAAGTCACCCTTTTTTTTTTATCAAATTCTGAAATTTGGAGGGACGGGTGACTGTAGGGTCCAAGGATCATGGCTATGCATATTGAGGATTCAGTGAGAATTACAGATTCCAATACTGGTCATTTTGTTTTACTGACGTTTGGGAAAAGGGAGAAAATTTCCCCTCAGTTGATCGAGAAGATTCTCTCCCATCTGACGAGCCAACAGGCGGCCATCTTTGATTTCAAATTGAAACGGTATACATATACTGTTCATGTATAAACGTAAATCGATGACGTTTTGACAGATCTGCGTGCACAGTGGGTCTGTGTGCATGCGTGCGCGCGTACGGACCTGCCAAACGTCATCGATTTACGTGTTTACTGAAGTCCCGATTCAAGCGCAGAATTACCCGTCATGCTTGGACCCTACAGTCACCCGATCTTCCAAATTTCAAATTTCGATAAAAAAGGGTGACCTATCGGGTCCAAGTTACATGTCGGCATCGGCGTAAGTCGTCTCAAAAATGCCTGTCCCGACGTTGCCGACTTAGCCGAGGTTTACTGTACTCTGTTAATTCACATTTCTCAAGTCGGACCGGCAGTAAGGAATTCTAAATTTGACCAAATACTCTGTGGTTCTATTTCTCTTTCTTTTATTTCTAAAGTGATATACAAAAATGTTGCAAACTGCTTACTGACTAAAATTACCAAAATGCAAATCTTAAAATTTAGTGGGCCTGACGTTTCGACCCTAGCAGTAGCAGGACCTTTCTCAAAGGCAGAGAGCCTTTGAGAAAGGTCCTGCTAGGATCAAAACATCAGGCCCACTAAATTTTAAGATCTTTTATTTCTAGTTAAGGTTTCAGAATTTGTTAGTTGTGCATGCAAATCACTTACTTTGCTGAGGATAGAATTAGGTTTTAACAATGACTTTGTTGGACAAAGTTTTTTTATAAAGTTGCAAAATGTACAACATGTACTCGTTTCATAATAATTGTCTGATCTTTGAAAAAGGTTGTACCCGTCCCATTTGTTCATTCTCTAAATTGCTGAATTGTCGTTTCAGGCATAGCAGGCAAAGAGAAAGTAGAAGAAACCCCACAATGTTTACTGCAGCACATACATCCCTTGCCATTTTGCAACCATGTTTATTTGAGTATACGTATTGGTTTTGTTTCTTTCATGCAGATGCCATCCAGAGGAACAGAGTGATCAGTAAGGCATCTGATTCAGAAATACAGCGAGAGGTTGCTCACTTTTTGAAGGGTGCTGCAGACAGATGTGGCTGAAGGAACGACAAGTCTGTGCTGCTGCAACTGCTAGTGCTACTGCTGCCATCTTTGATAATAATAGCGCTGACGAGCAGCAATAGGCTGCTGTTCTGATGACATCAGTTTGTTTGCAGGTGCCTAATAAGTATGGTGTGGACCAACGACAAAGGACTTTAAGTACCTTTAAAAAGCATGCCCATAAATAAATTGATGTCATCACTACATGTCTATAAACAAATGCAAACTAAATAAAGCTGTCTTCAATGCTAATTCAGCAGATTTTTCTGGTGACAATCATGCAGTGTGTTTGGTAGGCTAAGATAATTTAAGTGACAACTAGTTCACACATCGAAAGTTGTAGACCACAGTAGAGCCGTTCCCACTACGAAAATAATCATGATTTGAATCGTGATTCAAAACCCTTTTTTTTTGGTCGTGTCCACACAGGCCAAATAATCGCCTGCGAGCCGATTGTGGTTAGCATGTGGTCGTGTTGTGCAACCGGGGATGGTGTGACTCGCTGAGGAATGTAAACAAACCCTGTGCTGCACTTACTGGCAGGAAATGCCTGCTTGCGCAATGCATCGTGGGCTTAAACAAAACACAGTGGCTATTGTTACGGCAGCCGTAACGCAACTTCCATTTTCTATAGTTACGGTACTGCAACTGCGCAAGCGCGAGGACACATGCCAGATCAAACCACGCCGGCCGTAACATGTACACTGACTTTGGAAGAGCGATGTTAGTGCGAATGGCGACGCTGCCGTCCAGCCATCGTGCTTGATCTTGATTTGTTGCATTTGCATGATACATTCGTCATTATTTGTTGCCACTGTTTGATTAAATAAAATTTCAACGTTGATTTATAGGTAATAGTTTTATAATTTGTATAGTGGTCTTTTAAACCTCCCTAAAATCGAATGACTTCTCGTATTTTCTGCCGCTACAGCACGCTAGCGAAGTCAGTACATGTACAGTACAGTGCATCGCTTACGGCTTTGTTAGGGACCCGGTTTTTTTTGCCGATCTCACCATGCGAGAGCTTCTTATATATATGATTGTAAAAGACACCTTTTTTCATTCCGATAATGACAGGGATATTGCTTCAAGACAAGCAAATTATGTGCCTACAGCCAGAGAATATTACACCTGGTTATTTACAAATTACCTATTAATGATTACGTACAAAGAACCCTAAAAATTACTACTGGATAAACAAGTCAAAGAATCAGTGTAGCAAAACATTAACAAAATGGTTTTTAAAATTAAAATTAAAATTACTGGGCCTGACGTTTCGATCCTAGCAGGACCTTTCTCAACGTCAGGCCCACTAATTTTAAGATTTGCATTTTGGTAATTTTAGTCAGTAAGCAGTTTGCAACATTTTTGTATATATCACCTATAGTACCTGTAAGAACTCTTTTTATACTTATGCCCTAAGTTGTCCTGAATTCACACTGGCATCAACAATGAACTACCTTTTCGCCTCTGGCACTGGGACATCTGTCCTTCCACTAGTGATTATCTATGCAGGGAAAAGTTTGGCTAAACTGTACACACTGCATGCTTGTAGCGACAGTCCATTATTATACTAGGCCTATTACTTTATCAAGGCCACACCATAAAAGTGCCACAGTTACCAATCAGAGTTGCTATTTTAGCGGTAAACATGTATGTACATGTACTGTACAATGAATATTTGAACTGTATAGTTTTTTGCCACTTTAAGAAATAACAAAGTACAGTATACATGTACCATTGATGTTATACATTTCAGCCTCCGTGTGCATAATTTATGTGATTGTTGCTCAGTTTAAAGTAAAAGGGAAATGCAGGGTTCGCCGCGAAAGGAGCAGGGGTGGGGGGTGGGGGTGGGGTGGGTGTGGGACTGTAGGACGTCGGTCTCTCAGCGGTCCACCGTAGGTAGCCACCGGCTTGGTGATTGAGAGGGCGGGCCGACGTTGGTCCAATAGTGGTTTGCCGCTGGTCATGAAATGATAGCCACGGTCCGCCAGCGGCCCGCTGGCGGCAGCCACTCGGATGCCGCTGGCGGGCCGACAGCTAACCGACGGACATTTTTTCGGCGGTCCACCGTCGGCGGCCACCCGCGGCCCGACGAAGGTGCCGCTGGTGGACCGCCACTGGACCAACAGCCTATTGCTAACTGGGCAGGGAAGGGAAGGGCAGGGCAGGACAGGGCAGGGCAGGGCAGGGAAGGGCAGGGCAGGGCAGCGCAGGGCAGGGCAGGGCAGGGAAGGGAAGGGCAGGGCAGGACAGGGAATTAGGGAAGGGCATGCAGGGCAGGGCAGGACAGGGCAGGATCGAGCGAAACTAACCATGATTCATTCATGTGTGGAAGATGATTACACACGCGTTTACATGGGAATACCTTGTCCTGGTTTCCCATCCACGTTGACCAATGAAGCCTGTGGAGGTACTCAGGCAGAAGGCACGTCTTCTGTCCGGACTCCTTTGAAGAACGGCCCTCTGCGATGTGAAACCACCCTTTCCTAGAAGTACCTATAATACTCCCTACTTCTTCTCCTGCTGGGCGGCAAAGCACACGGGCTGGGAGTTGACACGACTAGAGCTACTGTCGTGTCAGACCACTTGGCTCTTTACTCTCATTTCCAATGAGCAGTTAGTGTGTATCTCATCGTACGTGTTAGGTTTAAAAGGTTTGCAATCAGGTAGTAATGAATGGCATCAGTGGTACACTCTACTAAATGGATGTCAGTCAGTTCTTTTCGGGAGTCGCACTCTCCTTTGTTCTTACATTATTGTCATTAATTGGTTTGTTGATTAATCAAACCAGCAGTGCCTGAGTGACAGGCCCGCTGCAGCGGCTGCACACGCTGAGTTTTCCATTATTTGAAGTGAAACAAATCAGACACGTGGGAGATATGCCCTTTCGGCATCGTAAAGCGAATTAAAGAAGACGTACCGGTCACATAAAGGACAGATCTAAACCCCTGTCCGTAGGAGAAATAAATTTGCTCTTTCTCTTTTTAAGCGCGCCGGTCTTAGCTTAATGTGCAGATCGCTTTCATGAAAGTCAAACATCTTGATTTATTTTTCTCAGCCAAATGTATGGCTTAGGCAATTACTCATTTGTATGAAGAGCCGTTTTAATATTTATTACTTTCGCGACGATCTTTTAAGTTATTTATAGATAGCTGTAAATGTTTTCATTTAGAGATATATCCATACATGAATTACCGATATCTCTAAATATCTTTAGAAATATCATTAAACGTTGAATAAAATATTTAATGTATATTAAAGATATCTTTAAAGATATATATATCTTTATGATTTTAAGCAGCTCAAAGTATGCACTATTTCGAGATATATGTAAATCATTAAATTAGTATACATGTATATCATGAAATTATTTAAAGGTATCTCCCAAAAAAAATCAAATAATCGTATCATTTAATGATTAAAGAATACGGCAATTAAATATATCTCTAAAAGAATCACACTGATAATAGGGTCTATTTGAAAAGTATTCGAACGAATCGTGGCATAAATAATAAATGTTCATCTGCTTTCCATACAGTTCCCATCAGCTCACGTAGGGCCATTGGAGAGGAAATGGAATACAATGCACGCAGGGCGGAGCAGACGAGGTCCGTGTGATGTGAAACTATCGAGGTCCGTCTTGTCTCTCTCTCTCTCTTTGTTTAGCAAATGGAGTCGGGTCGGAGGTCATGCGTCTCGTGCCAGCTCGGCTCTTCCTGTCATGTCTACGTGACCAGTATCACTCTCTGCTCCCCGACATAAATAGGCCTAAAAAAAAGCCAAACCACATTTTGATTCCTGTAGTCTGCCCTTCTTTTCAGAGTGGCTAGTATATAAACCGGTCAATGACATTTATATAATAATTGCTGTTTTATTTTACCTTCTTTTCCAACAAACCAAATACAACGGGAGCTGACTGGGGAAATTTCTGGCCGTTTGTGAAAACAGGGAAGAACATTTAATTGGACCAGGACTTCTGGCTTCAAGTAACAGCGCTCCTGAGCTATTCAGCCCTCAGCTGACGCCTTTTTCAAATTGCGTCTACAATTGTCAATTTGTGCTCCCTTCAAAATAACAAGTTCGATTGTATTCCTCCATCACGAACATATCCTTTGCTGAAATCGGTAGCTCATTTGCACTGTCTGGTATTTATACAATATGGGTGATTCACAATATAGTGCGCACTCGAGAGTTTGCAACGTTTTGGCCAATCATAATGCGCGAAATCTGTCGACCCATGCACATTTTGAAATGGTCGACCAATGATCTCCATAATAAAGACTTGCATTGTTATTGGCCAAAGCGTTGCAAACTCTTGAGGGCGCGCTATTGCAAATCGCCTGTATTAATTGTTCAAAGTTATGCTACTTTCCAATCACGTCGTGTTTATCGTGTTAATTAACGACCAGTATTTCCCAGTTCATGAGTGGGCTGTATTCCATTGCTACTCACCAACACGCACGCGCACAGATCCCAGCATGTACATTGCGCAAGCTCAGCCCAAAGACCAAAGAGCTTGTTTACAAATAATTCGTGCAGCACCAGTGCAGACTACATAAAAATTAGCTTAGCTTTATTTTAGTCCTGACTTGTGCGTCTACAACAGCGTAGTAATTTCATGGTAAATTCACCTTCTCGTTACTGGAGTAACTGTAGAAGCCTTCACCGTATGCATGCATCGATGTTTGTAAAAAAAAAACCCGTTTTGCCCTTTGACCTCCTGACCCAAGTTGACCCATTTGTTTGTCAAGTCATGACTGACTGGAGGGAAGATTTTTGCCTCCGATTCGCGGCTGGTGACCGCGGGTTACCAGACGATTGGAACGCCTCTTCACGACTAGTGAACTCGACGTGAACACGGTAATCACGACGCGATTGGAACGCAGCAATACTAGCCGTGAAATTCGAGACGCGTAGAATAGAAAACATGTAGAACAGGATCTTGTGGTCGGGTCACACTAAGGAACAATAGCTTTAAGGCTGTGGCGTCACTACATGTATCGTGTTACATTGTCCGTTATCAGTATGCCCGTCATGGCCCAGTTATTGTCCGCTCGTTCGTTCGCCTCTGTTCATTCGTCTTCAATAAACCTTTTCGACGTTCGCAAAGCATCATGGGTAGAAGACAAACTCGCCATATTTTTATCGCACAACTCTTTGGCAAAGCGCTCAAGTTCGTGATTTGTTGAATTGTTTTCTCCCCAAAATAGATGGAGTTCAGGAATGAAACTCACACAGATGTTTTGTCTAGATACCAGCAATACATTATATTTTGTTGTTGAAACGTTCAGTGGATAGTTTCGGAGAAATCAGTGAAAATTACCTTGGTGGCTGGATGGCAAACGCAGTGCGCGCATGCGTACACAGCACGCCACTAGCTGAATGCGGTCACCGCGTTGCCATCCAGTCACCAACGGAATCCCCATTAATTTCTCCGAAACTACCTACTCAACGTTTCAACAAAATATATATAATATTGCTGGTATCTAGACAAACATTCTGTGTGAATTTCATTTCTGAACTTCATCTATTTTTTGGAGAAAACAATTAAACAAATCACGAACTTGAGTGCTTTGCCATAGAGTTGTGCGATAAAAATACGGCGAGTTTGTCATCTATACCCATGATGCTTTGCGAACGTCGGAAAGGTTTATTTCCGTTGTTCGTATTTGTCACGCTCATCTTGGCTCAAAGGATTGAACATGCATAGGGCGAGAAATTTCGTTGGAATTTTATTTGGTTGATAACACCTGACGTGATTACCAATAGTCCTTCTATTTTATTCACCCCACGTCTCTTTTCACAATGATCTTCCCCTCTCTACTAATCAAATGTCAACTGTTTGCCCTTCCCTTTAATCTCATCACATCCTATACCAGTATCCCAACCAGTTACCTTCCAATTTTCTTTTGTCCTTGTCATTCTGCCTAGAAAGGTCCTACTGGGATCGAAACGCCAGGCTCACTTCACGGTACGTGTGCGATGTATTTTGTTTGGACACACTCCACGCATATTTATGTTATGGGAGCATGAGGACGAGACGAAACCAGACAAAACGAAACTAAAACAAAAAAAATAAACTGCGAAATTCGAAATACTGGAATGAAAATAACATTTTATGAAATGTAAAATGCAGTTAGTCGACTAGAGCAAGATAGGCTAGAAATAGTTTCGCCAGGCAGCACGGTAGGTCACATAACAGGTTTTATATTTATATTTCATCTACTAATATTCTCAACTTATTTTCTATCTCTATTTATTTCGCTTCAACCCGAATACGGGCGGAATCTGTCGACACTTTCCAGAAGTGCATTGTGGTCGACTGATTCCGCGCATTGTGATTGGCTAACGCGTTGCAAACCCTTGAGGGCGCACTGTTATTGTGAATCACCCGGATTGCATTCGTGGTATAAGGTTAGATCGGGGTTTAAATAATTTTGTGCTGAATTGTGTTTCAGGCACATGAATTACACGGACTAAATGTAAGAGGGCCTGTCGGATCGATGGCGGTTTGTTTTTAATTTATGAAGAAATCTTGCCCTCCAGTAGTTTGAGAAGTTTGGCCAGGGCAGGTAGAGTGATTTCATCGGATAGATCTTCCTTATCAGACTCCTTGCTTTGTAGCGATTCCTCGGGTACATGTCTGCCAGCCAGCAGGCCTGAGATCAGGTCCTTGGCATGGACTGGTGTCTTGACATCATCAGGCTCCGCCGGCAGCCACGCAAACTCCGAGTCGGGGACCGGACCATCCAGTCGGCTGACGTCATCGGAACCGTGGTCTAAGATGAGGGCGCTATCACCGTTGTAGTAAGACACGCGCCCGGGCGTGTGGGATTCCGGCGGATCTTCGGGCAGGAGCGGCCGGGCTGCTTCGGCGTTGGGTCCGGTCAGCGAAGCGGCCGGGACTCGGCGCTCGATAGCGGCAGGGACGATGTACCGCCTGGCACGGTGATGAGACGAGACGCCGGCGGGCTTGCCCAACCCCGAGGCTGCCAGTCTGATCGAGGCGTGCCGAATGTCCGACAGAGGCCGTGCAATCACAGCCTGTGCCAGGAGCGCCCAAAGCACAGCCACTCTCAGCATTGCGACAAATCCAACCTGAAAAACAAGAAGAGCCATTGAGTCTAAAATCAACAAACTACATTTCAAGGCATTTACGAAGGGTTGAAGAATCGATTCCAGGGGACAGGGGGCTAGTCGGAGTAGGTTGGAGTAGGGGAGAGGTCAAAGGGAAAGGCAGGGGCCTAGTCGGAGTAGGTTGGTAGTAGGGGAGAGGTCAAAGTGAAAGGCAGGGGGCTAGTCGGAGTAGGTTGGTAGTAGGGGAGAGGTCAAAGGGAAAGGCAGGGGGCTAGTCGGGGTAGGTTGGTAGTAGGGGAGAGGTCAAATGGAAAGGCAGGGGGCTAGTCGGGGTAGGTTGGTAATAGGGGAGAGGTTAAATGGAAAGAGACAGAGAGAGAACTAGGGTAGCCAACACATTGCCATGCAGGTGTCGATTATTTACCGCCCTCTTGGGACGTTGAGGCCATGCGGTTGAAATATCCAAAGACGCTTTTATGCACATCTCCCGGCTCAGATAAGCAGCATCGCTGCGATGACCCAGTGATTCTATGCCCAGTATACTCATAATAATGCTTGGGATATTGAAGTGACACCCGACAGTGGTGACCGATTGAACAGTGTTGATAGTAGCCTTTAATACATGTGACCCTTTCCCCTTAGGGATACTATGCAAGACATTTAACAGCCCAATACAACATTGGGATGATCGGAAAACATTGATGTCCATAGATTTCCTTCCTCGTGTTGAAATCATACGGTCGGGCCGCTGTACTTCTCGAGAAATCTTCACTCAATTATCGACAAATTAAATAGTTTATTATTCGCGAGTAATAGACCATTTCTAATAAGTAATAAAACCTGCGCAGGATATCTTGTTTGGAATGTTGAATGGTTTAACACACAAACTGTGGCAATCTTTTGAAACTTTTAAAACCCATTCCATATGTGACCCGTCACATCGTTATGAGGATAACCCCCACTTTTGAGATTTGGAGATTTTCTAATAATGTGAAAAAGTGAACCATTAGCTTTCAAATGATATCAAAATTTCCTCCAACACATTAACTTTCCGAAAATACAAAAACAAATAAAACTGAATTTTAATCGAATTGAGAAGATACTTTGACTTTAGGCGTTGTTTACTCGAAAAGTGTTTTGGTGGGATATTCCTAATGTCGCTGTGCCAGGTCACATATGTAAGGAACACAAGTCCGGTCATAATAATAATAGACACACAAGGCAACTTACCGAGTTATTGGACAACTTGAATAACGAGAGCAAGCAACGGTTGAGTTGAACACGGAACGGGACAGTGATGCTGAATAAAGATACTGCCCCGATATCAGGACATCTTGTACCGAGCCAAAACAAGAGGTAACCAATCCCGGCTCCACGCACATTTGAAACGGACCAATTGGCGTCAGCCCATATGGCTCAATGGTTGACGTCATACCCGCTACGTCCAACGGACAATAGGAGTCACAGCTGTGGGGACGTTGATATCGAAATTGGCATTTGTCAACGGTGTTCAAACGTACCTTAATTAAAACTCACGACTGGAACAAAAGAAGCGCGAGTGATGGCAAATACATGGCGGTGTTTGGGATGGCAGTAAACCCACGTGTCTCTGAATAATTGACTGGCATTAGAACAATAATCAACAAACATTAGAATGCCTACGAAGAACACACTGCAGTCACTCCCAGTCACATGTTGTTGTTTTTTAATTCCTTTATTGGTTAAATTGTTCATAAAAATATTTCAACATCATTGCATAATATATTTACAAATATTACAACAACCAAATCGGCTGCTGTCCAATATCTCAATAAATTCTAGCTCAGGAAAAAAATCCTGAAAATGGAGAGTGACTTTAGTAAGGATTTGGTTTGGGTTACAACCTTTTATCAACAAAAGTAATAGAAGCAGACGTGGTCAAATATCCCATTGGAGAGTTCTTCAGAGAAAAGGGGGTCTTCGTTGCTACTTTCACACAACAGAGTTTATCATTTGGTTCAGATAATAATCTCTCTCACCTTCAGACACAAGGTATGAAGACCTTTATAATATTTCACACTTCGTACGGACAACCTCTAAATGCATAGACAAGCAAACTGCCACAGCTACTTCAATAACGTTGTTTCATTATTCTGTCTCCGTCCTCTCCTTGCTGAAAAAGCGTAAATAAAAATCTCTTCATATCTTTTTTTATATTGAACATTATTCACATTCCTATTTGCTTCATACACAAGTTACTTCATTAGTTTAATTGCTGCCTCTTTACATTGATATTATTTAAACAAAAATTATATTCACCGTCATGAAGACTAACAGAAAAAAAGGTGACTTCTTGTCGACGCTCGCTTACGTGGTATGGCATGCTCATGCAGGTTGCAGTTACAATTAAAGGCGATACAATGAAGCATCTTTCAGGTGATTTTTTGGACAGTCATTTAGCGTTATACATTTCAGAAAGAAAGAGGTGCGTTCGAGAAGGATCCCCGTGTCGCTTTTGGTTAGCCGCGGCCTGGGCTCGGGAAGGCAGTCATGGAGCTATTAATGTTCGGATGGCAAAGGTGACTCTGAGAAGCTAATCGAACGCCTGCTTACGAAAACTAAGGCACAAATGGCTCTATTGCAACAAGCTTAATATACACCCTTGTCTTAATCTCATATAAACAATTATAGGTTCCAGATAATACAATAATTCTCTGGTATCACGACCACTGCCGGTATTTTACTTTTACTCATAAAGTGGGACTCGGGCTATATACTTGAGAAGATATCCCCACTCACCTGCTGTAATCAAATCACTTCAAGGAACTTCGTTCAGAACTTCGTTCACCTAAGTGCACTTACTCTGCCATTTTGTTTTCATTTTTTCACATAATTATACAAAAATATTTCGTCATATGCATAGTTCATATTCGCATAAATATAGGCGCGAGGAAAAAAAACACTATATATAGCCTATAATGTACCGTAATAAAAGTGGTAGCCATTCAGGGTCAAAGAATCGTCCAAATGTTGACCTCATTTTAACGTTAAGGTTAAAATGCTTAACTCAACTTTTGTCTCGGACAACAAAATTATAATGTCCATTGGTCGATGTGCAATATAGGGTCCGTTCGCTGCATGTCGAGCTCGACCTCGGCCTCATTAAAATGCTACGCCACGCCCCCTCCTCCAGTCCACCCACAGCTGGCCTATCAGGAGTCGATATCGCCTGTCAGTCAAGAGTGGCACCATTTCACGTGTCAACGGTACGCGATATTTTCCGTACCACATTATTCACTATGGGCCCATATGTTTGTGCACAAAACAAAGTATATGGAGGATTGAGTCTCAGGTTACGTTGTAGTCGCTGTGCAGAACGCCGTATTGGCTGTGCATAAAGCTTTTCCCTCTAGCTTTAACTTCAACTGGTATAGCCCCCTCCCCTCCCCCTTGCCCCCCACCCCATAAATTGTTTGTGCACAAACATATGGGGCCATAGCGAATAATGTGGTATGGAAAAACAAATCGCCAACGGTACGCATTAGCCGACTGGTGTTATGAATGCTCGAGCTATTCTTACACAGTGAATGGACTTGTAGAGCTTCAAAGTGGATGTCCACAGCGCACCTTTTTGACGGAGGGCATATAGCTGTACCAATAATACACTAGGTCTGTGTTTCATAAATATAACATGATGTCTGTTTTTTTTCAATCAGACTTGTGATAGTGAACCTCGTGTGTTGACGCCTTCAAAGAGGCAATACAATAGAAACACTAGCAGTGTGGCCGAAGCCAATGATTATCCGTTTCATTAGGCCAACAGAGGGCGCTATACTCGCCTCACCATCCATCACCCATGTAACTATTCCGGGCAGTTTTTCCACCCGTAATGTTACATTCATGTTGATGAAGTGAGTTGTGAAATAAAGATATTTTTTACAGGGCAAGACAATACATTTTCATCTGAAACCTCTAAGTCCCTTACTTTAAATCTAAAGAAAGGGGAACTGCTAAGTTGTCCAAATTAAGTAATATCATAGAATTCTAGAAATATTTCCAGTTTAGACAGTCCATATCAACTGTCAATAGGCAGATATCGGCATTGTTCGTTTGTGCAGCCCCTCGGTGCAACACGCTCTTCAACGTCAACATGCTCCCCTAGCTGCCTAAACAATTGTCGGACAGTGCGGACCAAGTGCGCTCGCTGTGTGGCACGGGTACTATATACCTGACCAAAGTATTGGAGGACTAGGGAGCATGTTGACATAATTATATGAGTGTGGTGACACCCAGGAGCTGCACATCCGTAACAAATCGTTACGAATATAAAGGGATGTAGATTTGATGTTTCTCATTAATGGGTATGCTAGAGAGTTCAAGGTCAGGAAACTCCTCAGGGCCTTGGACCGTACAGCGTGAGCCTACATTGCCCATTGAGGCATTCACAGCTGCGGGCCCGTAGGAACAGCGCACGTAACGCAACTTTTATTAAGTACAGGGGACCTCAAAACTATAAGCAAGGCCTCGCTCACTGTGCGTAGAGGTCTAACCGCTTGAATAGCGCCCTCAATAGACACTTACACATACAATCAATCGTTCAGCTGTCCGCTACGAATAGGTTTAACATAAATCTGTTAGTATGACAGTCGTAAACGAGGAATGTGCATTTTATCCAAACAATAAGTCGGTTGTGTCGTTCCTCGATTGAATCAAGAAGACATTCTCAGCCGGAATGTTTTGCACCACGGGGCAAGTGACTATAGAGATTGGCGTTAGTCTAACAGTTAGAGGTTATGGCATGAGCAAGTGCCGGAGCTATTGTGTATGCCGTACACTGGTCGGGCATGGGTTGTTGTACAGGCAGCCTGGGTACCTCTCAGTCGCTGTCCATGAGGACGGTCAGGTCCACAAGATGGAGGCCATTGTAGTAGGTCACGCGGTGCTCAGAGGACGAAACACTACGCTTCCGAAGGGCTGCAAAAGCGAACAATTGAACTATTTAAATAAATGGGAAAATACATAGCATCGGATAATCCAATCTGTACGATCTCTCAATTGCTGTAGGCGGGTTTACGACTTAATGTATTAAGGCCGTGTCGGAATTTGTTGTCTAGAGCTACGGCTAGATCTTCGCTCCATTGGAAACACACAGAGATGCGAAGACAATAGCCGTAGCCGTATCCCTGGAAGCCCGTTACGGACACGGCCTTACTCTCAGAATGACAGCGGGGTGTGATCCTTCGAGATATATACGCCAGTTATTGATTATGTGCTTCGGACTGGCGCCCCACACTGCATAGACGAGTTGACTATCAATGGAACGAAGTCCAAAATGACGACTGGACAGCTCAGACGGTTTCTTGCTGTGTGTTCAACCAAAGACCGGGAGTTCAATCCCAATCAGTCACATTGATACTAAAAATGACAAAGGAAACTTTGCCTGGACTGGGACTTGAACCCGAGACCTCTGGTTGGGCGTACCGCCGCTCTTACCATCTGAGCTACCCAGCCCTTAGATTAGTAGCCTTTCCAAATAGTCAACTATAGTCTTTGCCGGGTGGGGGCGCTATAGTCAGAAGCAATTCAACCATTACAACTGCCGTTTTATCTCTATGGATCATACCCCTGCTCTCACTCAGATACAAACAAACAATTGCTGTCAATCTGGCTATGCGTCGCAGCTGGCGGATCACAAAAATTGGATACAGCTTTTTTGAATTCAGATGAAACAAAATGAAAGAGTGGCAAGGAACACATTCAATGTTTTCCCAGACAAGGACCAGAGAGAAAGACATGAAAACAAGAAGATGTGAAACGGAGTCACATTTTCTTTGCCAATTTCTCGAGCTTTCAAAAAATGTTCAAAATAAAGGCGGTGTTTTACCTCAAAGAGCCGGGGGAGGGGGCGGATTCCGCCCCCCCCCTGTATTTTTTTGGATAGCGTCTCGATAATTTTTTTTCTGCGTGTTGAGGCTTTATTGCCTTTTAGGCAATCTTCTTAGGCACATTTTGACACCAATTGTATTAAAATTGGTGGTGCCGTTCTCTGACAATGAACATTTTTCAGGGCCATGGTATACATGTAGCTTGACGGAAATGTTTCCATTGACTTACACTACATAAAAGCATAGCATCCAAGGTGCAAAGTGTATTTTTTTTCAGGATTCTTTGGCATAATTAGCTCATTTATATTGCTGCATGCAATTGTTTGAAAATGAAAACAAAAACAAGCCAAAACAAATTGAATCGTGAATAATTAATGAGCTATAATTATACAAAACATTATTTTTTTCAAATGAAATTTTACACAAAATGTTCATTTTGTAATTCTCTATCACCCTGCCAAATATCAATCGAATCCATTATTGAACGACGGAGATCTGAGGGGGGCGGAATCCGCCCCTGGCTGTGAGATGGTAAAAATAACCGGTAGACCCTAAAGGCGGCCAAGTTGAATGCCGTACATCAAATGTATTCATGGCTGCTTGGCATAAATTAATTTCGGGACCCATTGACCTTCCGCAGTCGAGAGATTAACTCATGAATATTCAGTTGTGACGTATGGCATTTTACTCGGCCTCCTTTAGGGTCTACCAAAATTATTGTCCAGCAAAAGTAACTCCTAAACTGCATGTACATGTAAGCATACCCGGTGTGCCTTGCTTCACCAGCCAATAGGATGGTCTGTCCTCACACAGTATCATGGCGTGCAGGCCGAAGGGAGCCATGTCGGAAATAGGCGGCATCTGTACGTGCATCGTCTCGCGAACGGTGTCCATATCCAGCGAAAACTCGCCTCTCTGAAAAGTCAAAAAGGAGTCATTGAAAGAGGACTCTCCAATTCAGTGCGTGAGCGCTGGAAATAGCGAATTGATACTGGAGATTTGTCACTGGAGATTGTTCATTAGCTGTGAGATTTGGTACAGTAGACTATTAGGATTTAAAGGGTCTGTGCAATGAATATCACAGTCAAGCTCATTTTCTGCTGTCATCTAGGGATCTAAAGTGTACACACATATTGGCAAGCTTCTTTTTCTTAGTGGAGTGGATTATATTTTTACTCAAAAATTATCCTTATGAAAATGAGGGCGCTATTGTAAGGTGGTGTCAGGAACACAAGGAAACCAAACACAAGGAAAACATTAACTTCAAAACTGCAAATTAATCCCTTTGGGTTAGGTTTGGTGAAAATCATTTTGGCAGTAGATCAACAGGTTTAGAGATAGGTCTGCATGAAAAACCAGAAATTTTCAGAAACTTTTGTACACAACCATGCAACTGAGTTTCTGTTGCATGATCCAGTGATGACATCACAAAATGAATATTGAAATTGTCATTAGCATATGAACTGAAAACTTGTAAATACACCCCAGAAAGAGTGTTAAAAGCAGGCTGATTGTTAGGAACATTGCAAAACAGTTCTTTACCATGAATTAGAGTGAGAACATTTGCATTGCACAGACCCTTTAATGCATGCTGCCCTAGCCCTCCCAAAACCCTTCAAATGGACCCAGATGGTTTACCCACGTAGTTACTACCCCAAAAACATTAATTCACGTCACCAATCACACACGATGTTAGCAGGCTTTAATATATCATTTCCTCTCATAGGCATACCGATCGGTAATGATATATTGCTTTTATGACAGGGCAAACTAGAAATATAAGTCAATTCTAAACAATTAATAATCATAATCATACTCTTAGCAAATGACATACTATTGTAGTTTTGACCAACGATATTAAGGGATAATGCTAAAGTTAAAATAAGGAGCAAACCCCACCCGTACATTTCATGTTTTGTTTCTGATGGTTGCCAAATAAATGTGAACGCTGCATTAGTCACAGGGTTTTTTCCTGAAAAAGGCCACCACGCATTAACCACACACATACATGTATAACCTATAGGCGGATACAGCGGGCGTCAGGGATCTTACAATAAAAGGGCAAAACTCTTGCAGCCTGGCGTCAAAGAAACGTGTGCCAATTTAAACGCCCGTCATGCAACCCGCATGCAAACACACGTTAGTCGGGTCCCCTGTGTCATGACGGTATGATATTGACGCTGTCTAATTCGCCGTCATAGTCGGGAAGTCAAGCCGAGGTCAACCTGGTTCACGCTTTGCTACAGACCATGAAATCGGATTTTAGGGGTTGGGAGACGAAAATAACTATAACGGCGGCTATCGATGGTATATGTGCCCATACAGCAAGGCAGCCAATCACTCTCTATTTTCTGTCTTCATTTTATTTCGATGTATTTGCGTTTACATGCCCTACAGTTAGTACACAAACTGCACGGACGGTTGGCCTCCTACAGAAGTAGCTGGAGCCAGCGCTGAGGAAACGAGTGTGAACTCGGCAGGAAGTGACGTCAGACTACCACAGCGTACAGGCGATGTTTGTCAGGGTATATCATGACCCTTTTTATTCAAAACGCGGTTAAGGTTCAGGCCTTGTAAATCTTTCGTCCATTTTAAAGTACAGGCATGAAGAAGGGAGGCCTTTGGCTTGATCCTTGAATGTTATAGGCCTACTGCGTTGGGGAAAAAAAAGAATCCAAAGCTTCAACTTTAACCAACAATTCAAGCCTGTTTTTTTTCCAGTTTTTGAATAACAGAGACGAAGGAGGGTTTTGGATAAGGGGCTATAAATTATCTGATTGTGAATTTAACTCAATAGTACGGTGCCCTCTTTTGGTCATCTGAATATGTAATATGTTTTACCTTGAATCTAATGAACGCTTCCAATAGAGACCGGGGTGGAATAACTTGTTTCGTGTCCATAGTCATGACGAAGCACACATCAACTGCACGATCCAGGTACACCGTTATCTCCTGCCGACAATACAAACAAATACTTGATAGTTTATGAATATCTTAATAAAATTAATTATCTAATGGTGGTTCACGCCTGCCTAAGCTCTTATCTTAACCTTATCTTAAATGGATGGGCTTCGATGTGGCGAGCTAAAAGGTAGGGCTTCATTTATTTTAAAAGAGGGTAGAGATAATTTCTTATAAATTTATACTAAACCCACAAAGAGCCAGGCTATTTTGATCATCTCACAGCCGGGGGTATTCCGCCCCACTCAGATCTCGGTTGTTGAATGATGTATTCGAATGATATTTAGCAGGATATAAGTGAATGACATAATGAAAATTTGTGTCAAAGTTCATTTGAACAAATCAATGTTTTTGTCTAATTATAGCTCATCAATTAGTCACAATTCCATGTTTTGGTTCTTTTCATGTTTTCAGTGATTTTTTATTGAATTTCCTATGTTTTTATTGAATTTTCTATGTTTTTTTTATGGATTCCCCATGTTTTTTATTGAATTTCCCCAATTTGCATAAATTTTACAATGATAATGAAACACGAAGAACCAATAATTTCATACAGCAATATTAATGAGTTAATTATGCAAAACAATTCCTGAAAAGAAATACCCTATGCACCTTGGATGTTATGCTTTATGTACTGTAAGTCAATGGGAAAAAAATCGTCGAACTATACCATGGCCCTGAAAAAAAATGTTCATTGTCAGAGAACGGCACCTCCAATTTTAATAAAATTGGTGTCAGAATGTGCCTAAGAAGATTGCCGAAAAAGTCATAAAGCCTCAACACGCAGAAGAAAAATCACTGAGACGATATACAAAAACAAAATATATGGGTGGGGGGGGGACTCCGCCCCCTGCCACGGGCTCTTTGAGGCTTAAAGGGAGTAAGTGCACAGAAAGTTCAACAAGTTCTGTTCGTATAGCTTCTCTTAGTAACGGGTATTTTTGGACAGTTTGTTTAGTAACGTGTCCCGTAACCTCTCAGAACTCTGCAATTATGGGAAACTGTATCCTGGTATAATGAATAAGTATAAAACCATAATATTTTGCTGCCCTTGTGAATATCATAAGCAACAAGCCATAATTAATATTCACAGGAAATCGAAGGCCAATCAATATCATCATGATCATTGTACGACAGTATTTCGACGCAAAAACCTCGTTCGGTTTTACCACTGAGGTATTTCTTTTCTGCCTCCGTGGTTTTACATGGCGTCAGAGTTAACCCCATGTTAAATTCAAGCAAGCGACAGCCAGTATCCTCCCCATATAATTAAACAGTATAATGACCTGGGCTGGATTTCACAAAGACTTACGATACATCGTAACTCAACTTACGATGGATAACCCAGCGTAAGCTGTGATACAGCGTATGGTGTCTGTGCATCGCTCACCGTTTACGATGAGTTTGGTGAGTCACCAAAATCAAGTTCAAACTTCTAAGATACCTTTATTGCTAGAGAGAACATAAAAATGCTTTCCTATGGTGTATAATAACACTTGGCGGTTCGGATTCATAGTTGGTGTTCGGTGACTTCAGGAAGTCCTGCATTTCAAAAGTAAATCTTGATTTTGAAGGGCTGCATTAGCAAATTACACTTTACACGTTTTTTTTTATGAGAGAAGGTCACATATGGGTCTACGTTAAGTCTTGCAGCAAAGCTGTTCCCAATTATCATAAACCGTCCTCATGGTACATGTTATCTATGCCAGACATCATAATAATATTGATATCCAACGGCATTGTTACCGAGCTTAACGTGCATAATTCGTTCGCGTGCCTTATCGGTTGTACGCTGTGGGTTATATGCAGTCGTGTCCTCGGAGATAACATGGCGGACACACATAAGCCGACAGCAATGAGGGCTATATTAATGCAATAAACCAGGTTCCAATGCCCGCTGGCGCTCTAAAGGCGACAAGTTACTTACCGCCAACACCACGCGATATGAGCTCGGTAACTATTAAGGCACCATGGCCGTGACCGCGTAACTTGATATCCAAAATATGTCTCTGACAAGTTGGGAACCCGGAGCAAATTGAAATGCGGTCGCTGTCGATCATGATTTTACCTCAAGAAAACGGTATATACAGCTGGTATGCGTCACCTTAAGCAGTCAGGGAAATTCGTGTTAAATTGAAATAGCCAGCAAGTAATAGCGCGACGGGTTGCGCTTACATATTGGTATCATGACTGTGTAACATAACTGAGATTTACCATTTCGAAGAATAGTAGAGAGAAAAATAGAGCAATATGCAAAACCGTTGCAAACTATTCCCTAACTAAAACGGCCAAAATGCAAATATCAAAAATTAGGAGGGCCAAACAGGCCCTTTCTTAACGGCTTTGAGAATGGCCCTTTTAGGTTCTTCTGGGATCGAAATATCAGGATTTTCTATTTTTATATCATGTATAATTTTCATGACCAAATAATTTCCCGTTTACCACTTCTGTGAACGTTGTATCACACCGCCCAAATAGCATTATTCTGATTTGTAGGAAAACCTTATTGAATGAAACATTAGTGTGAATCATCGCACGGTTTGGTACATGAGACAGTTGAATCGACGATGCGTGTCATTCCGCTCTCGTGAAAGTCACAGACATCATAGACCGGCTCATTTGTAATCCCCAGCATGGATTGTCTGCGCTTACATTGGAGAAGTCATACAGCACGGTTGCCGGGTTGTTGGCATTGATCTCAGGCACGTCGAAGGTTTCGATGCTGCTCTCCTCATCAGCCGTCATGTGCTCACCATACCCAGCGTCCTGGCGCTCGTCCGGAAGAATCTTGATTTCACACTCGCCCATGTACGCGTCCTGCAAAGAAACACGAAGAAGAGGTGGAACGTCAGTATCGAGATGGTGGCGATGATGTCGGTGGTGGAGGTAGTGGTGGTGATGGCAGTGGTGGCGGCGTTGGTAGTGATGATGGTGGTGGTGGTGATGTCGGTGGTAGTGGTGGTGATAGTGGTGGTGGTGGTAGCTGTAGTGGTGGTGTTGCTGGTGGTGGTGGTGGTGGTGATGTCGGAGGTAGTGGTGGTGATGGTGGTAGTGGTGGTGGTGGTGGTAGTGGTGGTGGTGGTGATGGTGATGTCGGTGGTGGTGATGGTGGTGATGGTGGTGATGGGTAGTGAGGACTGAGCTTTGGCGATTTCCAAAACGGAAACGCAAATGACTGCGAATAAAGAAGCATAGTTCTGTCAGGATCATAATGGTGGTGATGGTGGCTTTGGTGGTGATGGTGGTGGTGGTGGTTGTGATGGTGGTGATGGTTGTGGTGGTGGCTTTGGTGGTGATGGTGGTGATGGTGGCTTTGGTGGTGATTGTGGTGTTGGTGATGGCAGTGATGGTGGTGATGGTGGTGATGGTGTTGATGGTGGTGATGGTGGTGATGGTGGTTTTGGTGGTGATTGTGGTGTTGGTGATGGCAGTGATGGTGGTGATGGTGGTGATGGCGTTGATGGTGGTGATGGTGGTGATGGTGGTTTTGGTGGTGATGGTGGTGTTGGTGATGGCAGTGATGGTGGTGATGGTGGTGATGGTGGTGATGGTGGTGATGGTGGTGATGGTGGTGATGGTGGTGATGGTGTTGATGGTGGTGTTGGTGGTGGTGGTGATGGTGGTGATTGTTGCGGTGGTGGCTTTGGTGGTGATGGTAGTGATGGTGGTGGTGGTGGTGATGGTGGTTTTGGTGGTGATTGTGGTGTTGGTGATGGCAGTGACGGTGGTGATGGTGGTGATGGTGTTGATGGTGGTGATGGTGGTGATGGTGGTTTTGGTGGTCATTGTGGTGTTGGTGATGGCAGTGATGGTGGTGATGGTGGTGATGGTGGTGATGGTGGTGATGGTGTTGATGGTGGTGATGGTGGTGATGGTGGTGGTGGTGATGATGGTGGTGGTGTTGATGGTGTTGATGGTGGTGATGGTGGTGATGGTGTTGATGGTGTTGATGGTGGTGATGGTGGTGATGGTGTTGATGGTGGTGATGGTGGTGATGGTGGTGATGGTGGTGATGGTGTTGATGGTGGTGATGGTGGTGATGGTGTTGATGGTGGTGATGGTGGTGATGGTGATGGTGGTGGTGACGGTGGTGGTGGTGTTGGTGATGGTAGTGGTGATGGTGGTGGTGGTTTGGGAGGTGGTGGTGGTTTTGATGGTGATGGTGGAGATGGAAGCGATGGTGGAGATGATAAAGGTTAAATGATGGTGATGAGCGTGACAATGGTGATGTGATCATTCCTCCACATCAAGAACTGAGTAGAGGAAGCTGAATCAGTTGCACTCTTCCATAACTTCCTGTGGGATTTCAGATTGCTGAAAACCAATATTTTGGATATTGTCTCTGAGGTATAAAATAAAATGAGTGGCCCTCTACATCACTGGAAGGGATTCGCAATACCAACTTCCAGACTGGACATGCAGCTTTTCATGAACGCCTTTGTTCGTGGTCAGCGGGCAATTTCATTGAGCACCCAAATTTGCTGACTCACAAAAAAAAACATGACCCATAAAATAATGATTGACGTGCCATCTCAAATTCCACTTTTATGTCATGCTCAAGTAACGAGAAACGGAATACAAGTCCAAAGCAACTGACGTGCTGGTGAATTGTGGCGTCTTATCAAATTTACCTACAGGGAAGACTTTCCACGCTGAGCTGATTTTCCCCTTAAAGGCCCTATACAACATTGGTAAAAGTCAAAGGATTGCCACAGTCTGTGTGTCAACTATTATACATTAAAAAATCAAACCCTGCGAAGTTTTTAGCTCAAATAGTAATCAGAGAGAGTAGACAAGGAAAAAAACCCGTCATGGTTTTTGCATCGGCCTAGTGTAAGAAGCAGTTATTACTCGCGAGTAATAAACCATTTGTCGATGTTTGAGTGAAGATTTTTCGAGAAGAACAGCAGCGCGGACCGTATGATTTCGATCATGATTATCTACAAACAGTGTAAATTAGAAGGAAATCAGTGAACATCGATCTTCCCAATGTTGTATTTGGCCTTTAAGCAGCTACATGAAAATGTGGCCTGGTCTGTTGGACTGCTTTACAGAGCTCTCCGTATGAGTACAGGAGCCCTAGATGTTCTTTGCCTATATGACCGTGTATTTTATTCATAGAGTAAAGTAGATGATATGATCTGAATACACTAGTATCTAAGTGGGTCTTCTGTTTATAATTATCATAATAAAGATGGGATCCATATACGGGAACTTGCCGCAGATACGGTATATAAAACTTTACGCACTCAATATTGTACCATAATATCGAATGGCAATTCGGTACAACCTTCTCTACAAGCATGATAACTACAACTATACTGCAGAGATCAAGTGGGATACAACACAGGGGGGAATTAGTGAACTCATTGGCCATTTTGTTGGAGTCTAGCTTTCTCGTCATTGCTGATTTGTAACCGACACCATGCACAGGGACTGTAGTTTACAGTTGCTATCATGTCCAATATCCGCATATACACGAGATGTATAAAGCACGTCTATTCAATCTTAGCACTTCTTGTTATTTTTACCCTCGCATGGGTAAAATGAGTTACATCCATGTCAAATAAGGGAGAGGGGGAATGAGACTGAGAGTGAACAGAATATGTGGAGATACTCCTGGAGAGAGAGAGAGAGAGAGTGAGAGGGGGGGAGAAAGAGAGAGAGGGGGGGGAGAAAGAGAGAGAGAGAGGGGAGGGGGGAGAAAGAGAGAGAGAGAAAGAGAGGGGAAGGGATATAGAGAGGGGGGAGAATGAGAGAGAGAGATAAAGATGGGGAGGGATATAGAGAGAGAAAGAGAGAGAGAGTGAGAGGGGAGAGAGGGAGAGAGAGAGAAAGAGAGGGGGAGGGATATAGAGAGAGAGGGAGAGAAAGAGAGGGATATATAGAGAGAGAGGAGGGAGAGAGATAAAAAGAGAGAGGGAGAGAGATAGAAAGAGAGGGAGGGAGAGAGGGAGATAGAAAGAGAGAGGGAGGGAGAGAGGGAGGAGAGAGAGGAGAGGGAGAGAGGGAGAGAGAGAGAGGGGGAGCAGTGGAGAGAGATCGAGGGAGGGAGGGGAGGGAGGCCATGGAGAGAGGGACGGAGGGGACGGAGGGGAGGGAGAGAAAAGGAAAGAGGGAGAGGGAGATAGAGGAGAGAGGTAAATAGAGAGAGGGAGGGAGAGCGAGAAAGAGAGAGAAGTGGAGAGAGAGGCAGAGAGAGGTGGAGAGAGGTGGAGAGAGAGAGAGAAAGAGAGGCAGAAAAAGAGATAGAGAGAGATAGCTGAGTCTGAGACCAATAGGGGAACCGTTCACAGAGTTTGGGAGTATGTTTCAAACTTCGACAACTTTCTTCCGTGGGTTTCAATTCGCCACCCACTGACCAATTGTCACACAGATATAAACTGAGTCAAGTCCCAAATTTCACCTCGGTATACCGGATCATTAAGAAAATACATGTACCACAATGTTCAGATAACTCAATCTCATCTGACATTTAGATAACGAGGGCAAAGTCCCAACGATCACCAGTGGATAGGATTGTTATAATGAATTACATGTATCTTGTTCCTATACCGGTAGCCTGGCTACCAGTAGAATCTGTAGCCATTGTAACTTCCACACCACGTAAAACGTTCCGAAGGTACATTCATAACAGACTTTCCTAGGCTCCAACATTGATACTATTGTGCTAATCTAATACTTGTTCATACTTACACAGATTGAATTTGAACATACTTGAGAATGAAATGCAAAATGAATTTAAAATTGTGTATCCATACTAACCCATACAGTATAAGCGCCGTACGGGTTTCAACTAGCAAAGCACACATTGCACCGTGCTTGCTCAAATTGACCCACATCCAAAACTACGGATACAATCCCTGAAAGATGGCACCCTGTTTATATAGCAGGGTTCAGACAGAGGTCACGAACTAACGACATCCGTTTATAATGGGTTTTATGTCAGGAAGGCCGAACTGCCAGCCTGCGTTGATATTAGGTTCAGGTATACGGGGCTGAGCTTTGGCAACTTATCAGAAACGGAAACGCAAATGACTTTCCGTGCCCAGAAAAAGACACGACTTAGTAATTGCTTGCACCTGTCGGATGCTTCACTCAATCCGCTGTCCTTGCCACTGGAGGAATACCCCAGTCTTGGGGTTTGGGATTGGGCTATCATTTTAAGTACGTGTCCCCTTACAGTTTGCGTCTAGCATTCAGCAGCAGTGATCTGCGAATAATTCACAGTCAACTCGTACAGTAATAACGGAGTGACGCACGCGTGGAGCAGATCTTTGCTTCACTTATCGAACTCCAACACAAACCCAAATTGTGCGTCTGACCAAACGTCTGGGCGGTCCTTGTTACAAACATCCTCAGTCGTGTTTCTTCTATCATAGCGGAAGCTTTCCTCCACGCCCCAGTCCTGTTCATTTATAGCTGTACCATGGCTGCACTGAGGAAGCTTGCGTTACTGATTGGGTTGTTACTTGCCTAATTTGTCTAAATCCAAATCACATCATGTGGGTCCTTATCCCTGAAAGACAGTTTGAGAAATGACCAAAAGAAAAGTCATGGAATCTTTCAGCAAAGGTCTCCCGCAGTTTGGGTAAGCTAATCCTTCAAACAGCGGCGCGATCGAGTTACAAGTTTCCAGAGCATGTCAGGGAGTTCTCCTGGTAAGTAGCTATACACCACGGAGCTACAAGGTTACACGCGCCTTCCATCCATGAAAAAGGGAGGGGGAGGGGAGGGAGAGGGTGTGGAGGGGAGGGAGAGAGGGAGGGGAGGGGAGGGGGAGGGGAGGGGAGGGGAGGGGAGGGGGAGGGGAGGGGAGGGGATGGGAGGGGTGGGAGGGAGTTGGAGGGGGAGGGGAGAGGCGGGGGGTTCAGAAAGGTCACGTGCCGAGCTCGCGACTTCCTGAGGCAAGAGGGCACAGGAAATTAGCCAACAGGAGTAAATCTTTCAAATCCGTGCCACTTAATGAAATCAGGGCCGAGTTGGCAGCCTGCCAATTACACATTAGCAGCGGGTCTATTTTTTCCGCGGGGGGGGGGGGGGGGCTGCGTTGCTCGCACCACGGTGCGGGAGTTAAAGCGCCCCCTACCATTCCCCTGATGCCATGCCAGTAGTACGGCGGACAGCTGATTGGGCGGCGCGGATTACTGGTCTGACTGTCCCCATGTCCCGGTAGTCACTCCACCTGTTACCGGGTGTCGAAGGGTCAGTGCCGTGATCCAACCGGGCACTGGAGGGGCTGCGAGGGGAGGGGAAGGGTTGTAGCTGTTGAGCAACCGCTATAGCCACCGCTGTCACGACCACGCCTGCACACATCGGCAACTGATTGCCTCCCGAATAAATTACCCGGCAATCAACGAGGCCGTAGAAAATAAGTCAGAAAGCCTCCTTTTCCGCGAATGTCCCAGCCGCAAACCGGATCGTTTCATTATTTCTCAGATGCGATGGGTCCTAGCGTTCAAGGGCCCTTAACCGTGCCCTGCGCCGTAGACTTGTGCAGACTGCGCCGTAGACTTTTGTAAGACTACGCCGTAGACTTGTGTAGACTGCGCCGTAGACTTTTGCAGACTGCGCCGTAGACTTTTGTAAGACTACGCCGTAGACTTTTGTAGACTGCGCCGTAGACTTTTGTAAGACTACGCCGTAGACTTTTGCAGACTGCGCCGTAGACTTTTGTAAGACTACGCCGTAGACTTTTGTAGACTGCGCCGACTTTTGTAGACTGCGCCGTAGCCTTTTGTAGACTGCGCCGTAGACTTTTGTTGACTGCGCCGTAGACTTTTGCAGACTGCGCCGTAGACTTTTGTAGACTGCGCCGTAGACTTTTGTAGACTGCGCCGTAGACTTTTGTTGACTGCGCCGTAGACTTTTGTTGACTGCACCGTAGACTTTTGTTGACTGTGCCGCAGACTTTTGCAGACTGCGCCGTAGACTTTTGTAGACTGCGCCGTAGACTTTTGTAGACTGCGCCGTAGACTTTTGTTGACTGCGCCGTAGACTTTTGTTGACTGCGCCGTAGACTTTTGAAGACTGCGGCGTAGACTTTTTGTAGACTGCGCCGTAGACTTTTGTAGACTGCGCCGTAGACTTTTGTTGACTGCGCCGTAGACTTATGTAGACTGCGCCGTAGACTTTTGCAGACTGCGCCGTAGACTTTTGTAGACTGCGCCGTAGACTTTTGCAGAGTGCACTGTAGACTTTTGTAGACTGCGCCGTATATATTATTTGCAGACTTTTGCAGACTGCGTCGTAGACTTTTGCAAACGTTTGGAGACTGCGTCGTAGACTTTTGCAAACTTGTGTAGACTGCGCCGTAGACTTTTTCAAACTTTTGGAGACTGCGTTGTAGACTTTTGCAGACTTTTGGAGACTGCGCAGTAGACTTTTGGAGACTGCGCCGTAGACTTTTGCAGACTGCACCGTAGACTTTTGGAGACTGCGCCGTACACTTTTGCAGACTTTTGGAGGCGCACCGACAACACATGTATCATTTACACGTTAAAAAACTTGATTTGAGTCAGGTACATTTGTCATAACGCACACTTCAGTACCAATGTCAAAAGTGTTGAAGAGTGGGAACTCTGATAAAGAAATGGAAGTTTTCATCAGGGTACCGTAGTTTAGGAAAGTAAAAAAAATTAACAGTGGGAATGCAAAAATAAATTTCTGCAACAGATTCAATAAGGAAGCTATGGATATCATTTTAACCCTGTACCCATTGCTAACTCGAACTTTTAGTATTGACGCATTACTAAAACAAATATGTTTCATGTTTGGTGTGGTTACACAAACGTATTAACTTCATGTCAGATCCTGTGACTTACCATAACTTATGGAAGTACCATTATCTAATTCAATGAGGGGTTTAATAACAATGTGTGCTATTTTTTTCTGTCTATACCCTCCCCCATCCTTTCCCCTCCCTCCACATCTCCCTGTCCCTGTCCTTACTTTGACTGCCATTGTTCCTCTCTCTCCCTCTACCTGTTCTTCTCCGCCTCATCTGCCTCTGCCTCTTCCTCTTCCTCTTCCTCTTCCTCTGCCTCTTCCTTTGCTCTTCCTCTGCCTCTGCCTCTTCCCCTGCTCTGCCTCTGCAACTGCTTCTTCTCCTGACTCTGCATCTGCCTCTGCCTCTCAATCTACTTCTTCATCTCCATTTCATAGCTCTGATATCATTCGTTCCTTACGGAAAATAACACAAGTTAAATAAGAGTACAAAATAGTCAGATCACTCTGACGATTCTGGTCAAATTCTTGCCCCTTCTTGTGGAATATCTTCTCCCCCTTCTTGTAGAATATCTTCTCCTCCCTCTTGTAGAATATCTTCTCCTACCTCTTGTAGAATATCTTCTCCCTCTTCTTGTGGAATATCTTCTCCCCTTCTTGTAGAATATCTTTTCCCTCTTCTTGTAGAATATCTTCTCCCTCTTCTTGTGGAATATCTTCTCCCCTTCTTGTAGAATATCTTCTCCCTCTTCTTGTGGAATATCTTCTCCCCTTCTTGTAGAATACCTTTTCCCTCTTCTTGTAGAATATCTTCTCCTCCCTCTTGTAGAATATCTTCTCCTCCCTCTTGTGGAATATCTTCTCCCCTTCTTGTAGAATATCTTCTCCCCCTTCTTGTAGAATATCTTCTCCACCTTCTTGTAGAATATCTTCTCCCCTTCTTGTAGAATATCTTCTCCCCCTTCTTGTGGAATATCTTCTCCTCCCTCTTGTGGAATATCTTCTCCTCCCTCTTGTGGAATATCTTCTCCCCTTCTTGTGGAATATCTTCTCCCCCTTCTTGTAGAATATCTTCTCCCCCTTCTTGTGGAATATCTTCTCCCCCTTATTGTAGAAAGTCTTCCCCCCTTCTTGTAGAATATCTTCTCCACCTTCTTGTAGAATATCTTCTCCCCTTCTTGTGGAATATCTTCTCCCCCTTCTTGTGGAATATCTTTTCCCCTTCTTGTAGAATATCTTAGATGGAATAGGGCTTTGCACAAGCAATCCCCACTCTGTGGAACTGATTGTCATTATGATAAGACAAGTAAAGTTGTGTACCTGCAAAGTACTACTATTTAATGATCCCTAGGCCTATTTTCATAAGTCATTAATATTTTTTTCTGTCTACTCTTTTGTTTAAATTTTTTTAAATTCCTAACGGTTTTAGTGGTATGAGAATTTATTTGACAAACTGTCCTGAATTAAATGTCTTCAATCTCTAGTTGTAATGTTTAAATTGATTTTTATTCGGTATGCGTATATTTACAACTTAATTTTCAATTACTTTTCATCTCTCCTAAAAATAAATTATTATCTATACTCAATCTATATCAATTTGAATACCTTTTAACCAATATGTCATTTTTTTAAAGAATTGCAAATGGGATTTTATCAGCGATTCAAATGTGGCTGCCTACCCGGTACATTTCAAATGAAAAAAACCCTAATATAAATAATGATAATAATAATAATAATAATAACACATAACCTGTCATATTTTGTTATTATTAAGTCCAGCTTTGTCTTCACAATAAAGGCAGGATTTGAAGAACAAAAACACAGACACCGACAAACCTTGGGGTTGGCAGCGGAGTAGAGAAGCACAAACAAACCAACAGCAGCCAGCATGGCGAAGATGCTGCAAGCTGCCAGACCGCAGGTCCAGTATCGCGTCTGCCGATGGGTGGGCGTGGCCTTAGGGTGGGTGGGCGTGGCCTTAGGGTGGGCGGGCTTGCCCTTCGTGCCATGGCGCTGCAGGGGAAAACAATGAAAAACAAATGGAGGTTTGTTGAAATGAAAGTGAAAAGGAGATCTTGTGTGTATTACACCTCTACTGGCCGTACACGTAAAACAAAGGATCATTTTAACGGGTTGAAAGGCCCTATACAAGATACCACACTGCCATACCACACACGATAGCCTGTGTGCGTATATGTGTACGAGCCTCTACGCAGCTGGCCGACCAAGACAAGATGCACGGCACATTACGCACGCAGGGTATACGGGCAGGGTATGCACCATACTGCAAAGCAAGCACCATACTAGGATACTTTTGATTTCTAAATCGGCGACCAACGCCTTGGTCACGGCTACTGCACTTGTAACGCAGGCTTGTCTCTTTTGAACCGCGATTTCCCACATGCCACATGCGAAAAAACCCTTATGTTGGGTAACGTGGGTAAATAAAATATACGCGTCCTGGTCGGATTTAAATGATGTCTGCATGCTCCATAGATGGTAGAGGAGAGTGGCCGGTTAAAGATTTCCTTGAGGACGAATCTTGTTGTACAGCAAAGGCAGCTGCATTCTGGGTTGTTAAGATGACACGGTGTGTTAGTTGATAGAGATTGTGTTGCGATGAAAATTTAATGATTGATCAGGTCTCTTCGGTAGAACTGCGTAAGATGTGTCTATAGGATAAAGGGAATATGGAATCATATTTCGATTGCATTTTTGTTTGTTCTTAAATCAATAAAGTGTGATGCTCTGAACAATGGACCTTTCCCATGAAATATGCAAATAAGAGCTGGCGCATGCGCTTTACTAAATTGGTGGGCAAACGAGTGCGCGTTGCGTGCAGGTTTCAAAATACGCGCGCATGAGACGCTGAATAGCCAATGACCGCACGCCAAACTGTTAGTGCGAAGGAACGCGCGCACGCCAGTGGAAAACTATGATTGGTTGGCAGCCCGCTTGCCCACCAATTTAGTTAAGCGCATGCGCCAGGTCTAATTTGCATATTTCATAGAAAAGGTCTAATTTGCATATTTCATGGGAAATGTCTATTATGTGTGCACATGGTTGTGTTTCTTTACTTGATTGAATCGGGGAACATGATTTCTGAACATGTTTTTTAACGACTCGGCCCCACGAAGGGAAGCTTCATTAACAGAAAACTTCGCCGGGGGTATGACGTAAATCAAGGCAGAGACTTGCCTCGCTGCGGGAGGCCACCGGCATTCGCGCACGCGTCACAGTGAGTTTCCAATACGTCATGGGTGAGAAATATCCCTATTTTTGGCAATGGCGATAAGGTGTCTGGCTGCTGCATGTAGGAAAACATCCATGGATGGAGTAAACCTTCATCTGTTTCCAGTTGATCTGAGACATGAGAAACTTTTGGGTGTGTTATCCCTGACTTTGAAAAAGAGTGGTTTTCGTACAGCGTTCTATGGGAGCTCGATTTCGTGCAACTTTAGCACGCACAGAGGCCAGGCGCGCCTAGACCCAAGTGTTCGAACGCATGCACTAATCAGGTTGACGGCTCGCATCTGGAGAAGCTTACGGGTCAGTTGTCGACCCGATGTATCGACGAGTCCCGCAGGCGTATTTTTTTTTTCGTAGGAGGGTTAGGGGCAATTATCATAAATGGGGTGTCGTAATCTTCTTCTGTCGTAATTTTCATTAAAAACAATTCGACACGCCCATTTATGAGAATTTATTAAAATTGCCCGTAACCCTCATACGAAAAAAAAATACGCGTCCCGCAGCCATCGCCAGGTTTTTTTTCGGGGATGGTCGTTGAGGTCCGAGCGGTAATTTGCGAGGGGATCATGTTGTCGTGACTGATCATCTCAACCACTAACCACCTCGTCCATCCTGATAGGTGATGCTCGGATGTACTGTACATGTACGGATCGTCGCGCGGATCTCAGGTACGGTGGTGTATACCGGCAATCACCAATAGGAAACGACTTCTGCCATCCCCCACCGGCTAGTTGTCTTCTGTCATCGGTCATCAATTGTGGGCGTTGTCCCTCCATATACACAGGGCCATCGGAGGCACTGGATGATAGCTTCGTCCTAAGATACCCAGTGTGGCTGGGAATTTCCATGCGTCCTAGGATGCTAGATTAGGCCCATACACTAATGTCCTTTACGAGGGCTGTCGCCACCATGTCAGACCTCAGACTGAGTTTCCCTCAATGTAACACGAAGTCGGTGACGGTCAGAGGGCGCAGTAAAGCATCCAGAGTCCCCGTGATTTTCGATCAGGGTTAGACTTGTCAAAAGCTGTCTCTCCGGTACGGATCCGGGCCAAACGTATAATATACGCAACCCACGTTATTTACAGCACTACCACGCCGGATGCAAGCTGCACTCGCACGCTGCCATCCCACACACAGCAGTCTGTGTGCGTACACGTGTACGCGCGTGTACGCAGCAGTCAAAGCAGGAATGGAGCGCTGCGTGTGCGAGTTATGAGCGGACAATGGGGCTGCATGTCGGATATCACTCGCAACGGTATTGCGCAAAGCATTCGGTATATTTGAAGGCCCGATTCAAATTTCGTCCCCTAACGACTTGATCAAGGCTAATATGGGGGTAGGCAGACTTGATGAATCCGTATATACGCCAGAGATTCACATCGTCTTTAACCTCAAATGGCCTGGGGAGGATTCCGGCCGCCTGCAGTTTTCATTTGTAGCGTCTCAGTGATTTTTTTCTGCGTATTGAGGCTTTATGCCTTTGTCGGCAATCTTCTTGGGCACATTTTGACACCAATTTTATTAAAATTAGTGGTGCCGTTCTCTGACAATGACATTTTTTCTGGGCCATGGTATAGCTTGACGGAATTGTTTCAATTGACTACATAAAAGCTTCGAATCGAAGGTGCATAGGGTATTTCTTTTCAGGATTATTCGGCATAACTAGCTCATTAACGCGACAACAAGAACGTGCACCGAGGTGAACTTGACAGTTGAATACAGCTTGGAAGATCACGCAATGGGAAAGTGCACCAAGGTGAACTTGAATGAAGCTTGGAAGATCACGCAATGGGAACGTGCACCGAGGTGAACTTGAAAGCAGCTTGGAAGATCACGCAATGGGAACGTGCACCGAGGTGAACTTGAAAGCAGCTTGGAAGATCACGCGACACAAACGTGCACCGAGGTGAGGTTGAATGCAGCTTGAAAGATCACGCGACACGAACGTGCACCGAGGTGAACTTGAATGCAGCTTGGAAGATCACGCAATGGGAACGTGCACCGAGATGAGCTTGAATGCAGCTTGGAAGATCACGCAATGGGAACGTGCACCGAGGTGAACTTGAATGCAGCTTGGAAGATCACGCAATGGGAACGTGCACCGAGGTGAACTTGAATGCAGCTTGGAAGATCACGCAATGGGAACGTGCACCGAGGTGAACTTGAATGCAGCTTGGAAGATCACGCAATGGGAACGTACACCGAAGTGAACTTGAATGTAGCTTGGAAGATCACGCAATGGGAACGTGCACCGAGGTAAACTTGAAAGCAGCTTGGAAGATCACGCAATGGGAACGTACACCGAGGTAAACTTGAAAGAACCTTGGAAGATCACGCAATGGGAACGTGCACCGAGGTAAACTTGAATGCAGCTTGGAAGATCACGCAATGGGAACGTGCAACGAGGTGAACTTGAAAGCAGCTTGGAAGATCACGCGACACAAACGTGCACCGAGGTGAGGTTGAATGCAGCTTGAAAGATCACGCGACACGAACGTGCACCAAGGTGAACTTGAATGCTGCTTGGAAGATCACGTAATGGGAACGTGCACCGAGGTGAACTTGAATGCAGCTTGGAAGATCACGCAATGGGAACGTGCACCGAAGTGAACTTGAATGCAGCTTGGAAGATCACCCAATGGGAACGTGCACCAAGGTGAACTTGAAAGCAGCTTGTAAGATCACGCGACACGAAAGTGCACCGAGGTGAGGTTGAATGCAGCTTGGAAGATCACGCAATGGGAACGTGCACCGAAGTGAATTTGAATGCAGCTTGGAAGATTACGCGACATGAACATGCACCGAGGTAAACTTGAATGCAGCTTGGAAGATCACGTGACAGGAACGTGCACCAAGGTGAACTTGAATGCAGCTTGGAAGATCACGCAATGGGAACGTGCACCGAGGTGAACTTGAATGCAGCTTGGAAGATCACGCAATGGGAACGTGCACCGAGGTGAACTTGAATGCAGCTTGGAAGATCACGCAATGGGAACGTGCACCGAAGTGAACTTGAATGCAGCTTGGAAGATCACGCAATGGGAACGTGCACCGAGGTGAACTTGAAAGCAGCTTGGAAGATCACGCGACACGAAAGTGCACCGAGGTGAGGTTGAATGCAGCTTGGAAGATCACGCAATGGGAACGTGCACCGAAGTGAATTTGAATGCAGCTTGGAAGATCACGCAATGGGAACGTGCACCGAAGTGAATTTGAATGCAGCTTGGAAGATTACGCGACATGAACATGCACCGAGGTAAACTTGAATGCAGCTTGGAAGATCACGTGACAGGAACGTGCACCAAGGTGAACTTGAATGCAGCTTGGAAGATCACGCAATGGGAACGTGCACCGAGGTGAACTTGAATACAGCTTGGAAGATCACGCAATGGGAACGTGCACCGAGGTGAACTTGAATGCAGCTTGGAAGATCACGCAATGGGAACGTGCACCGAGGTGAACTTGAATGCAGCTTGGAAGATCACGCAATGGGAACGTGCACCGAGGTAAACTTGAAAGCAGCTTGGAAGATCACGCAATAGGAACGTGCACCGACGTGCACTTGAATGCATTTTCATATGAATCTTTAATTAGGGTATTTAGATTCTGGGCATCTAAGCACCTCGAATCAGTTCATACGAATCAACAAAATTGAGGTAATCGGTTAATAATTCAGTCAGATCATCTCCGAATCTGTAAAGCCCTGGACACTTTAAAAGTGTATAAACTATAACTAAAACGTAAAACCATGGTCTGGGCAAATAATAATACGTAGTCATAGCCATGGGTATTGTCAATAAGTGCTGAACATGTCGATTGACATCGCATTGCAATGTGGTTTGTAATCCCGTTTATACACGAGGAGGACTATTTGTTCGTAGCATTTATTCACGCTTGAGCTCACTTGGAAATTCAGGAATTTGGCACAGTGGTCAATTTCACCAAACCCATGAACTTACGATCCATCGCAAGACAATGAGAGATGCACAGAAACCATATACGGCCTGTCACAACTTACGATGTGTTATCCATCGTAAGTTGAGTTTCTTACCATGCATCGTATAAGGCTTTTGTGAAACCCACCCCTGGTCTGGTTGGGAGTTTTCAATTTCCTTTTGATCAGTTTGATTCGCTTTTGATCAATTCAAGAGTTATAGTTTCATTGTCAAAAGACGATACCTGTTGATAATTGATAGTTTAACCAATGTCAGGCAAAATAATGGTGACATATTGCCCATCATTTTTTTACCAACAAAATGGCAACTGCTTAGCCTACTGACTTTAATCAGCAAAATGCAGAATCAAAGCACTGGGTCAATCAATCTGTTAACATATGCATATGCCCGTGGTCTCCAACTCAAATTATACACCGCTTGAATCACTGGTGCCGCTCCCACCACCGCCCGCCTTTCCAGTGCCGCTTCTTCCTGTTCACTGGTATCACACCCTGACCATTCTCGGATGTTGTCCACCCAACACATCTAATGGACCTTTCCCATGAAATATGCAAATAAGAGCTGGCGCATGCGCTTTACTAAACTGGTGGGCAAAGGAGTGCGCGTTGCGTGCAGGTTTTGAAATACGCACCCAGGAGATGCTGAAAATGACCGCACGCCAAACTGTGAGTGAGAAGGAACGCGTGCACGCCCGTGCAAAACTATGATTGGTTGGCAGCCCGCTTGCCCACCAATTTAGTTAAGCGCATGCGCTAGGTCTAATTTGCATATTTCATGGGAAAAGTCCATTGGTTAGCCATGACCAATGAAGGCGTTGGTCGCCGATTTAAAATTCAACATCGTTGCGTAATGCAGCCCCATTGATCCGCTAATAGCTCTCGCACGCTGTGTGTGCACCATACCACGCCCGTATACCTTGCGTGCGTATTGTGTCGTGCGCGCGTCGAGGGCGTACGGGACAGCTGCGTACAGGCTCGTACACATGTACGGACACAGGCTATTGTGTGTGGTATGGCAGCGGTGCGGTCTGCGAGCCGCGTACAGCTTGCACCCGGCGTGGTATAGTGCCGTTGTGCCGTGGTCTGCGAGCGTTTGACCTGGATCTCTGCCCGGAGCCGTACTGTACCGGAGAGACCGCCTTGGACAGGGCTAATCTTTGGTCGGCCCACAGAACGACGACATCCCTCTGGCATCCCATGCACAACAACAGCTGCAAGACCGCCTGACCTATAACCAATCTGTCTTGCGTTCTGTCAGTATCACAGCACTATACTGTTGAAGCGCCATGGGTCATGTTATGTACAGGCACTAACGTTTCAATGTCAGCAGGCAGGAGCTTCCTTCCTTTTCTCCCTCAAAGGCTGCCATCGAGAAAGGTCCGGCAGGATGGAAACCCGATACCATCTACAGTTGTTTGAATGTTTTACAGTACACTGGCATAAATTATTGGCGTCCACTCGAAAACTCCCCAAGAGTAAAGGATATCTACATAAATATTTACATTCGTCCAGACCACTAACGCACGTTGGCAATCATGTTCCGAAGAACGGCTTTGTCAAGATTTCGGAACGTATCAATCATCCATTGCACGATGTAAGATGTGCGTATACTGTATAGACGTCAGGGTAGAATTTTATTGTAAATTGGTACCGTCATGCAACTATTTTTACAAGAGGCTCCCTAGCTGACCCCGCTCTTTCCGCCTATTATAAAAACCTTGCATGACGCCCTGCTGTCAACCAACCTTCTATAAATAAACCCCGCCTCTCTCCCTTGGATATTTTCTCAACCCCGACATGACCCCTCCACCCAATCTCGTCGGCTTTCCTATCTCCTGAACGCCGGCCTGTATTTTTTACTTAGTACCCCAAAGTCGATAGAATCTCGGGCGACTTTTGGGCTAAAAATAGTAGGGGGAACAGCCCCTCTCTAATCTCTCCCTCCCTCTCTCTCTCTTCCTCTCTATCTATAATCTTTCACTCTCTCCCTTCTCCCTCTCCAATCTCTCCCACTCTCTCTCCCTCCCTTCCCTTTCAGTCTCTCCCTCCCCTCTCTCTATCCTCTCCCCTCTCTCTCCCTCCCCTCGCTCCATGCATCTGTCTGTCTGCCTGTCTGTCTCCCCGTCTCTCTCCCTCTATATCTCTCTCCATCTCTCTTCCTCTCTCTTTCTCTCTGTCTGTCTGCCTGTCTGTCTCCCCCTCTCTCTCTCCCTCTATATATCTCTCTCCCTCTCTCTTTCTCTCTGTCTGTCTGCCTGTCTGTCTCCCCCTCTCTCTCTCCCTCTATATATCTCTCTCCCTCTCTCTTTCTCTCTGTCTGTCTGCCTGTCTGTCTCCCCCTCTCTCTCTCCCTCTATATATCTCTCTCCCTCTCTCTTTCTCTCTGTCTGTCTGCCTGTCTGTCTCCCCCTCTCTCTCTCCCTCTATATATCTCTCTCCCTCTCTCTTTCTCTCTTCCTGTCTGTCTGTTACTATATATCTACCCTAAAAGCTCTATCCCATCTCCCCCTCTCTCTCCCCTCCCCTCTCTCTCCCTCTCTCTGCTCTCTCTCCCCCTCTCCCCCTCTCTCCCCTCTATCCCTCCCTCCCTCTCTCTCTCCCCGCTCCCTCTCTCTCTCTCCCCTCCCCTCTCTCTCCCTCTCTCTACTCTCTCTCCCTCCCTTCCATCTCTCTCTCTCCCTCCCTCCCTCCCTCTCCCTCCCTCTCTCTCCTTCTCTCTCTCATTTTCTCTCTCTCTCTATCTATCTCTCTCTCTCTATCTATCTCTCTCTCTATATATATATCTCTCTCTCTCTATCTCTCTCTCTCTCTCTCTATCTCTCTCTCTCTATCTCTCTCATTCTCTCTCTCTCTCTCTATCTCTCTCTCTCTCTTTCTCTCTCTCTCGTCCTCCATGTTGGTACTAGGAGGGTCGCTGAGGGTCAATTACTGTGGCGGATGAGATCTGCTTGGCTGAGGCAGAGACTGGTTTCCTGTAAAACCACGAGTAAGGCCTCTGGTTGGCATGGATTCAATTCCTCGCAGTGCGGCGCACTGTATACTACGCCCGCTATAGACTAATGCCGGATGTCACCTCCCCCATATAATGCAGTAAGACTCGAGTTCAGCAGTTTTCCCAACCGCCTGCTATAAAAAGCGCGCCAAAAGACTCGCCAGCACGTCTGCCCCATGAAAGGGGGGAAACAGCCATGCAATGATGCATGACGGTAGACTTTCGTCCTCCCATGCCTGGCTGTGATCAAAACACCACTGCGTGTCGTCGTCGTGAACGGCAGAAATGAATTGCACGACAGCAGCGTTATATGCGTATTACACTAGCGTTATGATGTAATGTTGTTGTTATCATTATAGTTAAGCAGAACCAGGGCGTCTCATATACTGGATCACCGCCCAGAAAGTAATTGGGAACTTCTTGGACCATCCTTCAAAGAGTTTGTCGAACTTGAGTTCGTTAACTTAGGTTGGTTTTATAATTAATCGTTTGCAAATTGCTTTGCAATACCTGCGGTGCTGTCGACAGGGCTATTGCACTGTAACCCAACTTGAGAAACCCGCAAATGAGGAGAAATGCAAATTTAGATGTTATCAAATGGTCAACAGCAATTAAGCTAGGATAAGAGTACGGGCACCACGAACAATTTTCCTCTGTTATGTTATTTTCAACTTATAGACCCATACACCTGTATAGTGATGCTGCTATACACGTTAGAAATCAGCGGTACAACAAGCTCATAGTCATACAGCCAAACCTATTTCAGAAATGGAGACATTCAGCAAACGTGTAAATTGTATATTGGTTTCTTGGTGCTTTTCAATATTTTTTTGCGTTATCGGTAGTTGATAATGTGATAATGCAATGCTTAATGTCTCCCACTTGAGCATTGACGGCCATTGCCGGAATTTTCTTAAAACACATGTTTGTGTAAAACCAGTGGAAACATTAGACTGCCATAAATAACGGAATCCGCTTAAAATGACATCCATTTTGAAAGGTTGGTATTTCATTCTGCAAGTAATTGGTAGTCGAAACTATGCATCAACTTATAGGACACACTCGCATATCACGGACAGTTTATTAATGCACGTGGTTTTTTTTCGCAGTGGCTGTTGTTATGGCAGTCGTCCGTGTGGTTCCCTGACTTAACAGTATTTGTCAGGATGTTTAGCTCTTGGAACCAGACTATCAGCTAATAGACTGGTTCAACCAGCCTGCAATGCTGACGAAATACAATGAAGTCAGGGAACCACACGGACGACTGCCGTAACCACAGCCACTGCGTTTTTTTAACCATACACTAATAATATACAACAGCCTGACTCAGCTATTATTTAATTCGCAGTACGAATGTTTTATGCTATGCAAAATACACACTCGTGCGAGCTATCCCCAAACAGTATAAAACTGTCACAACTTTACGTTAAGAATGTTAGTGTCGAATCGTGAAGCTTACTGTGAAAACAAAATTGGCATCCATAAAGTTATATAGTCGCCCTGAACTGAAGTGCGTGAGATAGCACAGCGCTAAACTGTTTTGGTAGTCCCCTCCTCACTGTTTGTTATGTCAGGATGGGCAGAGTGGGTGACTCATGGTGACTGAGTTGGATGTGACCCGCTCGAGGTCTGCCCAGTACAAAAAAAAAATGCTCAGTGCCTGCCTCTAGCTCTAGGCTCTATACTCAGTTGCCTCTGCAAGTTGTCGTCTCACCTTGAGCCTGCCCTGTCAAGTGAGTTTTCCCCATCCCTTGCCGTGAAATCTGCGCACAAATGTTGTTGCGCACACCCCAACCCAACCAGGGCAGCGCGGCTCAGGAAGCCGCACTTATTCATCCTGTCAGTGCGCTATTGTAATGGCCTAGGCAAAGAAATCCCTGAATACGCACAAGTTGAATTAACCAACGACCTTACCCAAATTCCTTACACACCCAGTCGGGCTTACACAAAACCAGTATACATGATGGGTCTCATCGTGAATATAATTATCACTAAAGGCTCATTGTCTGGTGTTCCTACGCAAAGAGGTTTCTGTACATCTCACGGCCATTTGCTTCAACACGTCACTGTCGCAAAGAACTACATTATAAGAACCGCTATCGACTGTTCAAAATTCAACCTCAAAATTTAACTGAAACAAAACCTCTGCTGAAACTGAAAGCAACCTCCATGAGAATGTTACTAAAGTTTGCAGGACGATTGTAACGAGAGGCTGATTCATATTCATAGCAACTCAACGAACGCCCGATTTACTCCACACTATAGTCTCGCCATGATGCCACAGACGGAGTATGCTCGAATACTGACGGGTTTTATCAAAGCTTCACAGAGCTGCAATACAAACAACACAATACAGCACAACACAATTAGTCTGTACTCTGTACTATATAATGCAGGCACGGGACCCCTCTCTGTACAGTCAGTCGTCTGTGTGTTTTGGCCGAGTTAACCCTAAAGATGTCTGTGTTGACAAAGCATATCGTTCATGCATTGCTCTTTTGCACTGAAAATATTGACTATCTGTAATATAGTACGCTTAACGTGGGAGTAGGAGGATTTGTTCCGATCTAAAGATCCTCAACTCGCAATTAATTTCATTGTGTTTACAAACTGAATTATACCGTAACAATAAACGCATCAAGTTCAAAATGGTGGTGTTTGAATTTTGAATCATGCACATAAAGAACTGAGCTGTATCCCTTTAATAACACCGTATTAATGTGTGCAATCTGCCACTCCAGTAAAATACATTTACATTCCAGCTCTCTTCCGGGAACCTTTAAGTTTCAATAGTCCGGGGGGGGGGGGGGGGGTGAGCGGTATACTACCAGGCACTATTTGCAGAGTTTCTTTACAGCACCTTTACGGTTGAATTGTAATGTGTGTGTTTCCCAGGCCAAGATTTCTGAGCGGGTTGCAATTGAAAATTGAATCGAGTCTCGTTCTTTGTTCAATCTAACCGAGGGGAGGGGGAGGGAGGGGGAGGGGGAGGGGGAGGGGGAGGGGAGAGGAGGGGGAAGGGGGAGGGGAGGGGGAAGGGGGAAGGGGGAGGGGAGGGGGAAGGGGGAAGGGGGAGGGGAGGGGGAAGGGGAGGGGGAGAGGGAGGGGGAGGGGGAGAGGGAGAGGGAGGGGGAGGGGGAGGGGGAGGGGGAGGGGAGGGGGAAGGGGGAAGGGGGAGGGGAGGGGGAAGGGGGGAGGGGGAGGGGAGGGGGAAGGGGGAAGGGGGAGGGGAGGGGGAAGGGGAGGGGGAGAGGGAGGGGGGAGGGGGAGGGGGAGGGGGAGGGGGAGGGGGAGGGGGAGGGGGAGGGGGAGGGGGAGGGGGAGGGGGAGGGGGAGGGGGAGGGGGAGGGGGGAGGGGGAGGGGGATGGTGAGGGGGGAGAGGGGAGGGGGAGGGGAGAGAGGGGAGGGGGAGGGGAGAGAGGGGAGGGGGAGGGGAGAGGGGAGGGGAGAGGGGAGGGGAGGGGAGGGGAGGTGGAGGGGGGGAGGGGGGAGGTGAGAGGGGAGAGGGGAGGGGAGGCGGATGGGGAGGGAGAAGGAGGAGGGAGGGAGGGAGGGAGGGGGATACCAACCATTACGAACACACTAAGCAGCAAGTGCCTTGACAGCGTGGGGTACGAGTCCATATAGGTTTCCGCGTTTGGGATACGAACAGAATAACAGTATTGCGTTTTCTATAGGCCAGATTTAAAAAAAAAAAAACGCTCTACGGGGCTACGAATTAGTGGCTTTCGAATAACAGCGGGGAAACCGGAATACGATGCCCAGCCCGCAGAGAAACAAAAACGGGGCAAGAAACGTCCTATGTTATCGGCTACTATAGATTCCAGAACGCCGTAAACAGTTGCATTTTCGGCCTCGATGCGTTCACACGTGGATCACGGGTCCACGAAGCGTTGATTTCGTGTATTTTCTGTTTTACAACAGCAAAACCTGAAAGGATTGGTGTTCAGTGTTACATTAGGTTTGCCGTGATATCATACATGCCATTTCTTTCGAGGAGTATGGCTACCCTCAGGGCCGATGGTCACGTCCTCGGGCTCTATCTCGCAAGAGACGACGTGCAGCGCTAAACCTACAGCATTGTATTCCACCGCGTAAACCTTGGAGTCTTTATCTATATCAATGCTGCTCCGTGCCCGGACCAAGGCTATCAGCTGTCCAAACAATAGGCGTTCCACTTCCACGACAACATTTGGCATTCATATTCTCCCAATCCACCATTGTACACGGTCCATACCCCAACAGATTGCAACTGCTTGTGTCATTTAGAATCTGCACTCACAGGCCTATATATACCCTGATCCGTATCCCATGACACACGATGGTGATCTCGAGATCTTGGTGAGTGAATGCTACTCTGAACAAACATGACCATCATTGTTTCGGGGACCGTGTGCCGATCATTGTTCTGTATACAATGTCATGGTGCTACAGCGAACAAACAACCCTTGACCTGTTATATCCACCACGCATGTGACCCGGCACAGCATGATGAGGAATAACCCCATTTTTGATATTTTGAGGTTTTCTAATGATGTGAAAGAGTATACCATTAGCTTTCAAATGATATCAAAATATAATATCCTCTAATACTTAAAATTACCGAAAATACAAAAAAAGAAAATTGATTTGTAATCGAATTGTGACGATACTTTAACTTCAGGCATTGTTTACTCAAAAAGTGTTTTGGTTGGATATTCCTCATGTCGTTGTGCCGGGTCACAATTGTGTATTGCACAACAATTGTTATAAACTCGACGTGAAGAGTGCCAGTACCTTCTCGGGGTCTCTATACATGCGGTGATCGTTAGTATTGCCTAAATATCTTTTAGCACTGCGTCACATCTCTGAACTACAGGAAAAGCACAAGCAAAAACAAAACAACAAACACAACCCACGCTTCCTCCAGCTGCAGTGCAGCGTGACTTAAAAAAACTAAAGATTAAGGTCCTGCACTTTGAGGTAGATGTCGGTTCGACCTGCAGGAAATATCGGGCTAATTTTGAACTTCCGACGCGCGCTCGCATTTTGACGAGGGGCCCCTGGAACGAGTCGGAGGTGTTGACGAGGTCGAAATTCTAGCAAGATGACCGGAAATATCACTAAAGGGTAAATGGCTATACTGCAACCACGTTTACGCAGACTCGCCGGGGTCGCATACCAGCTGCACAGACGACAGAAACTCACTCAACTTAAAACAAGACCGTTTATAGAGTATACCCAACAATTTGTCAAGTGTAAAAGAGAAAAGGAAAGACAAATGTCTTTGTTTTTTACTGTACCGGGAGTAGAACTCGAGACCTCTTGTGTTGCGTACCAGCGCTCTTACAACCTGAGCTAACCAGCCCTTAGACGGTGGCCTTCCCAAAATAGTCAACTAGTCTTTACTTAGGGGCTTCAGTCTGAAGTATTTAACCATTAACTATAGTTTTTCGTAAAAAAGCTAATACAATCCAACAATGTGATATACAAAATGGCCATGAACCTCAAGGGGATAGCCAACTTCATGGTTCCAGAGCCTTCCTGTGTAGTTGGTATCTTAATGTGATATACAAAAATGTTGCAAACTGCTTACTGACTGAAATTCCCAACATTCTCAAAATTTAGTGGGCCTGACGTTTCGATCCTAGCAGGACCTTTCTCAAAGCCTTTCTGCCTTTGAGAAAGGTCCTGCTAGGAGCGAAACGTCAGGCCCGTTAAATGTCGATAATCCAACGATACTTTTTACCCGTTACCGGTTGAAATGTTGGTCAATGATGATCAAAGGTTGGTTAACAAATTCACCATTCTTACACACCCTCAGAACCATTATAACCCCCCCCCCCCATAATACGTCGTGCGACCGCTAGTCTGTGACAATGCTGGACATTGTACACCTTTGATGAATTCTGCTTCTAATATACGTGCTTTTCTGATCAGGGATTCGGGTTTGGGTTTTGGGCCCATTATTTTGAACGACATTTCTGCGCTTCCTTGAAATATCCACCTTGGGGATTATCTCCAAGAAAGATAGCAATAAAAAAACATATCATGTTCACGGATATATGCTCTGCCGATCCTATTCTGCTGTATGATGAACTGCAGTGTATGGAACAAATGAGTCGATTTACTCGACTGCATAAAACCGCTTGACCACCGAATCTTTCTCGAGACCAAAATCATTCCTGATTAAATACCGTTGCAGGTCGAGGATCGAATTACGGTGGTTTTTTGTTAGCAAAAAGCAGCCACGCACACTTCATTTTTACATCATGAAATGTTCAATTCGTTCCTCATACATTAGGCCCTACATCTCAGCTTCCACCTATTAAAAGGATAGAACCCTGCGGGAAAAGTGGATTGTGAAGATCAGGCGAGATGAGGGACTACTTTCAAGGTAGATTTCTACTTCTAAACGACTTATTTCTTAAGTTAGATTCGTCATGTTTGTAAATGGAATCGTCCAATCGTCCACTGCACAGATTTACGTACAACTGGTAACGTGACACACTCAACATGGACGACTCCATTTACAAACATGACGAATCTAAACTTAAGAAAAAAAGTCGTTTAGAAGAAGAAATCTACCTTGAAAGGTGATCCCTCATCTCGCCTAATCTTCATAATCCACTTTTTTCCGCAGGGTTCTATCCTTTGGAAATAGGTGGAATCTGATATCTGGCGGTGTATTTCTCTTGTTCCAGGAGCACAGTGGAACCGCGTAGTATTCCGAAATATCTAGCGCCCGTATCTAGCTTTCAGTTCGATGCGTAAAACTATGCATGAATATTTTTTAAGAACGCAGTGGCTGTTGTTACGGCAGCCGTCCGTATGGTTCCCTGACTTGATTGTATTTCGTCAGCATTGCAGGCTGGTTGAACCAGTCTATTAGCTGATAGTCTGGTTCCAAGAGCTAAACATCCTGACCAATACTGTTAAGTCAGGGAACCACACGGACGACTGCCGTAACAACAGCCATTGCGTATTACGGAAGGCCTATAGCTAGTGCAGAGCCATCATCCCGGCAATCTCCCAAATGGCGAACCTGACGCATTCCGGGCACGTAGGGTGCTAGGAGGGCCGAGACTTTGGGCAGGATGCAGAACATTAAGTCAGAATGGGGTTTGGGGGTGGGTCAGGGTGGGGGGGGGGGGGGCAACAGAGATCCCACGTTCGATGTGCTGAAGACGGTGCGTCACGCACGTAAACACATCTACCTGTAGTACAGCCACCATGAGAATACGGTGATGCACCATCCGCTCTATACTCCCGGGAAACTAGCTCAACGGACATCACCACAACTTTTCTCACAGTTACAGACAGTACTCTCTCCTCGTAGTTTATTCAACTATACTGTAACACGTATAATTTGCTTGGGGAAGGCTAGGACGCTTGGCATAGGTTGGGCAGTGTTGCTTGGGCGGTAGTACTAGACCAGGGACTTAAATTAGGGCTTTCACTACCACTGTTCCTTCATTTTAATTCAATCTATTATAAAACTTATTATATAAAGTGACAAGGACAACACAGATACATGTACACGAGGGAAGGGGGAAGAGAGTGAATAGGACACGGATGAGATCACTCTGCCTTTGAGAAAGGTCCTGCTAGGATCGAAACGTCAGGCCCACTAAATTTTAAGATTTGCATTGTAATCTTAGTCAGTAAGTAGTTTGCAACATTTTTGTATATCACTTCAATCTAATATTAATATAATCTTATCATACTGTGCTTTTGCTCAAATTTAATTTTGTATCAATTAAGTACTTGCACGTTTTTTTTCCAAATATCCATTTGTGATATTAATTTATTTTATTGAATTAATATATTTATTTAATGTATAGGCCGATTCATTTACTTATTAATAGTTTTTATTCACTACTTGTGACATTTCAATCGGCATAGTGATTGTTATTGCTTGTATCTCTCTCTCTTGCCCATCGTGTATTTGTTGGAAATGGAATGGCATGAATAAAAAAAAATAACAACCATAACTGCCATGTCCTTGTTCCCAACGTCACAAAATCCAACACCAGGTTTTGTTAGAGTTTGTTGGATTAGGTACCAATGGCCCAGGGAGACACTGTTGGAGTTTGTTGGATTAGGTACCAATGGTCAGTATACACTGCCACACACTCCAGCACCTGACCAGAAAATGACCAAGAGCTCGTGGGTAAAGTAAACTCACCCACGAAAGCAAAGCAGTGTAGTACAGCTGCTGCACTGCATGCTACACACTCCAATACCTGACCAGAACATGCCATAGCAGACACATTGTGGAATTTTGTTTGGTTGGGGACAAACCCCCTGTTGTCATGCAACAATGCATTGATACATAATCTGCACCAACTTAACAAAATCTAACACGTGCAGACAGTTTGATTCTGTGAGGTTATATAGGTACCAATGGGTTCCTAATTTCTGTCCAAATGTTGGATTTTGTTGGGTTAGGTATGCTTCATATAGTGAAAGAGCCTAGGGGGTTAGGGTTAACTAAGGTAGCTATACCTCGTATGTCTATACTTTTACGAAAACTGTCATTGGATTTTGCTGAGCATTGAGAAATGTCATTAAGTGAGATAGGATTATAACGAGTTTCCTGAGCGAAAGCCAAACGCATTGGAATATCAACATGTGACCTTAGTGTTTACGGCAACTCAGCGCTTTGGGCATCATTTATACCCTCGCTTTTCTGAAGCAACTAATCCACACAGTGTACCCAGCGACAAAGCACACAGTGCGGCTATGGAATGAGAAGGTAGCGGCGGTTTTTTCCGTCGACTGGTTCTAAAGCAGTCAGGCTTGTTGACGAAAACAACCCGGGCGTGTAAGTCCGTACAATACAGCGTTGATTTAACCAGGACAGTTGAAAGCGATACGGGCATATTATACGCGGTGGCGCTGTGTGACCTTACCTCCGATTCATTGGCTGGCTGGTCGGACGCTGTCTGCTGCACTGCTACCGTACTGAAGGCTTTCCCGCTGTACACAACCTGCGCCTGCAGTAATTTCCCGTCCGATGCGTGAATTTTCATCCTGATCTCTTCGTCTGACTGGTAAACCTCTGCCCACGACCAAAATCTGACGACGATATACTTCAAAGGGGGGCTACCAGACGACTTCACGGGCTGGAGGGATGCGATCGTCGGCGATCCAAACGGCCCGAGTTTGTACACGTTTCCAGGAGTGTCGGCGTGAATGGGTCGGTCTAGTGGTCCGTCTGTGGCAAAACACAGGCGCGGCCCCACGCTCTTCACGTTGACCGATTGGCTGGTCTGCTGAATAGCGCCACCTCGCGATGGCCCCCTCCTTAACCCATCGCGTGATTTCAATTTGCTTTTACATTAATAATAGTATGCCGATACTTAACGAGACTAAAACGTGTAGAGTTCTTGCACCAATTATGAAGTTCTCATTCACATCTTTTTAGCTCTGGTGACAATAGCATATACCACATTATTATGTACAAGGTATTATGATTTTTAGGAATTTTACGTGCCAGTCAAAGTTTTCTTTGTCATCATTGTAATTTGTTTAAAAGTTCCCAGTCAGTTTTTACTCTATGGTTTTTATATAATTGAAAAAACCTGCGTCCACTTTGTGTGATCCCTAAGCTGCTGAAGCCAGTTTTACAACAATTAGTTGTTTGTATCTGATTGAAAGCGTGGGTGTGAACACTGGAGATATACGGCAGTTAATGGTTGAATTGCTTCTGACTAGTTGACTATTTTGAAGGTCATCACCGTCCGAGGGCTGGATAGCTCAGATGGCAGAGCACTGGTACGTTAGTCCAGAGATTCCGGGTTCAAAATACCGATTCCGTCAAGGTTAAGCAAATCACAGCAATAAGTCAGATTATGTGATCAACTCCATTTCATTGCTTGTAAAACAAATGGAAATGTTCGTGAAATCTGTGGAAAGTACTTTCAATGCAATGCAGGAGCTGTACGTGTAACAAGTTAGCATATATCTGGCAACGTAATACAAGGGAACCAGTTAGTGATAGAAAGGATGGCAATGGGACGACAATCTATCTATCTATTTCCATCAGGTCGGTTTCGGCCCCTGGTGACCATGTTGACAAGTAGCCTCCATGCTGATCTGTCCGTTGTTGTTCGAATTGTCTCTATGGGGGGGTCGGCCCACTCTTGCCAGAATGTTGTCCCACCATCTTGTTCTTGGTCTTCCGCGTCCCCTTTTGCCCTCCATCTTTCCTTGCATGATAATCTTTTCAAGGCTGTTGTCAGCTCTCATGATATGACCGAAGTAAGTCAATCTTCCCTTGTCTATGAAGTTCAGAAGAGATTTTTTTAGTGTTTACTTGATTCAAGAACCAGCTGTTTGTTTTCCTTGCAGTCCATATAATTCGGAGAAGCCTCCTCCACACCCAAAGTTCAAAAGATTCTATTCTATTCTGATCTGACTTCTTCAAAATCCAGCTTTCACTACCATAGGTGACGACAGGGAATACCAATGTCTGAACCAGCTTGATTTTCAAGCCACGGGACACGTCTCTATCTTTCATGACCCTCTCCAATTTTCCCACGACGACAATATCATTATCATTATTAATATTATTGCATTGTTTTACTTGGTGTATTAACGGGTACGGTCTTAGAATGATATGCTTATGATATGCAGGAATCACATTATTACAATGCAGGTTTGCTGAAAATTTCATGATTTTTTAAAAATCTATCCAATGTGTCTTTGACAACGCCTTCGTCTCTCGGCCTTCGAAATTGTCGAGATTTGCATGATGGTTATCTATGACTGTAGCAGTTCGAAACAAGTGTTTGTATTATCTCTGAATTCCAACTTGTTCAACTAATTCATTCAGATCCATAGGTTTGCTTTGTCACTATCAACTAGGGGTAGGTTAGAAAAAGCTATCTTACATAAATATGAAATTGAGCACAATGCCACAAAAATATTGGCCAATTGAACCAGGGAAGTACCGCCGCGTGAGGGTGCTGTGTCGGTTGTTCGGTCGTAGGGCCAGGGGTGCAGAACACTAAATCGAGCTCCAATTATACACTGTACAAAAACACTCACTTTCAAAACCAATTATCCCACACCAAAAAGTCTCCCAGTTCTTGTAGCTATACTGAAAGTTGTAGTTTGGACCTTCATCTCTCAGATTCTTTTTAGATTTTAGTGCTTTTAGCTGATTAGATTTTTGCTAATTACCCCCAGAAAAAAACACCCCGAAAATGTGTAGTCGTCCAAGCCGAATTTCTGCAAGGATTTTGGGATGGACCCCTCCACTTTCACAGCCAAATGTAGTGCCACATTTAAAGCCAGATATGGTCCAAATTACATACCAAATTGAAGAGTGAACGCGCTTCACTTCTCCTACAATGTATCAGTTAGCCTTCAAAGACCCCTTATTAAAAAAAAAAGTTGTGGGTCCACACTTTATGATAATCAGCTCGGCGGAGCCATCTTGGATGGATTTTGTGTGCTGCACCCGTAGCCTTCGACGGCAGCGCCCCGATATCGATAGGCAGCAATACAAAGTCCACAGAACTAGACACAGTGGAGATCTAGAGCGCCCCCGGCGCCCGAAAGCGGCAAGTGGATTAAAAACCACATTCACTTGAGTGTATAATGTGGGGAATAATGTGACGTTGTGAATGGGACAGGCGTTTTGGGTGCTGTCGATATCAGCGTCTGCCTACAGTAAACTCGACGTTTCGACCAGTATGCTCTGGTCGTCATCGGGTTTCTTTTCAGAACCACACCTCTTCTGTATAAGAGACCTTATACATTATGGTGTCACCGCAAACCTTCCTATATTCACACAAGTTGGTATTTGCTTTAGTCAGTCACCCTTGAGACACCGCAGTTGTGGTTTGACGACCCTCTCGGAGTTCCCAGATCTGGAGCGTAAACGAAGGATTCGGTCAGTAACAATTCCTTGTTTTGGAGGTAGATAGGTCGTCTTGCTGGGTGAGTCGAGAACGATTTTGCCGGCCCCACTTTGCAAGATTGCGATTCTTTTATTATGATTCCGTGTAGTTCCTGCATGTCTCGAATTAGGCAAAAGCCCACTGGTAATCGAATCCATGGGACCAATAATAGGCATTTAAATTACCCATTCATACAAGGTAGGCTAACTTCACCCCCTCCCCCACCCCGGCCAAGCGAGTTAACTCTAACCAACACACACTGACAACTCTACCCTCCCGAAGCGTTGCGTGCCACCGTTCGACCGCGTATTGTGTGCACGAGCAACACTCGATGTCCTGTCCAGTTTCCAGTCGGTGAGCAGAAAGCCTTTATCTTGATGCTCCCCGTTCACATCTGATCTGGGCCCAATTTCATAGAGCCGCTTAAGCGTGAAAATCTGCTAAGCTGGAAAAGTCTTTCTTGCGTAAACACGATTACAAACCGCGCGGCGGTGTGATGTCAATTGCCTTTGACTTGTTATCCACTAACTCTTGAATTGCCAGGAAACAAAAGTGCAGTTTAGGTCGGCAAGGTGACCCTATGAATCCTGACTTTTTGTGCTTAGCCAATTTCAGTGCTTAAGCGGCTCTATGAAATTGGGCCCTGATCACGCTCACACAAACGCCATTCCACCGCTCCCAGTGATGGCAATTGGAATTCGTTCCATAAGGTTGAGCTTCATTGGACATTGAATGGTTTGTCGTCGGGGTTTGGAGAGGATTTCGGAGGACTTGACAATAGCTGGTTGTTTTGTATCAAACGGGGCGTTTGATAGTTTCAAATTGTACCTTCCTCAGTGCAAGGACGAAGTGTTTCATTAATGGATGGCGATAGAAAATTTTACATGCTATGTTTTTATGCGGTTATGTATTTCATACATGTTGTCTCTGCGTGGTTTAAATTAGCTGTAAGACAGCCAGCAAGCATTTTTGTCTGAGTTCATTTGAATAGAGAGGGAATTCGTTGCCTGAACTTAACTTCGCTGCTAACTTCGCTGCTAACTTTGCTGCTAACTTCGCTGCTAACTTCGCTGCTAACTTCGCTGCTAACTTCGCTGCTATCTCCGCTGCTAACTTCGCTGCTAACTTCGCTGCTAAGAAATCACAGCAGAGGATCGGTTGAACGCTCGAATGTTGGCTTTGAATGTGGCCCTATTCGGCTATAGAAATGGAGATCTCCATCAAAAAGTCCTTGCAGTAATTCGGCTTGGATGGTTACAATTTATTTTTTTATTTTTTTCTTGGGAGAATTAGAAAACAATCTTATAGGCTAAGGGCACAGAAATTTAAAGAGGATGTGCCATGGCAAAGACATTTCACTCTTAATGATAGTTTTCAACTGTCCGATATACAAAATAGTGGATAAACGTCTCTCCTTTGTCATTAATCCATTAAGCAGTTGAGGTTTTCGTAGCGCTATTTTCCACATCCGCCGGGGCTCTTCAAAACAGTTTCTTAATATCCGTCAATGCGGGCAGCAGACACATTTAGGGAAATTTTTTGAAGTCGTCTTAAGGAGAAGAGAAATGCACAATTCGGGCAAGATTACCTGCATAGAGCACTATCAAACGTCTAACTCCGCGTAAGAATACCCTATCAATTTGCGCTTAGTCGGGTGCGCAACGACGTGTAAATTCAACCACATTATTTTAGTCTTTAATCCAATTCCCATCATCAGTACATGTAATGTAATTGTACATGATAATGAACACGAAAACAAGGACTATATTCCACTGGCGGACGTGGACTACTTTCCTGTGCCATAGAGGATTATCTTTCCGCCTTCCCGCCTCAGCGATCACCGGCATATAAGCTGATCCATCATTCTCCTGATGACGGCCAGAGCATACTGGTCGGAATATTCATTTCCCGCGGTTCACAGTATAGCGGGAAATATTTGTCTTGTAGATTCGGACAATGCATAGTCCGCATTGGTGAGTCGGAGGGTATTACGCAATACCGTTAGGGCGTGGCAGTTGGTATATAACGGGAGGTGGGGTAGCTACAGAGTTAGTTCTAGCGAGCACTACACAGGAACGACAGAACCACTTTCAACGTGATGTGGTATATTTTGCCATGTCTATATTCAAAAAACAGGAGAAAACGAGAGGATTATTAACTATAATAATAATTAATATTATTATTTAAATATATTTATATATTCAATTTCTATAACACTGTTAACACTCGTTGGTTGAGAAAATATATATCTTTTTCTCTAGAATCCCTGTTGCTGCATCTGCCTTCTACAAGCCCAGACACTGTGTTACTTTAAGTCTTTTTTTCGAGGGAATCTTTTATGTAACCGTCTTTGCTTCCATCTCTTCTCCACCTTCCGTGCCACTTTAGACGCCTTTCTTTGACCTCGTTACTAGCAGCTGCGGTTACGCCGCCTGCTCTCAAAGAATGCAAACCTAGATTCAGCTGTGGTGCTAACTGTAAGTAACATCTCCACGATACATTCTCTTGCCCTTGTATAACTAAGTTTTTTATCTTTCGAAACCAATTTGCATATATTTTGTTGACCTGTAAGCAGGTTTGGATAAGTAATCTCCCGATTTGGTGGTTGAACCTGCCGCTAACATATATCTTGACAGCATAGTATATGGGCAAGCTGAACTTGAACCTTTAGCGATCACAATTTCATTGCCTTCTCGGTACTGATCGGTTTTACTCTTTTCTATGTACAAAGTGAAGTAATCTGAATGAAACGATATATGATTACAACGAATAGAACTCAGCTCGTCGAATCTTAAGAAACCCGCAAAAGCAGTAGTTATCATGGTTAAATTTCTTATAATCAGTAAATCTTCGCTGTCTTGAAACTTATTACTAAGCTCTATATTAACATTTCTGCAGTGACGACGTCTTTTTTCACAGTCCTGTGACCTGTCGTTCTTTTAGGCGGCGCCCCAAGTGCTCAGCTATCGCCTAAATGTTAAGAATGACATACTGTGTTATCGTTTACGCATTCAGATTAGATAAGATCGTCGAGTTACCACTTAGGTTCTTTTCAGAACCACGCCTCTTCTTTAAATACATGACAACCTTCCTATATTGATTCACCCACCATGCAAAGCCTTCTTGCAGTTGAGCTTGTTAGTGCTTCCTCATATAGAGCGTTCATCTCGACTGGACGCCGATATGGCAAGTGAGAAGCGATAATATTAATTATAGTGGGCACCTCTTCTGTAATTCGATTCCAAAAAGGTAATGGTTAACTCTGGGTATTGTAATTTCACTAAGGAATGGTTCCGCCATGCCGAATAGCCCATTGCTGGATACCCACCTTACGTAATGGTTAACTCTAGGTATTGTAATGTCACTGAACTCTGCCTTGCTGTAGAGCCCTCTTGGTTGGATACCCACCGCTATAGGTATTGTAATTACACTCAATGGATAATCTTGCCTTACCGCAGAGTCCCTTGACTTCAACTCGACTACTGCGGTCAGTCACTTTGATAATGGGCGTCATCTCTATTGTATACTATTAACGCTTGGAGAATTTTCTTCAATCCTTGCACGCACAGCTGGAGTAACCCCAGTGGGTCTTAAGATTGGGAGGCAATTCTGGTTATATCTGGGTGGCTGCAGGACAGATAGGCGGTGGCTTATTAATTGTGTGAAGTTTTCACTTCGGCCTGTTTGTGCAGCCGTCTTATTCAAGCTGTGCGCCGTCCGTCATCGCGCTTTCCGAGTCGTAAGTTGTTGTGATTTGATCATTACTTGGTCCAGTGTTAACCCGGTCGGGTCTACCACGTTTACATTTCTTTGGTTGTGGTCTGTGACGCGCTCACATTGCGCATGGAATAATTCCACTGATTTATTTATTATGTATATACCAGAGATAGTTGGGGATGAGACTCAGAATGAGTCTCACACCAAACTGAAAAGGTGTCTGGTCGAAGACTGCCTGAGTTTCTCAGGCCTCGTGATCCCCACGATAGTCTCAGGGAGAGAGTTCCAAAGTTGTGTGTAGTATGGAATGAAGGATTGCTGATGACTTACAGTGTGTGTGTTTATGGGGGTTATGGCACTTACGGCATACGGTGTGCCTTTTGTGCCATTAACGGAGTATTTTCCAAACTAGGTACATTTAATCCTTGCTGGGGGAGGGGTCCGGGAGGATCCTCAGATCACAATGTGTCACTGGTGTCCTGGGGGTCGAGCCGTGTACCGTGCTGTTTAAGGGCCCGCGCCCCGCCGCCTGTCTTATATTAAAAAGGATGGTCCCTTAACGATCTGCGAAGTGACCTTGTGTGTTGATGGAGACCATGTCTGAGAATGATGTTACTCGCAAGGGTGAGACAATGTTCATGGGCTGCCCGGTGTACGATGGGCTGCCTGGTGAACGATTATTGTGTACTGGAAATGTTGTGTTTCCCAGAGTTAGACCTTATTTCTGAGTGCGAGTTCCTTCACACTGGCGGGTGGAGTACAACCTCCTTTTTTTAGGACCCCTTCACAACACTACATAAGATACTAAAGACGCCAGGACCACTTTACCCGGTATGCGAAGTACAAAACCCTTGCTACGTGCGTAGTATTGGTTCGGTATGCGAAGTACAAAACCCTTGCTACGTGCGTAGTATTGGTTCGGTATGCGAAGTACAAAACCCTTGCTACGTGCGTAGTATTGGTTCGGTATGCGAAGTACAAAACCCTTGCTACGTGCGTAGTATTGGTTCTGTTTGCCACTATTATGGTGGGGTTCTCTGGTCTGAAATCGGGTCTGTATAATTATAGTAGCATTATCAGAGGTCAACCACCATTATGTCAAGTGAACACAGGGATTATTGATATGCCAAATGGTAAGCTGAATCACACCCATTGTGGTCGATTAAGAAATCTCCGAAACCTTTATTGATAACTTTTGTATGCATGCGCATAACTATAGTTGACCCTTGTGTTGTTGCATCCCAATTTGCAACTGATTGTGCATTGTAGATTGCCGGGGAATCGAAGTGACGTGACCTTCACGTATCTAGCTCTCTCTCTAGCTCTCTGTCTATCTTTGTCTCTCTCTCTCTGTCCCTTTCTGTCCGTGAGTCCCACCCTCTGTCTCTATTCCTGTCTTCCTCTGTCTCTTTGTGTCTGTCTGTCTCTCTCTCTGTCTCTCTGTCTCTCTGTCTCTTCCTCTGTCTATCTCGCTTCGATTCTCCCTCCTCTGAACATTCTAAATCTTCTCTGGGCCCGTTCTCATATCTGCCCGTCTCCATTTCGGTAGTCGTCACGTCAGGATCTCTCCCCGTATAACGGGTCATCTTCTGCCCGCGACGAAAGCCGACTCTCCCTACAATGTCTACCAGGAACTCGCTGAAAACCCCAAGCCCCGCGCACAAGGAAGTGAGGGAATTGCAGGAAAAGCACGGGAATCAAGTAGGTGACTGAAGAACTCTTCATAATTATATTCGTTTTCAGCTGGTATTTGATAACAAACAAGGAAAAGGACGTATAATTTGAACCATTTAATATAGGAAGGTTTGCGGTGAACACCATGTATCAGGTCTCTTAAAGGAAGAGGTATGGTTCTGAAAAGAACCTGAGGGTAACTCGACGTTTCGACCAGTATGCTCTGGCCGTCATTCTCCTGATGACGGCCAGAGCATGCTGGTCGAAACGTCGAGTTACCCTCAGGTTCTTTTCAGAACCATACCTCTTCCTTTAAGAGACCTGATACATGGTGTTCATCGCAAACCTTCCTATATTGATTCACCCACTATGCAAAGCCTTAAGTCTCATTTGAACCATTTAGACAATTCCGTCGTGTGCTTAAAGGGTATCAATGTGTTTATTAGACGCTAAATTCACTATTGCCATTCTGCTGGGAAGAATTTCCGTAGGGTCGGCTTTTGGGCTTTCTAAATTAATTTGAACAAGCTTCTTTTTATAGTGGAGTCATTAATTTGTCATCTTTTTCACCTTCAACAACATCCTTTAAAACATGAGGGTGCTAGTGTAGGGTCGTGTTCGGAACCCACAGTTTAAAAGATCAATCTATCTAGGTTTGATGGAAAACTCATTCACTACCGGTAAATGATTATGAAGCATAGGCCTACAATTTGACAGTTTAAGAATAGGTCTGCAGGGAAAAACCCCCCAGAAATTGTCAGAAAATTTGGTACACAACCCATCGAGTTTCTGTTGCATGATCCTGAGATAACATCACAAATTATTTTGCTCGTGAATATTGAAATTCTCATTAGCATAACAGCTTAATACACCCCAGAAGGAGTTTTAAAAGCAGGAGTTTTAAACATGTTTGTTGCACAAACCTTTTAAAATTGAACACATCATTTGAGGGGATCCAGGATTCTGGTTGAACGTGCCTGTGCTGTAAGGTAACCGGATCTCAATTAGATGATTTCCCACTCCCACGTTCCTTTCCGTTTCCTTTTGAATTTCCTTGATTAAGATGACAGCAGGTTTGACCTTTGGTAAGACAGTGTGCATTATCGTGGGATGCACCACTGACTACGGGTTGCTTTCTGCCGAGGCGCTTATCATGTCCAAAGGTGAGCAATTTATTACTACAATGCTCTGTCCAATATCAACAAAATTGTGACCCGGCACAGCGTAATGAGGAATAACCCCCACTTTTGAGATTTTGAGATTTTCTAATGAAAGAGTATACCATTAGCTTTCAACTGATATCACAATTATTTCCGTGTGAACTTTGTTGTAAATAGTACCGGAGGACTTCGCTCGTTCATTTGGTACCAGACACTGTAAAGCAGCGCCATTCTAACTCCCCGAAAGCGGCCATTCAAAACGGCAGGAACTTTACATTTTCATGAAAACAGTACACAAACACTCCCCCGAAATCCTCGTTTTTTCAACATTTAGAGACGGATTTCGGAAAAATCCTCTGGACTTAATTTGATTTCTATCCTCCAATACATTAACTTTCCGAAAATAAAAAAAGAATAAAAAATTGTGGTTTTTTTTTTTAATTGAGAAGATACTTTGACTTCAGGCGTTGTTTACTCGAGAAGTGTTTTGGTGGGATATTCCTCATGTCGCTGTGCCGGGTCACAATTATAGTCCGTGGCCCAGAATTTGTAGCTCCTCTGGAAATGAGATTTAGTCCTCACTTTCCAATGACAGCCTGACGTCGTGTTTTCAGGTCAACTTGAGAGTGCTGATTCCAAGTATGGTTGTTGCCAAAGCGTTTCTCGGCTCTATAAGCCTCTACATGAGGCTGGCAATGCAGTGTTTGCCCACTTTGAGCATTCGTGGTTTTGTTTCTTTTTATGCCCCCGAAGGCCTTCAAATTTAGCACAAATAATCTATAAACCACTTCAATTCACCCATCCATCAGTCGTTTGTGGGATATTTTATCTTTGATTAATGTAATATTATGTTTATGTAACGGTTTTCATTTGTATCAACCTTCACCTCCGGAGAATCCAAATCAGGAATTTTGTTTTTCAGACAAATAAAGAAAAAAAAGGACTGGGACCATTAACCCAAAGGCACTATCTGCCACAGCACATGTCCTGTGTTTACACTCAACCAAATAAAAAAAATGCATTACAGGAGAAAAATGTCAATGTCAGCTTTTCCAAAACATAAAACCCAAACAAACTGTACACCAGTGGAAAGAGAATGAAAATTATTTTTATTACGATACTAGAAAATCTAAAATATCATAAACCATATCAACAGAACAGTGAATGGAATAACATCATCAGTTTCACAAACCTAGAAATAGACCACGGAATTTCACGTGGTTTGGCATTTGTAGCTTTTCTACGTCCCACGGAAAACACCGTAACTGGGCAGATATGGAACAATTGTGACCCGGCACAGCATAATGAGGAATAACCCCCACCTTTTTCTAATGATGTGAAAGAGTATACCATTACCTTCCAAATGATATCAACATTATTTCAGTGTGAACTTTTTTGTAAATACTACAAGGGGACTTCGCTCGTTCATTTGGTACCAGACACAATATAGCAGCGCCATTCTAACTCCTCGAAAGCGGCCATTCAAAAAGGCAGGAACTTTACATTCTTATGAAAACAGTAAACAAACACTCCCCGGAAATCCTTGGTTTTTTTCAGCATTTAGAGACGGATTTAGGAAAAATCCCTTTTACATAATATCCTGCAATACATTAACTTTCAGAAAATACAAACAAATAAAAAATTATTTGTTATCAAATTGAGAAGATACTTTGACTTCAGGCGTTGTTTACTCGAAAAGTGTTTTGGTGGGATATTCCTCATGTCGCTGTGCCCGGTCACAATTTTGAAAAATGGCCAAGAAAATTTTACTAGAGGGGAACTTGATGGTTTTGCGTAACCCCTTGTACATGTACATCTGATTCGGAGCTATCCAGCCTTTTGTAGCCTCGACGAAGGCTGTCTCTCCGGTATACGGTACCGGGCAGATATCAAAGCAAACCCAGATGCACACAGGCCATCCCACGCACAAACAGATTCATGGAATCCACGGTAGCTGGTCTCGCGGTCTTAATACGGGAATGAAAAGGGGTATTAACGCAAAGAGAACGGTTGGCGGAAAAAGCCAACTCCATGACAATGTCATGGCTTTTACCATTCAGATTGTAAGGTGGAAGGTGGAGTGGAATGGGGGAAGACAAGGGACGACTGACAGGGAGGCGGGCACGCTGGTTCTTTGTGAGATCCCTCGCTGTAGGGCTGGGTTTAATACTTGAGGGCTGTGTCATTGACCTGCACAGGCTGTGGGACAGATTGTGCGGGCGGCCAGTGAATAAATATAATTGTTCATTCATTTTATATAGACTAATCAGAATATCCAATCCACCAATCACATCTGCAGTAGACAATTCAGCTTTAAACAACATCTCCCAAAATACTCAATTTAAACCCAGATTCATTTAGTAGGCTACACCGATGCCACGGAAACACCAGGCAAAAGGCAGGTAAAGGAAACAAACACATGTCGTTGGGCCCAGCCTCACCCATTCATATACTGAAAGTACACGCCCGTTCCCCCTAAGTCCAGTATAGACCGTGGACGTCGGATGCTTTTTCTTTGACCTCGACCAATGTTGTGTTATCCCTTTAATCCTAAATTCAAGGTTGGTTGGGTTTCCTGGTAGCTGTGTGGGTCTGGTCTGGGCTCTTGTACACCACCGTATTCCTGGGCAGATGCTGGAACATGGTGCGCGAAAGATGGCCTCAAACTCGCCACCCGTATGGAATCATTGTTCACGAAGCTCTGGGGAGCTGTGCACAGTAAGTATGCCAATAATGAATAGAGAAAGTGGTTATCGGTACTTAATAACCGATACGTATATACATGCACATGTATCTGCCTGATTCAGTTCCACTTCTGAATCTGTTTTAAAAATATGGCATCAAACAAAGCTGTCTTGTGTCCAGTTCTGAAATTAAAAATGTACGATTGTGATTTTAATATAGGAGGTTTTGCGGTGACACCATGTAGAACGTCTCTTAAAGAAGAGGTGTGGTTCTGAAAAAAACCTGAGTGGTAACTCGATGTTCCGGCCAGTATGCTCTAGCCGTCATTGTGATTTCGTTGTCCGATACCGTCTGTCTCCATGTGGTCTTTTTATACTCTCATGTTGCAGCCAAATCGGCACCATTTTTTTTCCCACGGACATTGAGGTCAAGTAGGATCTTGAAGTGACAGACCCAGACCGATCATTGGTGTAATCCTACTAGTCCGAGTCCGCGCGCAAACACTCACACAGACCCAATGCGCACACGGACCTGTCAGAACGTCATCGATTTGCGTGTATACCGTTTCAATTTGAAATCAAAGATGGCCGCCTTGTGGCTCGTCGGACAGGAGAGAATCGTCTCCATCAACTGAAGGGAAATATCTCCTTTTCCCCCAACGTGACTAAAGCACATGACCATCATTTAATCTGTGATTCTTGCTGAATCCAAAAGTGGGCGCGGAAGACGGTTAATTTACGGGTGTTTTCGGGGGTAAATATGGCGATTTCGGTCGGGTAGTCGAAACAATTTAGAGGTAGTAGCATTTTGCATACGGAAAAACTTAGACACTATACAGTCACTGACCCTTTAAATTCCAAATTTCCGAAAAAGAAATACTTGTCGGGTCCATGTTACTCGTTCTATACTGGTAATCATGTAAACCCGAGGGTTAATAGGCAAGGATATTAATTTGGAGATTTCTATGATCTTCCTCACAGACTGGCCACAAACATTGTGATCGCCATTAGCTGCTTCCTCTTCGGAGTTGCACTGCTTTCCTCCACATCTGAGATTCTCTTCTACGTCGGTGAGAAGGAACTGGCTGGCAAATACTGCTTTCTCCCTCTGGCTGTGGCTTTGGCTGTCAGTCCATTCTTGCTCTTCGGCTCGCCCAAAGATAACTGGTAAGGTACTAAAGGCGTAGCGACTAATGACTTGCACCCCAGCATAGACTAACTGGAGTCGGTATAGTCCTCTCAGTAGCCGTCTCCTAATCATGTTTTTATTTGTGCAATTTGACATTGAGTCTAATTCAAGCCCCTATACACAACATTGGTAAGATCGAAAATCAAATGTTCACCAACACCAAGGGTGTTAAGGGATTAAAACGGTGCTCCGCATAACTATATCGCATGCATCGTTCTCACTGACTCACTGACTGAATGTATGCGCTCATATTGGATGTACTTCAGAATTGCGGTTCCTATGAACTTTAGAATAGAATATAATGCTTTATTGCTACAGACATTATACAAATACGTCGTAGAAATTATCGTGACTGTCGCTTAGAAATACATTGAATTGGCATTGAATTTATTTTTACGCTTCAGGCACTTGGGGGCGCTCTCTGCTGTCTCTGGTTCTATGGCCTTTGTGTTGTTGTCTATCGGAGCACTGACGTCGTCGCAACAAGATATCTCCCCGCCAACCAACACAGCGCCCTCTGGCGGCGATATTACCCTCGTCCGACTGGCCGCTATTTGTGGCATTGTGCTCTATACATGCCAGATTCATTTAATGGGACCGACCATTCAACAGGATATGATCTACCCGGATAATTTCGGCAAGGCAGTCATCCTTTCATATTCATGTAAGATAGCTGTTTCCAACCTACCCTTAGTTGATAGCGACAAAGCAAACGTAAGGATCTGAATGGATTAGTTGAACAAGTCGGAATTCAGAGACAATGCACACATTTTTTTCGAACTGCTATTGGCGTAAATAACCACAATGCAAATCTCGACAAATTCGAAGGCCGAAAAATAATCTTTATCTCATGTTTTCGTGCGTGTTCGTTGAATGGTGTCCTCACAAATGAGCCATATTCTATTTCGAATTACATTTTCAAACCCCACGTGCGTACAGTACATGTACATGTACACATGAACATGTTCATTTATACACAGGTAAAGGTTTCTGGCCCTTTTCTTCTTTTCTTAGATTATCGTTTGAGCTAAAAACTTTACTGTGCGTTTAGGGGGGCATTTTTAATGTTTTAAAGGCCCTATATAACATTGGTAAAAGTCAAACGATTGCCACAGTTTGTGTGTTAAACTATTAAACATTCCAAAAAAGAAATTTAGCTCAGAAAGTAGACAAAGTAAAAAAGAAAAGTCACGGTTATCACACCGTTCTGTTCTATAAGAAATAGTTCATTACTCGCGAGTAATAGACTTTTCATTTGTCTATGTTTGAGTGAAGATTTCTCGAGAAGTACAACATCCCAGACCGTAAGATTTCAACATGAAGATTCTATCATCATGACCATAATTATACAGACTGTGTAAATCTTCCCAATGTTTTTTGACCTTTAGCATGCAAACTGCGGTAATCTTTTGACCTTTACATGTTCTACACGTATCGGCCTTTAAAACGAGAGTTCATTGAACTTGAAGGAGGAAGTGGGGCTTGCTTTAATGTATGTTTTTCCCCGTTTAGATAACGCTGTGCTGCTGCTGTCTCTACTGGCCTGCACGGCTGTGGTGAAACGTGATATGTTCCTTGGGGCTACGTCAGATACCACTCTGTTTGACTTACTGCCACGGGGTCCACTCACTCAGGTACCAAGCATGTTCCTCCTGCTCCGTGACTACGCAATCATCGCCACCTTCAACAACCCACTCTTCCAGATCGTCGAGGAGCAACTCGGTGTGCCCAAAGGTGGGAACTAGCGCGCATGCGCTGAGGTGTATGAGGAAATGACACGTGCCTTAAGAGTTTGGTTTGATGCATTGATTGGATTGGTCAAGACGACCCTTGTGCGGATTCAATTATTGTACCCTAGCATTTCAAATTAACACCACCCAAAAAAAGATACAGTCGCTAATTATAGGTAATTGCCTATAAATTAAAATGTTCTTCAATCCTCACACCTCTAGCCTTGGTAGATTGTCTGTATACCCGAAAATCACCTTTCCTCTGACCTTGAATATAAACTGTCTATGCAGAGTTTATGTAATGTCCCTCTAATCTTGTTTTTAATGATATCAATAATACACATTTTACATTATCTATCCCTTCTTCACTCCCCTCTCCTCTCCTTCCCTCCCCCTTTCCCCTGCCCTTCCCTGTCCTGCCTCTGCCCTTCCCTGCCCTGTCCTCCCGCTTCACTTATCTCCTCTTCTGCTCCCCTCCCCTCTGTTCTGCTCCCCCTCATCCCCTCCCTTCCCTGCCCTGTCCTGCCTTGCCCTACCCTACCCTGTCCTGCCCCTGCCCTGCCCTGCCCTGCCCTGCCCCTTGCCCCTGCCCCTTCCCTGCCCTGCCACCCCTCCTTTCTTCTCTGCCTGGGTCTGATTTGATTTCAGAGATGACTTGGAAGCGTGTCGTGGTGCGTCTGACATTACTGTTGGCGCAGGTTTTTATGAGCGAGACGCTGCCGCATTTCGGCATAATGATGGCCGTGGTTGGAGGCTGCTTGGTCCCGATCACTTCCCTGATTCTACCCAGCCTATGCTACCTGCGGTTGCGTCTCAAATACACACCGGAGATATTCAATGAGGACAGGTGACTAGATACTTCAAGGCCCAATACAATACAACATTTGGAATATCGGGAAACATTGATGATCATATATTTCCTTGTAATTTACACGGTGTGTAGAAGATCATGATATAACCCTACTGTTGAACTCTTACGATCTGGGATGCTGTATTTCTCGAGAAATCTTCACTCAAACATCAACAATTAGTTTTATTTCTCGCGAGTAATAAACCATTTCTGACAGTACTGAACGATGCGAAAACCGTGACGGTTTTTTGCCCTTTTCGACTTTCTCAGATTACCATTAGAGCTAAAACCTTCACAATATTTCCTCGTTTGGAATGTGGTTTAACACACAGACAGTGGATATCTATTGACCTTTACCAATGTTGTATAGGGCCTTCAAATAATCTAAACAACAATGACAGGGAAAACTTTGACTTGACCGGGACTTGACCCCGAGACCTCTGGGTCTTTTGCCTTTGTGTACTTTCTCAGATTACTATTTGAGCTAAAACCTTCGCAAGATTTCTTTTTTTTGAATGTTTAACGGTTCAAATGTGGCAAGCTTTTGACTTTTATCAATGTTGTATAGGGGCTTTAAAGTATGGTTTGACTTCATATGCTTCCAATGATCCAATGAACCTGAAACGGAACGAACTGAAAGTGAACACTGTTATCGATGCTATTATTTCATCTTCAGTTGATATTCGGTATATACCAATTATGTACACGTTGAGAGTGATTTCAGAATAATGAGACGTTCCCAGGTTTGATTTTTCTCCTGTGAAATCAACTCGCACACTACCGGTACACGATTCCCAATTTCTTTGTTTTTGCAATTTATGAATTTTGGGAGGTGTAATATCCAGTGAAATCCAGTATTTTAGCAAGAATGGAGTTTACACCAAAATTTCAAAATTAAGTTGGCCTGACATTTAGCACGACCTTCTCTAAGGCACAATAATGTGTTAAATTTCTTTTACATTACCGGTATATCTCATTAATTTTTTAAAAACACAATAATTTTCTTTTTATTAATCTAGCCACTTTTCATCTTTCCTTCCAGGATGGTTTGGACACTGGAAACAGTAGTGTGCTGCGTCGTCATGGCATCGGGGCCTGTCCTTATCATATTCATTATGTACTTCATGGGCAGTGGTATTATCCATGGCAAAACAGTCTTCACTGTGCCCTGCTATATCAACGCAACATTGGCCCATAGATGATCCAAGCACGAGAGTGTTCAGAGACACGCACGACTCGACAGCTGAGCTCAAGCGAGACCGTTGTATAAAGCCAGTTCGCATTGCACGTTTCTCCCCCATATTTTTTTTACCTACTTTATCTATTTCAACTCACAACAGTCGCTTTAATCCTAGTTAATTTGACTCTAGTCTAGCGGGTTTGTTTTATTACGTGCAAACCTCTTCCCAGGAAAAACAAAATTAAGCCGCTTCTATGAGTCCATTTGAAACGTACAAAATGGCGACTCTGAAAACGCATTCGAGAAATTAAAAAAAAGGTAAAAATGCCGTGTAGGATTTCTGCATTATTTATACAGCGCACTACAATCCATCCAGATTACTGGCAGCAACCGCTGTCAGAGATCTTCCTTTGAATTATCACCGATTTTGTCGAGGTCCAGACACCAGGAATACTGCCCTACCAGGGGCATCAACCCGTTCTTAAAACATAATTGGGGGCACCATTATTTTTGGAAGGGAACGAAGTGACCGTACCCGAGCGCGTGGAGCGATCGAGGGCGTGGGTAGGCCTGAGAACGAACCCACCCCAATCCACGGTAGGAACCATTTTGTATTTTCGTGCTTGCAATAATATGGGTTAACTCGTGAGTCAGAAAGAGTATTTCTTTTTCAATACAGTTAATACGGTGGCCTAATATTTGTCTATGTTTCAATAATGCAGTCAAACATTAATTCCTGCCATACCGTACATCTGGGGGTCGATTTCACCAAAATCGTCGTAACACATGGTTTCTGTGCATCGCTCATCGCCTTGCGATTAATCGTAAGTTACGATGAGTTTGGTCAAACCGAGCCCTGCATAATTAAAGTGTAGGTGTGGAGGGAACGAAATGATACGATGTCCCCCGACAAACGTTTGAGAATAGGGGAGGCATCTATCCCCCACTGTCCCCCTGTTAACGCCAATATGTAACCCGGCACAGCGACATGAGGAATATCCCACCAAAATACCTTTCGAGTAAACAACGCCTGAAGTCAAAGTATCTTCTCAATTCGATAAAAAAAAACATTTTTTTTTGGGGGGGGGGGTATTTTCGGAAAGTTAATGTATTGGAGAATATTACGTCAAAAGGATTTTTCGGAAATCTGTCTCTAAATGTTGAAAAACGAGGATTTTGGGGGAGTGTTTGTGTACTGTTTTCATGAAAATGTAAAGTTCCTGCCCTTTTGAATGGCCGAATTCGAGGAGTAGAATGGCGCTGCTATATTGTGTCTGGTCCCAAATGAACGAGCGAAGTCCCCTGGTACTATTTGCAGCAAAGTTCACACGGAAATAATTTTGATACCATTTGAAAGCTAATGGTATACTCTTTCACATCATTAGAAAATCTCGAAATCCCAAAAGTTGGAGTTATTCCTCATTATGCTGTGCCGGGTCACATATGTCCTACACGTATCTTATATGTGTTGCCACGTACATGGGACCGATCGATTCACCCTTCTTTTCTCTTTTGGAAGAGTGGTATTGTTTCAGTGCCTAGTGAGGTCAATCAAAGGTAAAATCAAAGGTCAGTCACAGCGCCCTCATATTGTCAGCTCGTTTACTTTAACCGCCGTCTTTTCGTTTCGCTTCGAAAGGCCGGCAACTGGTTTGATTTCAACCCCTGAGAAATTTCGTCCCCATTCGAAAGGATTTTGGAACTGACTGACATCGCCCGATCTTTTAAGGCTCGGAATGTCAAGGCGGTCAGGGTAAACATTTCATCCAAATAAATATAACAACTGACTTTTTAAACTCTTTAAAGGCCCAATACAACATTGGGAAGATCGGAAAACATTGATGTCCACAGATTTCCTTCTAATTTACACAGTTTGTAGATGGTCATGATAGAATCCTCATGTTGAAAATCTTACGGTCTGGGATGCTGTACTTCTCGAGAAATCTTCACTCAAACATCGACAAATAGTTTATTACTAGCAAGTAATGAACTATTTCTTTACAGAATGGTTCAAAAACCGCGTTGGTTTTTTGCCCTTTTCGACTTTCTCAGATTACCATTAGAGCTAAAACCTTCACAATATTTCCTTGTTTGGAATGTGGTTTAACACACAGACAGTGGATATCTATTGACCTTTACCAATGTTGTATAGGGCCTTCAAACAATCCAAACAACAATGAAAGGGAAAACTTTGACTTGACCGGGACTTGACCCCGAGACCTCTGTGTTTGCGCAAGGGCGCTTTCACCATCTGATCTATCCAGCCCTTCAATATCGCCAATTTCAAATGTAATATAAAGTAGCGCACAAAACACGATAATTCATGTAATTGCTAATCGTTTGCTATTCTCTTTTGTTAGGGAAAATAAGTGGTTTTAACATTTCAGGTTTATTTCATTTAAAATACGTAATCATTTGACTGCAATCCATCTCGGGAGTTATATGAAGGTATTGGTCATTGATAGTTTGTACGGGGCTTTGAGGAGTTCATTGTGATGACATGTACTCCCTAAAGTAAAGCGTATTATACCTTATTGCTACCCATTCTGCACTCATAATTGTACATTAGCGCTGATCCGCTCTTTATTGCTGGAAACTGACAAGCATCATTGTTCGGACGAGCCTCGCCGCTCTTTCATTAGGAAAACGCAGTCGACTCCATTTTGTAAGGAATTTTAATGCAATCTGCTTCGGTGCCGTAGGTCGGGAAAAAACAACAACCACCAAAACAAGAAAGAGTGAAGAATAATCATCGAATGAATGAAGACAAGTGAGTGCGATAGAATCACTCTACCCGAGACACCTTCAGGGCAACGGATCGAAATGTTTACTGCAAATATAAAGTTCCGAAGTTGAAGGGAATTTTGCCGGGACACACCTATAATATAATACTTAACCATTATTTATATATTACACTGGAATGGTGTGATAATTTATGCTTTTAAAACCGATTTTTATGTCCCCTAGATCACGAAGACTGACTGTCATATAAATGCACCAACAACCCTCCTAAATGAGCAGCCAGGGATTGTAAATTCGTTTTCTTTGGGTAATGAAACGAAGAGTATTTTTATCATATACAATTGGTTGTACTTATGCTATTTTCATATTGGTTTTACTTTAAATAAATATTTAGTCATGGGGTTGTTGATAAACCATGCCACGTAATAAAGTTTAAAGAATAACATTTTATACAACGATATAGTAACTATACACCGTCACCTCATTTGTCTGGTTTTGAACTGAATATTATTATTTGATCACCCTTTCCTCTTATCTGAATATCATTATTCGGCATAAATAGTAGAGCATCCAGGTCGCATGTGGTAAGGTTGGTATCGTGAAATACAAGGCTCATTCAAAGTAAGTGCAGCAGGGAATGGAGGTTTTTATCATACATCACACAATTCGATGAGAAACTTAATGTCAACTTGTGAACATATTGAAAACAAATGGCTACCAAAACTTTAACGGGACCGGGATTTGAATCCAAGATTCACCTTTTGCGTACCAGCGCTCTTCCCATATGAGCTATCCAGCCCAAAGATGGTGGCCTCCCAAATAGTCAACTATAGACCCGTCTTCGATGACGCCACGGTTTTGTTTATCGGCCATCTTGGATTACACACATGAGCACGTCACCGCCGTTACTAAGTCAGCTGTGCATACAAGCAACTCCACATGCACGGCGGCAACTGTTGAACTCGTCGTAGTTGTACTACTACTATTGCTACCGTTTACTAGTATTAATTACTAGTTATGCCATGGAGGAATCTCTTTTTATTCCTCCGTGGTTGTACCATGGATTGGAGGTACTTGTTCTGTTGAAAGATGATTAACTTTTGCGCTGTCCTTGGCTGTGGAAACAGGGGGATAAAAAGAGATTCCTCCATGGCACAACTAGTAATACTACAGTAAAAAGCAGTAGTAGTAGTAGTACAACTACGACGAGTTCAAAAGTTGCCGCCGTGCATGTGGAGTTGTTTGTATGCACAGCTGACTTAGTAACGGCGGTGACGACGTGCTCATGTGTGATATCCAAGATGGCCGATAAACAAAACCGTGACGTCATCGAAGACGGGTCTATACGGAGACGCGAACCTGGATTACGAGGAGAGTCCCAGCATCACACCGACCCATCGAGATGCGCCACATTCGACGTTGGTGTTTGCGGGAGTTTTTTAACCCCCACAGTCGTGCTGAGAAAAAAAAAGTGAAAAATACCCCGGGGATCGAACCACGAACCTACACGTTGGCAGTCGAGCGTCTTTCACACAAGGACACTTGTGTTACGCAACAGTTTCGGATACCTTACACGTTAAAAAAAATAGTGAAATATGGTATTTACAAAAAAAGGAAAAAAAGAGCTGCTTTTGAAAGACCGAAACAACTAAAAAAAAATGTAATAGGAAAACAAAACAGAACGAAGACAAGAGCCGTTTCGGAAGACCGAAACAGATGGACAAAAAAGGGGAGAAAAAAACGAAAACAAAAGCTGTTTCGGAAGACCAAACAGCTAAAAATGAATAGAAAAAACAAGCACGGAAATATTTTAGTGTGCTGCAGCCTTTACTCCCGACGAAATCCAAAAGCCCGCCGCCAACGGCCATGCCCCGTAATTTTAATCGGGTTCGCTAACATGTATAAGATGTCCGTAACTGTTGCGTAACACAAGTGGCCTTGTGTGAAAGACGCTCGCCTGCCAACGTGAAGGTTCGTGGTTCGATCCCAGGGGTATTTTTCACTTATTTTTTTCTCAGCACGATAGTGCGGTATAAGGTGTTTAAAAAACTCCCGCAAACACCAACGTCGCATGTGGCGCATCTAGATGGGTCGCTGTTACGCTGGGACTGTCCTCGTAATCCAGGTTCGCGTCTTCGTAAAGGGACACATGCGTTTGGTCGACTCGGCGGCCAAGGTCTAGGGGCCGCTGTGTTTCCTCCCTCACATGGCGCGTGGGTCTACGGGCCTATATGGATGGGGACAGGGAAGGACGTGCGGTGGACCGGTACCGAGGCCCTAAGAGCTCTTATAGATCCGTGCACACGGGACGACCCTGGAGGTCCCGGGGATCTGAAAGCTTGGTCTGACACCGCATAACTTTTTTTCTCGCAAACTTTGATTTTTGAAGTGTTAAGTGCTTGTTTTTTCTATTCATTTTTTGCTGTTTGGTCTTCCGAAACAGTTTTTTTTTTTTTTTTTCTATACATTTGTTTTCTCCCCTTTTTTGTCCATTTGTTTCGTTTCGGTCTTCCGAAACGGCTCTTGTCTTCGTTCTGTTTTGTTTTCCTATTAATTTTTTTTCTTAGTTGTTTCGGTTTTTCAAAAACAGCTCTTGTTTTCGTTTTTTGTAAATACCCTTATACACTTTTTTTTAACGTGTAAGATATCCGAAACTATTGCGTAACACAATTCTCCTTGTGTGAAAGACGCTCGACTGCCAACGTGTAGGTTCGTGGTTCGATCCCGGGGGTATTTTTCACTTATTTTTTTCTCAGCACGACTGTGGGGGTTAAAAAACTTCCGCATACACCAACGTCGAATGTGGCGCATCTCGATGGGTCGGTGTGATGCTGGGACTCTCCTCGTAATCCAGGTTCGCGTCTTCGTACAGGGACACATGCGTTTGGTCGACTCGGCGGCCAAGGTCTAGGGGCCGCTGTGTTTCCTCCCTCACATGGCGCGTGGGTCTACGGACCTATATGGATGAGGGCCGGGAAGGACGTGCGGTGGACCGGTACCGAGGCCCTAAGAGCTCTTATAGATCCGTGCACACGGGACGACCCTGGAGGTTCCGGGGATCTGAAAGCTTGGTCTGACACCGCATAACTTTTTTTCTCGCAAACTTTGATTTTTTAAGTGTTTCGTGCTTGTTTTTTCTATTCATTTTTAGCTGTTTAGTCTTCCGAAACAGCTTTTGTTTTCGTTTTTTTCTATACATTTTGTTTTTTTCTCCCCTATTTTGTCCATCTGTTTCGGTCTTCCGAAACGGCTCTTGTCTTCGTTCTGTTTTGTTTTCCTATTACATTTTTTTTTAGTTGTTTGGGTCTTTCAAAAGCAGCTCCTTTTTTCCTTTTTTTGTAAATACCATTTTTCACTATTTTTTTTAAACGTGTAAGATATCCGAAACTGTTGCGTAACACAAGTGTCCTTGTGTGAAAGACGCTCGACTGCCAACGTGTAGGTTCGTAGTTCGATCCCGGGGGTATTTTTCACTTATTTTTTTCTCAGCACGACTGTGGGGGTTAAAAAACTTCCGCATACACCAACGTCGAATGTGGCGCATCTCGATGGGTCGGTGTGATGCTGGGACTCTCCTCGTAATCCAGGTTCGCGTCTCCGTATAGACCCGTCTTCGATGACGTCACGGTTTTGTTTATCGGCCATCTTGGATATCACACATGAGCACGTCGTCACCGCCGTTACTAAGTCAGCTGTGCATACAAATAACTCCACATGCACGGCGGCAACTTTTGAACTCGTCGTAGTTGTACCACTACTACTACTACTGCTTTTTACTGTAGTATTACTAGTTGTGCCATGGAGGAATCTCTTTTTATTCCTCCGTTGTTGTATTATGGATTGGATGTACTTGTTTTGTTGAAAGATTATTAACTTTTGCGCTGTCCTTGGCTGTGGAAGCAGGGGGATCGTGATAAGAAATATTTTTATCGTTTACCCGCTGTACTGACAAGAGAAGGTGACGCAACTCGAACACTTTCGCTAAAAAGATGGACGAAATGGTTGTCGCGGGTTAATTGTGTACGGATCTATTTCAGCAATAAAGCCGAGAATGTCGAGAGAACTGTAATAAGCCGACCGTGCAGCATTCGAATTCGCCATGATGACTAACGTAACGTTAAACGAACACAAACCTGCGAGCGAAAGCGTATGTGTGTACTCCAAAATGGCGGATCTCGCTGTTTCTAGTAGCAACGTGACGTCAGTAAGAAGGGTCTATAGTCTATAATAGTTGCATGGTAAATTGAGAAGGAATCTCAAATTTGGGTGTATCTTGCTTGCTCACCATCTTTCTGATCAAGAAGATAAATTCAGATTCGCATGAGCTTAGGGTATTCTTGGGTTTTGTTTTTAGGGTGTAGGATTGAAAACGTAATCCTACAGGCAATTTACCACACCATAAGTGATTGGGTTAAATCATCTGAACTGCTTATATATATACATGTACTTCCATTGAGGATATAACCGTCTCTTGGGCTAGACATAGTTTAGATGACAAGGAAATTCATAAAGCCTAAGCAATTTCTCAAATTTTGAATGTCCGGTAATTGGGCACTTTGCAAAACAGTGTATCCTCCCTTTTAATAGATGTCTGGTCGACATTGATTCAGTGAAGGGGAAAACGTCACAGTTCCAGTATCGTAATCTTATGTTGATGTGGACACCTGCAGCCAACCATTAGCAAAGACTTGTATTCAGACACACCTCTTATTGTTCAAGGGGCAGGGGAAATTTGCCGTAGACGGGGAGAACCTAACCTTGTCCAAGGTGGTCTCTCCGGTACAGTGCGGCTCCGGGCAGAGATCCGGGCCAAACGCTCGCAAACCACGGCACTATATACCACGCCGTTTCCAAGCTGTACACGGCATGCAGACCGCACCGCGGCTATACCACAATAGTGTGTGTGCGTACATGTGTACGAGCCTAATACGCACGCAAGTCGCGGGCGGGGTATGGTGCGCAGCGTGCGTAAGCTGTGAGCGGATCAATGAGGCTACAACGCTAGGCTCAGATTTGTAGGGTAATTTGCAATTCAGTTATGACATGATGACGCTGACATAAGAGAAAGTCAGTGTACTTCCTGGGAGTCCTGGCCCATTTGTAAAGCTCAACTTTACGGAATACAGAGCGATGACCGGCATCATAGCTTACTCACATCGCGGGCTGATCTTTTCTTATCAACATCAGAAGCTAGGAGTGACAGGTGATTAATAATGAATATGCCGCTGTTAGAAATTGCGAATCTGCATTCCACTTTTGTAACTGCATAAGCCTTGTCAAGAGCAACAATCAACTGTTGCCATGGCTTTGTGCAAGGCGGTCTCTCCGGTACAGTGCTGCTCCGGGGATAGATCCGGGCCAAACCACGCAGACCACGGCACAACGGCACTATACCACGCCGGGTGCAAGCTATACACGGCTCGTAGACCGCACCGCTGCCGTATCACACACAATACCAGGTATATCACATTATGCCATAGTTGCTTAGAGCTGACACTGTGTATATACTATGACATGTTAAGTCTATAATAATTTTACCCATGACAATGAGAAGGTGTCATTACTGGAATAACAATTACATTTAGCCAGTAGGGATCCGGTTTTTACGCGTCCGTCTACTTCTCACCATGAGAAAGCAAGTAAAACATCGAAGTGGTGTACTGCAAAAAGTCAATGAAATCCACAGCTTACACGCAGCTATGTATAATAAATCCAAGGTCAAATCTGGGTCGCTCTCTACATGAACCGTTATGCCTCATCACACGAGTTAACTTTGCAGGCTACAATGTAGGCCTTATCAACGATATTCCGTTCACTCCAAGTTGAGTTCGACCTCGGCCTCATTTAAATGCTAGGACACGGCAGGACCCCATCCGCCAATCCATCCACAGCTGGCCCATAAAAGGTAACGTTGTTATCGCCTGTCAGTCAAGAGTAGCACCGAATCCCATGTCTAGACCGGTGGTTTGAATATGCTGCAACTATTCTTTACCGTGAAAGAACCGCTTTATAAATCTGAACGATTTTGAATTTTGACTTGACCGGGAATTGAACTCGCTACCTCTTGGTTTGTGTACTACCGCTCTCACCATCTGAGCTATATATCTAGCCCATAGAATGGTGGCCGTCCCAAAATAGTACACAGAGTTAACCGGTATAGTCTTCGCAGGGATGGGCGTAAGTCAGAAGCAGTTAACCGTTCACCGCCGTATAATAATTTATCGCCAGGGATCACGCCCCCGCTATCAAAGGCATACGCTTTTAAAAGTTCCCAGTCACTTTCTCCTTAATTTCATTGCAATTCATTAAAAAAAGGATAACTTCTCTACCCAAAAGACTTTCTTTCCCGACGGCGTCCCAATATCAGAACATTCCAATCAGAGGCTACTTCCCAGCGCCCCAAATCAGCCCGCCATTAATAATTGATAAAAATATTTAAACATTGACTAGGAATTTCACTATTAAAAACTGGCTTCATTCAAGCACTACATGGTGTCCGTTAATTCTGTTTCCAACGTTTCTGTACTGATTTCTAGTAATTTAAGCACCCTTCTCCTCCTATAAATCGTTTATCTCTCTATTAGGCACGTACTGTTTTCTGATGCACGAATTCTTTAGAAAATAGGGGTTGATGCGTCGCTGTACAAACAAAAACATGTGCATAGGCATGCGTGTACACAAGGCACCCTTCCCATACACGACACGCCGCGTGGGCACTCGTTCACATCTCCTGGGCGAATGGATGAAGCGGTAACCATGGCGACGGGCTGATCCGTTAACCGATGCATGCTCGTCTGCTTTAAAGAAAAAAAGTCTCAATCGGTGTTCAGATCAGTTCTGTCTGTGAAGAGAGCAAAGAGTGTCTGCATCGGACGGCGTTGTGACCTGTGAGATAGTGTTTAGTCGGTAAGCGATGAGACGACCGCAATCCCTTGCCCATCTCAAGCTTGTCTGCTCGCGAGAGACGATTCCCCACGTGTGAGAGACTTGCTTACCATGCGTGGACGCGGGCTCGGTGAGGCGGGCCTCGGCAGCGTGTCCTCGTCCGGATCGACCCGGGGCTGGAGCACCGCAGCGCCCCATGCCCCACCCCGAGTCTCGCCGGCTGCTCGGTAGCTCGTGGACGGCGGAACCCCTCCCGGCCCTCTGATTCCCAGATGGTCACCCTCAGGTGCCTCGTGTTGCTCACATCCACTGCTGTCTGTTGCCTAAACGGTGCCGAGCACGCCTACAACTTAGAGGTCTTCGTGCCGACCAACTGCTCGTCCCTGTACAGCAGTGCGGCGGTGGAGGTAGCCGTGAGCCTAGCGGTGGATCAGATCAACGGGGACATCGGAGTCCTGCCCAGCGGGTCGGAGCTGACCGTGCGCCGCTGGGAGACGGACTGCACCGCCCAGGGCGACTTGCTGGCCTTCCTGCGGATGAGTGGGAGCGATGGGGCCAACGCCCTGCTCGGCCCCGTCCACTGGCTGGCCTGCGACCCGGCAGCGCGTCTGGCCGACGCCCTGGCCGTGCCCTCGGTGTCCTGGGCCTGCACGGGCTCGCGGCCGCCGCACGCTGGGCCGCACCCGGCCATGGTCAGGATGAGCCCGGCGGACGACCAGGTGGCGGCCGCCTTGGGCGCCGTCCTGTCGCACTTCCGGTGGAGGCACGCCGCTATCCTAGCCAGCAGCGAGGCCCAGTGGTCTGCTCTAGCCGGAGAAATTAAGACGGTCTTAGAGCATAGCGGCGCTACGGTCTCCACCATGTCAACCGTCCGTCAGGGAGCAAGCATTGATGAACTAGTCACTGCCCTGAGATACATCGCCCCGCCAGTCAAAGGTAAGGTCAGCTTCGCATCACGACACGAGTATGAATTATCAAATCGAAACAAACAACACTAGCTTTCAGAACATCACGTTAATTTGCGTTGGTACTTGGGAAAAAGCCTTGTGAAATTGTATATCATCTAACCAATGAAAGACATAGAGTTTCTGTCCCTTCCTTCTTGTATCTGCTTTTTCCTTGTCACTCTGCCTTTGAGAAAGGTCCTGCTAGGATCGAAACGTCAGGCCCACTTAATTTTGAGACGATGAAAGGCATATAGGTAATAAATGATCCATCAGTGTATAGCACATAATATTGTTAATCGCATTTAACTCTCTAGGCATTAAGTAAGTTCTAAGTATCAGTAGAATAGGAAACATAGAAGATTTTGAATGCTCTCATATACGAAACATGTACATGTTTGTATAAGTCTCCTTCGGTTTTCATGACTAGGGACACAAATTGTCGAAAGCACCATTAGGGCCTATACAAAACCCGATGGGACGGGGAAGATAGAAGAAGTTTATTATCCGAGGACCGTGGTCGAACTCCGCATGGTTGATATTGAGTGAGTAGGTCGGAAAAGTAAGGAGAAATACTGTGTAAGCACTGGAGCAGAAATTAAATGTGAAGGAAGGCCACTGCGTGGTAATCTGTGGCGGGATAGCGTAAAACCTGAGCGCTCAAAAGGTGGAATGGAGAATCTACTTGGTGCCAACGGCCATTTTAACCAAGTACGCTCAAGCATATCCTATACAATCATGAATTGGCCTACGAGGAAGGTGCTGCATGAGTCCTCTATATAAGTGTGCAGTCTTGCAACACCTCTGGGTATTGGGAATCAATTGGACGCCAAACTCACTGAGTTGTTTGCCTATAATGTGTAAGATTGGCTTTAGGCGTTGCATGATTCACCTATGTGAGGTGTAGGGCACCACCTCTTGGTACTGGATATTGGTGATTACTTGGACGCCCAACGCAATAACGTGCGAGTCTAGATGACCTATATATGGCGGCCTTAGATGTAGGCGCTACATGAGTCACCTGGGATATGTGAGCAGTAGGGCAACGCCTTTTGACACTGGGTATGGTCGAATCAAGTGGACGCTCAACTCACTAAGGCGCTCAACTCACAAGGCGTGTGTCTATAGGCGAGCTAAGGTGACCTAAGATACAGGCGCTGCACGAGTCACCTATAGGTGTGGAGTTGGGCAACACCCCTTGACACTGGGTATTGCAGAATCATGCGGACGCTCAACTCACTAAGGCGTGTGTCTATAGGCGAGCTAAGGTGACCTTAAGATACAGGCGCTGCACGAGTCACCTATAGGTGTGGAGTTGGGAAACACCTCTTGACACTGGGTATTGCAGAATCATGCGGACGCTCAACTCACTAAGGCGTGTGTCTATAGGCGAGCTAAGGTGACCTAAGATGCAGGCGCTGCACGAGTCACCTATAGGTGTGGAGTTGGGCAAAACCTCTTGACACTGGATATTGCAGAATCATGCGGACCCTCAACTCACAAGGCGTGTGTCTATAGGCGAGCTAAGGTGACCTAAGATGCAGGCGCTGCACGAGTCACCTATAGGTGTGGAGTTGGGCAACACCTCTTGACACTGGGTATTGCAGAATCATGCGGACGCTCAACTCACTAAGGCGTGTGTCTATAGGCGAGCTAAGGTGACCTAAGATACAGGCGCTGCACGAGTCACCTATAGGTGTGGAGTTGGGCAACACCTCTTGACACTGGGTATTGCAGAATCATGCGGACGCTCAACTCACTAAGGCGTGTGTCTATAGGCGAGCTAAGGTGACCTAAGATACAGGCGCTGCACGAGTCACCTATAGGTGTGGAGTTGGGCAAAACCTTTTGACACTGGATATTGCAGAATCATGCGGACCCTCAACTCACTCAGGCGTGTGTCTATAGGCGAGCTAAGGTGACCTAAGATGCAGGCGCTGCACGAGTCACCTATAGGTGTGGAGTTGGGCAACACCTCTTGACACTGGGTATTGCAGAATCATGCGGACGCTCAACTCACTAAGGCGTGTGTCTATAGGCGAGCTAAGGTGACCTAAGATACAGGCGCTGCACGAGTCACCTATAGGTGTGGAGTTGGGCAACACCTCTTGACACTGGGTATTGCAGAATCATGCGGACGCTCAACTCACAAGGCGTGTGTCTATAGGCGAGCTAAGGTGACCTAAGATACAGGCGCTGCACGAGTCACCTATAGGTGTGGAGTTGGGCAACACCTCTTGACACTGGGTATTGCAGAATCATGCGGACGCTCAACTCACAAGGCGTGTGTCTATAGGCGAGCTAAGGTGACCTAAGATACAGGCGCTGCACGAGTCACCTATAGTGTGGAGTTGGGCAACACCTCTTGACACTGGGTATTGCAGAATCATGCGGACGCTCAACTCACTAAGGCGTGTGTCTAGGCGAGCTGGGATGGCCTAAGATGCAGGTGCTGCATAAGTCACCCATAGGTGTATTATGTCCCAATCTGCACAATGCCTTCGCGACGCTTCGTTAAATTTGCTGTCATACAGATCGCTGTATCTAACCTCGTTATTGCTCAGTCGGAGAGAACTCAAACAAATATGTGACCCGGCACAGCATAATGAGAAATAACCCCCACTTTTGAGATTTTGAGATTGTCTAATGACGTGAAAGAGAATACCATTAGCTTTTAAATGATATCAAATTATAATATCCTCTACCGGGGGGTAATACTTAATTTTTCCAGAATTTTTTTTTATTTGTATTTTTAATCGAATTGTGAAGATACTTTAGCTTCAGGCGTCGCTTACTCGAAGAGTGTTTTGGTGGGATAGTCCTCATGTCGTTGTGCCGGGTCACATATGTGTATAACAATAACGGCAGTGAGTATAACTGACATAACGAACCCTCTTCCATCTGAACTATTCAGCCGTTAGGTGAGGTGCTTTCTACAATTCTTCTCCGTTTGGGGTGTCTGTGAGAGGCAAAAAGAAACCCATACTTGACAGATTTTGTGTAGTGACGGATTGAAGGATTATCAAACGAATAATTATAACTCACAGGAAACCAATTTCGAAACATAGCAGGAAATTGCTCAAAGGATTGGAGAAATTCTGCCATTTCTATTTAGAGCATTTAATTTTTTTCCCTAGTTTTACTCAATATTATGCGATTCACGTACTCGTGCTCTTAGAATGCGGATGTTACTATATATGTTTCCAATGCATAGTTCACACAGACCAAAACACCTTTGTCCTCGAGAAATTATTTTGGTTAGAGACGAGCCGGCGAAACAAAACCAAATCAATGCTTAATTCATTAAATTGGGCAGCCCTTATGTAAAGAGCAAGCGATCTCCCGTTTCTCGGGAGCGAATGACACAATGGGCTAGCCTCAGAACGTCATTCGCATGTAGAAAACCTCTGGGTTATTTATCTGAAAACGGGGTTACATTTCACAGAGTTCATAGCCGACATTCTTCAAATGTTAATACTACTTGATTTTCTGCAATTCTTAAGTGTTCTTCAGTTGTCTAATGCAACCGATTCGGAACATTTTCAGTATTTCCATATCGTTCCGAGCGTCGGTCATACAAATTCTTATCAGTGACTGCACGCTATTGGTGAAGAATATTAAATTGTCTCTCGATTCTGCCAAGCAGTGTTATTCAGGAAATAATTTCATCTCTGCACACAGATATTTATGACACAATTTTTTTCATCTTTGATAAAAAAAGGTCACGCTGCAAGCTACTCCATCCTAGCAGTACCTTACACACACGTCGGTCCTTGTCCCTTTGAAATAATTATTCAACCTGCAAGACTACAGAGCTACACAGAAATTGTCGGCAGAAAAATATGGATGCAATGTCAGTGATTTCCAAAATACCCCTAAGACATTACTTTGTTCGACTCATACACTTAATATGAATTATAATGCGCATGCCTGATATGTGACCCATTCGAAGGCACTTTCCGTATACTGCACTCGCTTGGTTTGCAAGGGAAGCGATACGGTTTGTGAACCATGCAGTAATATCCAGCTTGTTATGTTGACACCGGATGTTTATCTGTCGCGCACTGAATTGTGGGATGTAACTTAGGCCTATCCATTCTCTCTTTTCTGGAGCTTCATAATTATAATCAGGCTGTTTCCGAAAAAATATACCAGGACTGTGATTTGAATGGTGATTCGAATCGCGATTATGAGTGAGATTCTAGCGTTCACTTACGAACAAAAGAATTGGGCTTTTGAATCGCGATTGAAATAGGCCAATCGAATTGCGCTCTTTCGTGCCAGTGTGAACGCTCCTAGTTAAAGCCAACCTCGATATTAGCGTGTATACATTCTTGCCCGCCTCAGGAATTTCGTAAAAACACACAAGTCACCCACTCGTACACGCGTATACTTGTGGGGTATTTCCTTTGTTCTCGTGTACTAAAAATACACTCCCAGAAAAGCCTAATTCAAATCGCTCCCTTTCGAACCAGAATCACTTTGCTAGGCTGAAAGTTCTAGCGAACGTCCCTTATATAAAATAGTTCTATTTGCGACGGATAAATTAGTTAAAGTAGTCCCTTAACAGTACCTAGAAAATTCCTCTTTTTTGAGTTAATTCCAAATAATCAGTTTCGTGAAAACCTTATGGGGTACCAAAAAAAGTACCCCACAAGGAGCGGTCCCATTGTTCTGAGTACCCACTCATTGTTCCAGTGACCCACAACCCAACTGATGTAAGCCCACCTACATACACACACACACCCTATTGCTGTGAAGATTTAACCCCGCGGCGCGTTTGTCCTCGTGTATTCTGGAGGACTGTTTATACTACAAAATTAGATTCTCCTCTGGGCGAGTTAGACCCGGGTCCGAACCGTGTGACCTGTTCACACTGCACGTTTTCAACACGCGTCGACACGGGTTGAAACGAACCCTTGCTCGTGAGGTGGGTTGAGAGCGCTTGACCCGTGCTAAAATCTCAACCCATGTTGAAAGCGGTAGTGTTAACGCCTCCTAGTTGCTAGCATTTCTACCCGTGTGAACGTGCATCCAGCATGCCTATAATATTATAATTATGCGATATGAGGGTATAGGCTAGCTATACATGCGCTTAGAACAAACACATTTGGGGACTTTTTGCTTGTAATCCGTGTATGCTTGAGTAACGTGAAACGATCAACACTTTGTATACTGGTACTTACACATGCAGCTCGACAACTAATCTTTGCCAGTTAAAACAAAAGACAAATCTTCAAAAATGTGACCCGGCACAGCATGATGAGGATAACCCCCACTTTTGAGATTTTGAGATTTTCTAATGATGTGAAAGAGTATAGCATTAGCTTTTAAATGATATCAAATTATAATATCCTCTAATACTTAATTTTTCCAAAAATTGTTTTTTTAATTTTTATTTTTAATCGAATGTGAAGATACTTTAGCTTCAGGCGTCGTTTACTCGAAAAATTGTTTTGGTGGGATATTCCTCATGTCGTTGTGCTGGGTCACAAATGTTTCGCCCTTTATTTTACATGTGCGAGATGCTATACTTCCAGTTCACTGTCAAATTACAGCAGCTGCAGCACCCCCATGTTATGATACAGTAGCCCGGGCTACCCTTCCTTTGTGGAGTTCAATCCACTGGTACCCGGCTAGCTTGGTCTGAACGGATATAACATGGAGGGTGAACATTCTTGGCTTCAAATCCTGGAGTCAGATACTTGCTACTCAAATGTGGAGTTTCCCGCACCATATTTTCTAGGGGATTTGTTCGCTGTAATTGAAATGCATTCTTCTGGCATTTAGCTATATTTTCCACATAAATGTCTGCGTCTATATTAACCTCGATCTGTACATAAGGACAACACGTATTACGCTTGAGAAAAAAAACCAGCTATTGATTGACAATGCATTTGATTGTCAATGCATCATCAGTCATGATTCCTATTGTTTTTAACCGACTATAATATACCGTATACATGCCAGGCAGGTTTATCGACACTCCTACCTCCCCCCCACGATTTCGACTAGCAGCGGGTAGAACGCCAATATCTCAGCAAATGAGCATACCAAGTGTAAACTCTCATCTACATGGACGTCTGCCGCGGACCCCCAGCTGCGTGTGCATCCTGGGAACTTTCAAAAACCACCTAAATTCACCTCTCATCAAACGAACTATAGGTACCATCATTTAAAACCAATTTTGAATGGAAAGCGGCACAAAGCAAGGGATCCCGGCAGACGTCCATATCTACGTGTGAGTGGTTACACCATAAATTATAATGTTCATCATTTGCTCAGATGTTAGTACCTCGTTCGTTTGACCAAAATGCTCTGGATTGCCAGTCTACGTGACCTGGCAAAACGACATGAGGAATATCCCACCAAAACACCTTTCGAGTAAACAACGCCTGAAGTTAAAGTATCTTCACAATTCGATTTAAAATCAATTTTCAGAAATTTTCAGAAATTATTGAAAGTATTAAAGGATATTATATCCAAAGGATGTTTCCGAAATCCGTCTCTAAATGTTGAAAAAACAACATTGCCGTTGCCAAGGGGTTTTGATTGCTGAAACCCTTTATTTAGTGCGTACGCGCGCTACATTCACTGACTGAGCTCCGCGTTCGCACCACAAACTTCAACGCTGTTTTTCTCGAAAAGTGTTTTCCGTTACACGGCTTCGCCTCGGCGTCTTTCTCGCGCTGATATCATTTAAAAGCTAATGGTATATTCTTTCACATCATTAGAAATTCTCAAAATCACAAAAGTGGGGTTATTCCTCATTATGCTGTGCCGGGTCACATACTCTCTATCGATTAATCGCACACGGCCAAGTTGTGCATGACTATATACAGCACATTCAGTCTACTAATTCATAGGCCCAATACAACATTGGTAAGATCGGGAAATACCGATGTCCACAGATTTCCTTCGAATTTACACAGTTTGTAGATGGTCATGAATCATGATAGAATCCTCATGTTGAAATCTCACGGTCTGGGACGATGTTCTTCTCGAGAAATCTTTACTGAAACATTGACAAATAGTTTACTACTTGCGAGTAATAAACTATTTACAGACAAATTCGTGGACATGCCTGTAAGATTCCTTGCAGCTGAAGATTGCAGTGATGCCACTAGGAAATAGAATATAGGCTGCGTGTATTTATAACCTGACGTCCTATAAAAAACATATTTGGACGTCAAAAATACGCTTTGAGTAGTTCCTATCACGAGAAAGCGTCGTAGTGTCAGATACTTCAACGAAAATTCACTTTTCCAGATTTAAGCTTTATTCAATAGTTGATTAATTAGGACCATCTTTCAAAAGCTACATGGAAACCTTACACAGGTTTCCTATTGAAAAAACGTCCCAAAAATGGGTCTACGCGCAACGCTTTTTCGGCGGTTTACGAAACGCTCATTATTTTTTATGATATGTTAATGACCCCAAAACAGGACTGAAACAGGAATGAAAGCAATACGTACGTACACAGTACGATACTTGCTCGTCGATCGTTCCACCTTTCCAGCTTAGTTTGTCGATTTGTTGAGATCCCCAATGACATGCCACGGTTTCGCGCAGTGGGTGGTTGTAACAGAAATGTTAGCAGAAACACAGATTCGGTGCGTTTGAGGTTTCAGAGGGATAACAAAATGAATCGTGCGTGGACGAGGTTCGTCAACATAATTGGGCGGATTTCAAAGTTTCCACGTGGTCACGTCACTACTGACCAAAAGCATTACGCAGAAAATTCCGTTGACAAGTCCAGTATCGTACAGAAGGAATTCGGATTCAGGAAAAGGTTGAGGGCAAAATGTAGGGCTGTTCCCACCCTAAAAGCCCTACGGTCAACTCCAAGTCCCAGCTCGGAGTTATCTCGTGCTCGCGCTTCCAGTTCTGCACATGACATGCATGCACGGTAGTACATGTACGGTACCTCCCTTCAGTCTTCATAGATATTTTTATGATTGTGTATACTCTAAAGAAAATCAGTGCTCATTATATCTCACTTATCACTCCGGCCAGCTCAACTTGTACCTTTATTCGTAAGCAGGGCCTACCGTCGACAGGCCCGTATCGGGGATTTTTGATCAAAAAATTCACATTTCACATCTGCGAGTTGCATTTTTCAAAATTTACGGTGAGATCAAAGGGAAGGGCAAGTAGAAGGGTAGGGATAAGTGAGAAGAGGGGAAAGATCAAAGAGAGAAGTGTGGAGGAGTGAACACCAAAAACCGGATTATCAGAAAGTTGCATGGTGTTAGTCATTACCCTTCTGGATGTTGAGACCATGTGGTTGAATTTTTGAAAGATTTTGCCGGGTTATTAAACCTGACAAATACCGAGGAACAATTCATCATAAACATTTAGGATCTGACTAGTTCCAGAGGATCCAACTTTTTCAAATTCCCAAAGTCGTTATAGAGTTGACGTATTTGACCCGCGAGCGATAAAGCGCAGCGTGATTATCGGTGTGACCCACCGGGCATGTGAGCAGGGCGACCGGCTTGCATGACCGCCGTGCGCGGTTGCTTCGTGCTTTCTTGCTGGGCCACGGCCACGGGTTCAACACGATATTGCTCGATACAACGAACCACAACAGCGGACCCTGTGCCGTCGTTCTCGACATCAAACAATTCTTCATTACTACTATCGTATGTGAGGGATATTCCTCGCCAACCCCTCTGGAGGAAATCGACATTTTAGTCACTAAATGTAGAGCAAACTGACGCTAAAAATCCTTCGTACTGAGGCAAAATCGCAAACGAAAACGCATACAGCAGCACTGTTCACCGTAGGCTGGCGTGGATGTGTTATGATTTCTGTCCCATCACTGTGACGTCACAGGCCCCGAAGTAAACGCGGGAGTTGATCTCGCCCGTTTCAGGAATCGGGCTGACTCGGGGTTGAAAGTTGTCATTTTCGGCCCATATTTCCAGTCTGTTTGGGTTTGTTGTTTACCAATCTATCCATAAATACTTAAATCTCATTTTGTTTTACAAAAACCGTTGAAGTTGCTCTTTAATGGAGACACGGTTACTAACAATCACCCCGAAAAGCATTTAGCCTTGTCTGTGCGCATCAATAGCGGAGTCACATTTGCAGCAATTCTCACTCACCCACATATACAGTAGCATGTTAACATCTTTACGTTTCTCTCCTCGTTAACAGCGCGTCCTTCCCACACAGCCACATTCACAGGGGGGGGGGGGTAATTCGCTCACATCCCTGCCGACCACTCCCGCAGAAAATAAATGACCCGAATTGGCCTTTGTGGGCGAATGTCGTTTAGTAGTATCTAACTCGATATAGACCACTCATCTTATTTCGACCCGAGCGATTCCCATCTGTTTGTGACGCTGCCATTATTATACGCGGCGCCAAGACTGGATAGATCCGAATGGTCCGCTCGTTGATTGCATAAGAATGGATAAGAAATTACGGACCGTTGCAAAATACAGGCAAGCTCTCCTGGATGAAGCGAATGGGAAAGACTTGCTCCTGGAAGTGGCCTCGGTTGAGAACTGCTGTATATAGCTGCAGCTATTGTGAGAACGGTTGGAGTGTATATATTCATAACACTGTTAAGTCTGGACCGTGGAGGAAGGAAACCATGTCTAGACTGTGTGCTATGTTCAGGTGGTCTCGAGGAATTTGGCATAGGCCTACATCTCCCCCCAAAATGAGTAATCGGGTCTTCTCCTATCATCACCATCATCGATTGAAATTACACATGGTTTCGAATTACCACATACTGACACTCCAAACACTCTAGATTGTAATTTCACCATGCGAACCTTCATTTATTTTTATTTTTTGAAACTACACATAGGGCCAAACTTATACACGTATGACCTAAATGGAAATCTCAAATTCCAGGACTTCATGACAATTCAAGAGACATTTGTATGAATGCTGGTACGAACATTAAGACGCTGAGTGCCAGACAGATTACACGAAATAATGCAATCTCGTTGTGGTCAGCTCATCCCGGTATAACAGTTTTTTCCAATCGCTAGACGAATGGAAAGTTAGGTATTGAACAAATGGCCCAGGAAATGATGACCGGACCGACACTTAAACCCGAGACTTTTGAATTTACATGGCAGCGCTCTTACCCTCTGAGCTACCCAACCCTAAGATGGTCTTTCCATTATTTTGTTTGACTGAATGTTCCTTTATCAATGCATCCACTTTGGGTGATCCCTGAGCTGCTGCTGCTGTAGCCAAGGTTTACAATTGGTTGATTGCATCTGAAAGAAAGCTGTGGGTCCGATCCCTGTAGATATATGCGGCAGTTAATGGCTACATGCTTCTGCCTGGCGCCCCCAAACCCGGTGTCATGCCAAATAGTGTCCCCTGCCAAATAGTGTCCGCTCATTAGCATACTGATCGCTGATTGGTCCAATACGTATGACATTCAACCACCGTGGTTGGGGTATGGTTGCGCACTACACACGTATGACGCATTGTGTAGAGTATGGTTGCTGGCCTAACACACGCAACGTTGGGCACTTTGGTACCGTTTGACCCTAACTGTAACCGTAACGCTAACCCTAACCCAAACAACCCTTATCCTAACCTAACCCTAATCCTAACCCTAACGCTAACCCTAATCCAAATCCAAATCCTAATCCTAATCCAAACCCTAACCCTAACGACCCTAATCGTAATCCTAATCCTAACTCTATCCCTAACGCTAACCAATCAGCGATCAGTATGCTAATGAGCGGACAGTATTTGGCAGGGACACTTTTTGGCAGGACACCGTGAAAGACTGGTTGACTCGAATGCCTCCATCTAAGGGCTGGATAGCTCAGATGGTAGGGCGCTGGCACGTACAAAGCAGAGGCCTCGAGTATCTAAGTCCCAGTCCTCGCAATGTTTTAGACGCCATTGTTTTTCAAAATTATTTTAAAAGTCCCTAGTCGTTTCCCCCTTTATTTGTTTGACTCATATTATTTAAATTAAGATGTAGTTATCATGATGCCGAGGCGATTATTTATATTAAAATCTCGGATCAGAGCAACAATATTACCATACATTGAGGTCTCGCCATATGCAGAAGTAAACCATCTTCGTAATGACATGAATAATCTGTTCAATATTGTAGGTAAGAAACAACGGCAATTAGAGGTACATGTACAGGTAGGTTTTTTTTCGGTTGGGGCTCAGAAAAGAAATAGTCTAGTATACTTGGAACGCTTGAATGGATTCGACGGAGAGACTTTGCCAATGACACGAATTTGATCAATTGCCACCCATGGTACAATACCAGACTAATTCCGTAACATCACAGTTGCATCTCCATGGACCTTAAAGGGCCAATGTAACATTGGTATGATAAAAAGATTGCCACAGTTTGTATGTTAAACCATTACACAATCCAAACAAGCAATACTGCCAAAGTTTTAACTCAAATGGTAATCTGAGAAAGTAGAAAAATGCAAAAAAAAAGAGTCACGGTTTACGCACCATTCTGTAGTGTAAGAAATGGTTTATTACTCTCAAGTAATAACCTATTTGTCGATGTTTGGGTGAAGATTACTTTCTCGAAATGTACATCGTTCCAGACTGTAAGATTTCAATATGAGGATTGTATCATGACCATCTATACAAATTAGAAGGAAATCTGTGGACATCGATGTTTCCCGATCTTCCCAATGTTGTTTTGGGCCTTTAAAGTCGTAATGGACCATGTTCCTTTTAAGAATCGCTCGTCTTGCAATTGACCGTAGGTTATGAAGAGTTTGACAAAACCGACCATCGACTCGAATTGGGCCTTTCAGCATAACGTATAGCGCCAAGACCGTACACGATATCTCTATGAGCGCCGCGCTTCGTTTAACATCATGTTGGCTTTAATCTTCCCTGTACACCTCACACTGTTAGGACACATTGGCGTCAAATTGCCGGAGTAGTAAAGTTCGTGACTACCTCTTTCATCGGAATCCACGCATGTGATTGTCCTACGAAATCGGAGTCTATCCAACAACAATTTCTCGTTCTAATTCTATTAGATTTAGCTTTTTTTCTCGTCTTTTTAGGAATGAATACAGTACGCTTTATTGTCTTCATTATTAAGAGACGAAACAAAGAAAAGGATGTGATTATAGTCTAGTTGGTGTTCACTGTCTTACTCGCAGCAGTGAGCGCTAAGAAAATACAGTAGGATTTAAGAATAGGAAAACAGCCGAACATGGGGGACGAAGCAGCAGTATTGAACGCCAATTGTAGACGCACGACGCCATTTTCAATTTCCCTAAGTTCTGCGTTCGAAAATCAATGACCAAACCAATGTTGGCGTTTCCCACAGAGCGTCACGTAACAATTGCATTAACAACCACAGCCCAAGACGGAAATGAATTTCACAACCTCAAGGTTCTAACTTCATTAGATCACCATATAATAAAAAATAGGCCATACTTAATATTTTATGCAAATGTATGCATTGAGCCCAAAACAAGATGGCGTTAAATTCAAGGGACCTTAGCGTTGTTCCTATAAGATAACGGTCGGTTTTGTTGAAGAATATGTCAAGAAAAGATCAAAAAGCAGCGGGGAAATCAAGCGACCACATCCTCGCCTTGAGTTAGATGCATACATTATTAAGAAAGACATATAACACTGACTATCGGGGCGCTAGATTATTTCGTTTGTGCTCCGCAGATGGATTCGCAAGTTAGTAAACACGCCAACAAATTGAAGGTTATTACAATGAAAACAGGAAATGTAATCAAATGTTGTAAGTCACAATGCTGTAAGACCTGCACATACAGAATACACTGCACATGCACATGGAGCGCTGTTGCTGGACATTAACTTCATTCGGACAAGCAATGGATGGGTGGGGGTGGTGTCTTCTACTCTCAGGTATAATACGTACACCCACAGTCCTTGGCTCCTTTCAACTCGAATCGGGTTCATGGGGTGTTCTTGTTGTGTCCCAAGCTAACTGCTTGATACAGGTCAGATCCGTGTATGGGTTGTCACCTACGAAACCACGGCCCTTGAAACTACAGGTAAAGTCCGATGCCTTTCTGCGTATTTCTGAAATTTCAAGCTACTGCAGTGATACATGAACGGTGAAATATTTGTTTGTACTGGAACAGAAAGTGTTTATTGGTGATCGGTATATAAAGAATGGGCGCATATAGTAGTATGCTTATATACTGCCTGATTGAAAACGTCACCTATACACCAGCAATAAGTACTGTCCAAATTAGATAAGACTTGAAGGTTTGCGTCGTGTAAGTATACTAAGTGGAAGGTTTGCGGTGACATGATCATGTATAACACATCTCTTTTGAGAAGGAGTGTGGCTCTGAAAACAGCCGGTAACTCAACTAAGCGTGTAATAATATTATGTACTTCCCTTTCTTCTATATAAGTATTTTGTTTTTTAGCTACTTCCCCTTCTTGGTTGATCCTCCTTCGACGGTAACAAAATGACGTGAGAACCGATTCAAAAAGTTTCCTAAATCCGAAATGAAGCAAGCACAGCTGCCCATGCAGTAGGACAGGCTCATTCGAAACCAGACCGGGATAGAGTGAGTGATATACAGACAATATTTATGAAAATGGGTTAGTTTATGACAAGAGTTGGTGAATTAATCTTAGTTCACTTAAGAGGGTAGGCCTATGGACTCAAAACAAACAAACACACAGACATCAACACGAACGAGGCCATGCCTTTTTGCTAAGCGTAAACCACGATTTATAGAACAAAATTAGCCTTCTATCTGAATTTGGCGCAAAGAAATAGGTTCTCGGTGAAAGTAACGACTAGGGAAAGAGCAATGTTATCGAATTAAACCGAGTAGAGTTGAAAGCTTTCCCGCGTTGAAAGAATCGGGTTTTTTTTTTTTTGCGTAAGGTTATCCTGTTCCGTATCTAGCAATGGCCGATATCGTTTGTACGGGGCCATACGGCACACGGTGTTATCGGACGATTAGAAATCCCCATGGAGAGGCAGGGGCGGCGTTTCTTTTCAATCCCGATAATTTTTTTTCCTGCATTTGTTTTCTTCCTACCAAATCTGTTGTCTCCCACGAGAGATGTGGGTCCCCGGACTGCGAGAAATTGAATTTATTTCAGGTGCGCAATATCTGCAGGCCGTGTCGGGACACCTATAACTGTTTAGCCTCAGTAGTCAAACGGATCAAACGTAGACGAACGCTGTGTGACTTTTAGCAGATAAAAGGGTCTGGAAGTGAACGTCTTAAAAGCAAATGTACAAGGAGATCCCGATGAATGTCTTGCCTTGCCTTGGTTGAGAGCGAGGACACGACCTCGCAAGTGCTCTATAACTTTAGTTTGGAGTGAAAAACCCGTAAACACGGAAACTGCAAGGCTGACAAAAGCTGCATGCGTATTAAACGTGACGTTTAAAGCGTGGCTGTAGCGTGAATGGACTCACATACAAGGGTTTAGTTTTTTAGGGTTCTCAATTGCGCAAATACAATGCCAGTGTCAATTGTTTTTCTTTACATAATAATTATTTTTATTAACAAGTCCTCGATATCATTTTTACTAATAGCGTCGCTGGTCAAACAAAAAATTATCCCTCGTAGAGAACCGAGACTCGTGGAAACGCAAGGGACGGTCTCAAGTTCAGATCTGATTTGTTTTCTTCAACACTCAGGAAGGAAGATAGCTGAGGCTTTAAACCTACAGCTTGACCTTTCCCATTCTGCCTTTGAGAAACGTCAGGCTCTTTGCTACTTGAGATTTGCATTTTTGCTATTTTTAGTCAGCATGCATTTTCGTACCATTTTCATTTTTTTTAAGACAGGTAATAATGAGAGACATCCACAGCCTTCTAGTCTCCTCACAAAATTATTCAAGCAACGACCAACGAGTCGCTATCTACCGTAGAAACCACTCCTTTTTTCGAGCTCAATAAATTTGCGCCCATAAAAAAGCATCGATTCAATAGTTGTTGTTTTTTTTGCGACGCGTCTTTTTTTCTCTTCTGCGAGCAGTCCGTCTGTGATTTATGTTTTGCTTGCTGCGCCGGGGTTTAGCCTTTGTTGTCGATCTTTGTCTACCGTGGACCGACTCACCACAGCCCTCAGGGAGAAGGATTACACGCCTGCCAGTACGTATGCGGCATGCAATTCCCCCCTATCTATAGACGCATGTCAGTTTCTCTATCACACTCTTGGCGCAACCTAATGAGCTGTGCACGGCAGCATCGACATAAGAAATGATGCGATTTCTGATGTGATCTGAGACACTCGAAGTAAGAAAGTAACGCAAACGTAGCTGAGGAATGTAACTGCTCCAGCTGCGGCCTTCCATGTGAGCATTCTACGGGGAAATGATGCGAGTCACAAACTTGTCCCTAATGACAAGAATCTTTCCAGAGACTCCACTGACTATCATAAGTATGAGCACTGAGGGACATTGATAATGGAATGGGTGAGGGTCGCCAAAGGCAACGTGTATAAAATCTGGCTTCATCTGGTACAAATTCGCATGGACACATGGCATTATTACGAGAAATTACCCAAATCCAGCTGGACTTTGTAAAACGAAGACGAAGATAATCAGATTACTTCTATACGACCTTGTATACCTATTAACAGTATAGTCCACAATAACCCCTATAACGCATTGTTGGCACATTGTGAAGAAAACGGTCTGCCGATTTGATTTCTTCCTGGAAATCTAAAAAGCCTTAGCCTTGGCGGTTTTCGTTTTCTAAAGTTACAGATATTACCACCAACATATATTCCATTAAAAACCCGTGGGGCCCACCCATGCTCATGGTGATAGACACAATACTTCACAAGTAAAGAAATAGAGAAACGAGGTGTATTCATTTTGAAAGCAAAATTGTTTTTGTTTTTGAATGCAGAGGAGCAGTGTAGCTTCTCGAATGGATGGTCCTTCAACTCAACGCAACTATACCGTATATACGTTTTAGAACTGGGTTATACGTTTACTTGAGAATTTGCGTACCTCTTTCAAGCAGACGAATAGACCGATTACGCGACCAATGTTTATACATGCCATCACTTGACTTACAGTGGGTATTCTGGCATCTCATTTGGTGCATAGCAGGAGTTGAAAGGAGCAAAGAAGACCATCATATTGTCCACATTTCCAACGTTGCTTTTTGCACACAACATGTACATGTAGACTCGTCACTCAGCGAACAGCATGACAATATTGGGCGGCTACCGGGTACTCTCACTAAGAAAAAAACGGGACATGGGTACAATCCGGGCAATTTGAGTCACTTAGTGAGAAGTGCACTGTGAGAATTAAACGTATCGGGGGATAACTGTATCACGAATCTTTCCAATGCAGTCGCATGTTGTGACTTAAAAGTATACAGAAATCAAAATTAAAGGTTTACAGAAATCAAAATTAACTTGGGGTTAAATAAATCGGTATTGTTATAAAACCCAAAGTGTGTATAATTTTTTGAGACCACAAATGATTAATTTAGCCAAACAACGCTATATTTTGATCCGAAAATTGTGCCCCCACTTTGGAGATGATACTACGTCACATACAGAATTTGGGGTCAGCCTTGTGGTCGTGCGCTTTGCACTGGCCCTGCATTGTCTCTATCGTCTATCAGCCGTAAATACCGCACTGTCACATGCGCAGTAGCGCACTTTATCGTCTCAGCATCTCGATCGCCTCGCTCGGCTGCTTTTGGTCTGTATGTGACGTCACATGTTCACAGGGGGAATTTTGGGGGCGGAGCGAACATGGACTTTTTTCAATGTTTTGGGACAAATTTAGGCGCTGACAACTTTTTTTTTAAATCAATCCTGTATTGATTGTATTGTGAACATTACCTAAGGAGAGTTTTGAGCTCTTTTTCAAATCCTATTTCTGTAGACCTTTAATCTCTAATGGTATGGTCCGCCATCTCGCGCTGATATTATTTTGATGGGCATTGCGGAAAGAAGAGAATGCAATTAGAGGAACATTCCAGTGAGCTGAGGAAGGAGTGAGATACCGTTGAAGCCAACATTATACATGTGCTACAGCCTAGTCGTCCTGAAACCAAACCCCAAATAGAGATTAAACAATTTAATCTGATTTATAAACAGCGGGTCAAACTTGCTTGCCTTGGAGAAGCTTCACGGAGACTAGTGAAAGCTTCACCTGGGTACAGCTTGCACAGAAACCTGGGATGCGCAAATCCAAGGGCGCACAGAGGAATGTTACATAACCTCAAATAGCCGATAGCATTGCCTCTTTACGTGGGTCTCAGGCTATTTTACAAGGCTACCAAGGGACTTGGTAGGTGTGGCTGGTGAAGCTAAACGTGCGTTGGGACTGCCACTTCTCTCTTGGTTGTCGTCAGCACAACACGGCATATATACTTATGAATACTTTTTTCCACCTCCCTCCCCACCACCAGGACCTACTTTTATTTGTATTTTCACCCGCAAGTATGGCGAAGTTAAGATACGGTCCTCTAAATCAAGCATTTAAGCTGAAGTACGGAGTTTTAACTTGGCTGCCACAAAAGTGGAGCCGGATGAGAATTTTACGTTCATGAATGGTCTTAATTTCTATTCAACACCTCATTTCTTGAGGAAGCAATATCAAACTTAAGAAGACCACGTTGAAATTTTGTATTGTTTTATAATTTTCATGCAAGTGCGGAATGTCTACGGCATGAGAATGACTGATACTGAACAAAAGCTTATAGATATATGAGGGACATATTAAGCACTGTATAAATGCATGATAATATTGACACTGACTGTATCATAAATGCGCACCCATGCAGTCGCATACTTTGAATACCATTATCTTCATTACGTCATCGTTACGACGAGTAGGGTTTACCTTACCGGTCGGCTACCCTATATATGGGCCCATCTCAGACAGTTTTCTGGGGGTTATTTATGTGAAACATAACCAAAATACTTTTCTTGAGGAGAAAAGCAAATGTATATATACAAATTGGTAAGGTCAAAAGAGCGCCACATGTTGTGTGTTAAACCATTAAATATTCCAAAAAGGAAATATGGCAAAGGTTTTAGCTCAAATAGTAATCTGAGAAAGTAGAAAAATGAAAAAAAAGTCACGTTTTTAGTTACGCACCGTATAGTGTGAGAAATAGCTTATTACTCGCGAGTAATAAACTATTTGTCGATGTTTGAGTGAAGATTTCTAGAAAAGTACAGCATCCAAGACCGTATAGATTTCAACATGAGGATTCTAACATGACTATCTACAAACTGTGTAAATTAGAAGGAAATATGTGAACATTGATGTTTCCCGATCTTCCCGATTGTTGTATCGGGCCTTTAAGGGCCTAACATTGCGATCCTAGCAGGACCTATCTCGTGGACATCTCTTCCTTTGAGAATGCTCTGCTATATTCATTATTGACACGTCAGGCTCTCTATAGTTTTTTGAAAATTTGCTTTGTTGCCGTTTGTCAGTAAGCAGTTTGCAATCGTTATGTAAACATGGATTGCAGTAACAAAGAAAAACTCGCTCGTTAATCACTCTGAGAATACCCTGGCGGGGCAGGCCTGTAAAGCAGCCTTTCAGATTATGGGAAGACAAGATTGGAAAGAGCAGTGACCTTTATTGAGGAGCCTGGCGAAGAGGACGGTGACGGGGGGGGGAGGCTCACCTGTCAGCGAACCTATAGTCTCCGGGCAACGAGTGAATGGTTCGCGGCAGCGAAGTGGGCAGGGAAGTCAACGGCCAACGTGCCACGGCATGGCCCGGCAGGTGAAGGCACGCAATCCACGTCTTAGGCCTTCAAGCGGCACTTCCATGCAGCCATCAGTGTACCTCTCCCCATGGCGTAAGAAGTTAGCATTTAATAGAGTACTCGTGATCTCAAAAAATTCGCTGAGATTGCCTCTATATACTTCTCTCTGTATTCCCGGGTATAAATGTCCACTTCGCACTCCATATCTCCAGAATACTTGGAGTACAGCGATGAGGGAGAGAACTGTACATCGACGCGAAGCAGTTAGGCATATGTAAACGCGAATACATCCACCCATACGCCCTTTGAAATAACTCATTGAAAGTTACAGTAACATTTTCCGAATATTTTTGGGGGCTGTCTTTCAAAGCCCTCACACAACATTGGTCGAGGTTAAAGAATAGCATCCATACGTTGTCTGATCCAACATATGCATGAAATAGCACACCTGTGAAATTTTCGGCTCAATCCGCCAACTGAGTCTCGAGAAAATCGTGAAAACCACTTCATTTGTTTCGCGAAAATGCAGCATTCAACGCCATACTGTTCCGAAAAATAGTTTAGTTCTTGGTGAGACGTAAACGATTTATTTTACTCTTTTCTCCCGAAATACATCATTTTAGGCATAAATACTTCAGTGCGAGGTTTCTACTATAACCATCTTCAAACTGTATAAGTTTCATGCTGTCACCGAGTCCGTTAATCAATAAACAGAGTTGAATGATTGAGGAAATGCACTCAAAATAAAGGAAACAAAACCAAAAGTAAAGTTCAATTCCTATACGTATATTATCACTTCCGATCTATATATAATATTTATAATTCGTTTTGATTACACTTTAGATTTAATTTACTTGATTAGAATTTTAAAATCCACCACTTAACTCGGTGAGTCGGCCTTTGACTCAGTCGGGAACTTCCCGCCACACTTCAACCATTACACGTATAGCAATACTGGCAATACTTCTGCCCTTCGTGGCTTCAGTGAGTCGGCCTTCGGCTCATTCGGGATTTACCCGCCACACTTCAAAATAACATAAAAACAAATCTGTGAACATTTATGTTTTTCGATCTTACCAATGGTGTGTACGGGCTTTAATGAGTAACGTACTTGTTTTTTTCATTCAACGCTTTTTGGTAAACATGAAGTCTTACCAATTCCCGTCAAGAGGTATTTTAGGTACTACATTCGTAAATGACATCGCAAAAAAACCGCAGACTATTTTAGGCTAACGTAGCATTGGTCGCAACATTTCCAGTGATCTTTCTATCCTGATTGTTATTCTCCGAACTCCCAACTCCGAAAGTTGGGTCTGTTGAATTGCTTGGGACCTTTAAACATGATTTCATAAATGCCACGAGGTGTTTTAAAAATAGCGAAAGCAGAGCGTGAATGTGTAATTTGTGTTGTGCACAAACGCTTTTAATTCCATTCAAATAAATGTTGTTAAAGCCCTTATTCTTATCAGGGCTTGAATTTCAGAGAAAAATGTACTAGACAACAGGTCTAGTAACTGAAGACTCTTCCTGGACCTGAACTATTTTTACAAGACCTGTGCCATAAATCAGGGGGGACAGAACCAAATGCACACAGTGAAAGGAATACCATGAGAAAATGCTGTTTACTTGTACAGGTCAAAGTGCAGTCATGCTCAGCTCTAGACCGACGCTGAAATCTCTAGACTCGGTCCACGGTCTAGTGGATATTTCCAGCTATTACACATCATTGGTCAGTGTCCTCTCTCCCCATCTCTCCCTCTCTCCCCCATCTCTCTCCACCTCTCCCACCTCTCTCCCCATCTATCCCTCTTTCCACCTCTCTCCCTCTCTCTCTCCACCTCTCTCCCTCTTTCCCCATCTCTCCCTCTCTCCCCCATCTCTCTCCCCCTCTCTCCAGTCTCCACCTCTCTCCCCATTTATCCCTCCCTCCACCTCTCTCCCTCTCTCTCCCCATCTCCCCACCTCTCTCCCTCTCTCTTCACATCTCTCCCTCTCTCCCCATCTCTCTCTCTCCACCTCTCTCCACCTCTCTCCCCACCTATCCCTCTCTCCAACTCTCTCTCCATCTATCCCTCTCTCCACCTCTCTCCCTCTCTCTCCCCGTCTCTCCACCTCTCTCCCTCTCTCTCCCCATCTCTTCCTCTCTCTCCACCTCTCTTCCTCTCTCTGCCCATCTCTCCCTCTCTCTCCACCTCTCTCCCTCTCTCTCCCCATCTCTTACTCTCTCTCCACCTCTCTCCCTCTCTCTCCCCATCTCTTCCTCTCTCTCCCCATCACCCCCTCTCTCTCCCCATCTCTCCCTCTCTCCCCACCTCTCTTCCCCCTCTCCCCATCTCTCCCTATCTCTCTCCCCATCTCTCCCTCTCTCCCCACCTCTCTTCCCAATCTCCCCATCTCTCCCTCTCTCGTTCCATCTCTCCCCTCTCTCTCCACCTCTCTCCACTTTTCTCCCTCTCCCTCCCCATCTCTCCCTCTTTCTTTCAATTTATCCCTCTCTCTCCACCTCTCTCCCTCTCTCTCCACCTCTCTCCCTCTTTCCACCTCTCTCCCTCTCTCTCCCCATCTCTCCACCTCTCTCCCTCTTTCTCCACTTCTGCCCATCTCTCTCTCCACCTCTTTCCACCTCTTTCCCCATTTATCCCCCTCTCTCCACATCTCTCCCTCTCTCCCCATCTATCCCTACCTCCACCGCTCTCCCTATCTCTCTCCATCCCCTTTATATTGTTCTCTCACGCTCTCTCTCTCCCCATTTCTCCCTCTCTCTCTCCACCTCTCTCCCTCTCTCTCCACCCTCTCCATATCTCTCTCTCTCTCTCCCTCTCTCTCCCCATATATCCCTTTCTTTCCATGCACTCTCTCCCTATATCTCCACCTCTCTCCCTATCTCTCTCCATCCCCTTTATATTGTTCTCTCTCTCTCCCCATGTCTCCCTCTCTCCACCTCTCTGCCTATATCTCTGTCCACGTCTCCCTTATCTCTCTCGCTCGCTTGATGGCTCACGAATTCCGCCGAATGTAATAAAAAAGCGGTGATGATATCAGGTGTTGTGTTTCTTTTGAATAATCACATTGTGTTCCTTCAAGGGCGAATAGAGATTTAGTCAAGAGTTCTAGGTTCAAGTCTGGCACCAATCAATTTCCCTGTACAATTGTGTTCACACTCTTTGAACAAAAACCAAGTTTTTACCCTTCACTGATATTACTCAATAAGTTTGGATCGATTTTCATTGAAACCTTTTCTTTGACCATGGTCTGAAGATCTGAAATATACGAATGGATTTTGCATGTCTTCCATTGTGCTTGCACGGTAAGACGTTAGGCAAAACCAGGCTCATTGACCCAGGTACTTGATGTCATTCTAAGAGGAATGGTATCCCCAACAACGCTCACCTACATGGTAAAAACATTGAATCATCACATTCATTCGCATCATAGCTCTCAAATTCGACTTCAGTAATTAACAAAGTCTTATATATTCTGTACACCCACGCATATCTTAGCTCATACAGTTCAGCGTCAAGGGACGAAAAATGATTGCGGACGAAGTGTTTCATATACATTTTGACAGATTTAGGACAAGATAGAAGTTGCTGGTTTGAATAACATTTTAGGTGGGCATTAGTATGGCCCCCATCTTCTGTGATTTTCTGTCTTATATCGCCTTCCCCGCTACCACCATGCTTCAGATTCACATGTTCGTTTCCGTCAGATTCAAATGCGACGAATGCGCTTATAATTTCTCCCGCGCGTAGAGAGACCCTAGTCCTATCCTCGGATAATTAATGATCCAGAATTAGCTGGCAGCATAGATACCTGGCTACCATGGATACCCATGATTATGGCATGCCGAGTGGTGTCTGACTAATTTCATTAACTCGCGGGAAAATTAGAAGCACTTACCCTTTGTCGATCACTTTTTTTGTCCAGTTAACTTCTATAAGTTGATTAATATCATTATCATGTATTTTGATGGCATGAATGACGACTTGGCGGCAGGCCTGACTTAGCACGCGGTATCGTGCGGTCTGTGCGCATTGTGTTCGTAGTGTCCCTCCGTTATTACTTCGGTTTGAAGAAATCCTCGGTCGGTAAGAAATATTCCTGTCGGAAGCGAGTGCACAAAGCGGTTTTTTTTTTCGGCCGGCGCTCTTTTAACGGTATATACAAGCCAAAGTAGGTACAGTCTTCTAGGGCTTGATTTTATTTTATTCAAATTGAGCAGGCGCCCGTGAGCAAAGCAATTAATCTGGCCTTTTACCCCGGGCACAATCAGCCACTTGACAGGTGTTGTCTTCAGGCGCTCCGCTGTAGTGAACTGTCATTTCCCGTAGTCATCAATTATTGGTACTTAGTACCTTTGGGGAGACTTTATAATATGCATTCACCGCTTCGAGACCGCTGCCTGTGCAGCTAAACTTCCTTGTAGTTATGATATTGCTTATTGTTACTGACAGAATAGCTTTAACGGTCGTAGAGACGTCGTTGGTGCATGCCCTTGACTCGGTCGAGGTTTGATTTCGTCCCAAGCCATGGCTGGCCCATTCTCAGTCCGGTATGACCCCATTCCCAGTCCAGTGTGACCCCATTCCCAGTCCTGTATGACTCCCATTCCCAGTCCGGTATGACCCCATTCCCAGTCAGGTCTGACCCCATTCCCAGTCAGGTCTGACCCCATTCCAAGTCCGGTATGACCCCATTCCAAGTCCGGTATGACCCCATTTTCCAGTCCGGTATGACCCCATTTCCAGTCCGGTATGACCCCATTCCCAGTACGAAATTACCCCGTTCCCAGTCCCGTATGGACCCATTTCCAGTCAGATCTGATCCCAAAGCTTTTAATGCTGTGAAACTTGAAATGACAACTCAACGAAACGAAAACCACCAGGTAGAAAGTTTATAATTCGCGAGCGGACGAATTATTTCTCCGCTATATACCTACCGCGTCCCGTAGTACTACATCCGGCAACGTCCGTGTCTACCCTGACACACGAGTCCTCCAGACGTAGCCCTGGAATAGGCCAAGACGTGACGATCCTTCCACTTGATTACTTCTGCCTCATCCGATGTATTCACTGATTTACCGGCAGGACAGTGAGCATTGCAGCTCCGCTTCGGCTGAATGGACTGCCTCCTTGTTCCGCCTTGCTTTCCCCGGATGAACCGGAGTGAATATGGAAGGCACGTCCAAGACAATTCAGTTTGGCTCAGCGCGTGGATCCTGAAAAAGGATAATGTTGAAGGCGTGCATAGTGTGCTTCATACATGCAAATAATATACTACAGATAGGTCAACAAACAAACGGGAATATACAAAAATACCGAACAAAATCACATCCCCTTGTGAAAGCTTTCAAACCCAAACAATGCCCGTGCTGTGTCGTATACCTTACCCACGCACATTACTGCGCGAGTGGGTTTCCTCTGAACTCGCATATTAAAGGTGTATTATTTCACGTCACTGTAAAGATGTCAAGGTCGGCGATGCAGCGATAGACCGCAAGGTGCTAACTGTGTTATAGCATACTAAAAGTGTAGTACTTTATTATAATAATATTCATTTGCCTGAGCCGAGGCGAAATGTCTCCCCGCGGAAAAGATCCTACGATTTCCATAGCTTTATATGTAGCATTATTTCCAGTGACATTCTAGGTTCAAACATCTTTTGTATATGTGACCCGGCACAGCGACATGAGGAATATCCCACCAAAACACTTTTCCAGTAAACAACGCCTGAAGTCAAAGTATCTTCTCAATTCGATTAATAATCAATTTATTTATTTTTGTATTTTCGGAAAGTTAATGTATCGGAAGATGCTATGTCCAAAGGATTTTTCCGAAATCCGTCTCTGTGATGAAAAAACGAGGATTTCGGGGGAGTGTTTGTGTACTGTTTTCATGAAAATATAAAGTTCCTGCCTTTTTGAATGGCCGCTTTCGAGGAGTTAGACTGGTGCTGTTATATTGTGTCTGGTGCCAAATGAACGAGCAAAGTCCCCTTGTACTATTTACAACAAAGTTCACACGGAAATAAATTTGATATCATTCGAAAGCTAATGGTATACTCTTTCACATCAGTAGAAAATCTCAGTAGAAAATCTGAGGTTATTCCTCATTATGCTGTACCTGGTTACATATGCACTCTTGAATTGGTTGTCTGATTTCGACCCGATATAATAGGCTACTCGGTGCTATACTGGGTGGTATTAGAGGGCTAGCATTCTATTCTCCCCTCTTCTATTTTACAGTACAGTACAGTACAGTTTAGGTCCTCATTTTGAAGCTTTAGGCTTCATATGAGTCAGGACTCCTAGGAGCCTGGTGAAACCAGTCTTCGACTGTGTTTCTCTTTTAATTTGCTCAATAGAAAGGGATCTCGATAGTATGGGACTCTAGAGATAAAAAATAAACTAAGCTTGGTCAAATTTGTATTTTCCCTACGACATATATGAGCTATGTATTTCAGATACTGGACATTAATATAATCCCGTAGTGGTTGACTTTTTGTTATGCGCTCTAGATCAATATTAGCAAAGAAAAGGGCATGATTAATTTCGGAATCCATCCTTGATCATTCGCCTCAGAAAACCATACCAATTACTTTCAAGCCTTTTTATTTCTTTCTCACTTGGCCTCCAGCATTGGGTAGCATATGCTAGTCTAGGACGAACACATGCTTCAAGTATTTTAGTCCGAATGGGCATATGTACTTCCCTGTCACAAAGGACCCCCTTGAGTTCATAAAATTTAGCTGTAGCCTTAGCAATTATTTGGTCAGTGGAATTTCTACCATCATTGAAGATGGTGTGGCCAAGATAGCAAAATTCAGACACATTTCCAAGTTCAGTACCATCAATGACAAGATTTATGTCACTCGTAGATGTATTAAATTGCATCACTTTAGTTTTTTTGAAAGAAATTGTTAAGCCAAAACGTTTACAAGTGGTGTTCATTATATTCATAATTCCCTGTGCCTCAGCAATGCTCATACAAAATAAAACCAAATCATCGGCATACAAGAGCCACCGCACTATTTCAACTCCATTCATTTTCTTAGTTTTCCTTTGTTCCCTGTTCGTGCATTCGCTAGGAATACGGTAATCAAAGGAGACACCCCATCCACCTGGATATTTTCTGTCAATAGCCTCTCCACACACTTTCAGGACAAAATCAAAATAGAAGTTAAACAATGTTGGACTTTCTAGGCCTCCCTGTCTACAGCCAGATAAAATATCAAACTTTAATTTAGTCCCAGCAATACATGCAGTTGTACCATCATATAATTTTCTGAGAATGCACACAAGAAGTTTGGCACCGGTGCGTAGTTCTAAAACCCGAAACAAAAAATCTCTAGGGATATGATCATACGCCGCTGTTAAGTCAACAAAGACTAAAACAAGAGGCCCAGCATGCTTTTGAATAACATTCTTGATGACAAAGATTGCATCCACAGTTGACCGACCTTTTCTAAAACCAAACTGGGATTCAGAAATGTTCAGCTCATAGGTTTCCTGCAACCTGTTTAAAATTACACGAGGGACCATTTTACTAAGATTTGATCCAATAGACAGTGCCCGGTAGTTTTCTGCTAGAGACTTCAAACCCTTTTTGTAGAGGCAAACTACCTTCATAGCAAGCCAAGACTCTGGGACAGCCACTAGAGACCAGACAAGAGAAGTCAGCATGGTTAAATATACAAGAAGATTTTTGCTACTATGGTACTTCATCCCTTCACAATGAAGATTATCTGTACCAGCAGATTTATTATTCTTAAATGTTTTAACTACTTCAGCAATTTCATCAAGGTTAGGCGGATCTTCGTTTACTTCAACCTGTGTATCAAACAAATAATCATAACTATTTGGATGTTCTACCTCAGGTGGTATGTCAATAACCTTTTCAGAGAAGTGCTCTTTGAAATGCTTTGTTTACTTTTCTTTTGAGATGGTGATTTTTGAGGTCATAGAGTGCATAGATTGGGTCTTAGCAAGTTGGAATTCCTTCTCAACCTGTCTTGCCTCTGCTGCAGTGTTTATAGCAACGGCTTTTTCATGAAGATATTGATCTTTTAAAAAAAATCTCTTCTTACGAATTTGCTTTTGAAGAGCCCTTTTTTTTGGATTTTTATGCAGCTTGCTCATTAGATTTTGCAGTTCTTGATCTTGCCAGGGTTCAGAAGATTTAACAGGGATGGTTTTTGGACAAGTATCTTCTAGCGAATCTTGTATCGCTACCGTTATATCATCTGCTATTTGTTCCAAGTCATTTGGAATATCTTCTAACCCAAGTTTTGAGTCTAGCTGATCTGAATAAAGCCTAGCAGCGTCTTTATTGTCGCGCAAAAGAGATACATTTAACTTTGGCTTAGGAGTTTGCTTTATAGAGAACGATTGGAAAAGCTTCTTGTTTGATGTAGGATATTTCAATGTCATTGTTACCATGTAGTGATCTGTGTCAAAGATTGATGCAGTTTTACGATAAGCTCTACAAGATGTGATAAACCTTGATATATATTTCCTAGTGGTTATATAATCAAGGCGTTTTGCTTTGCCTGTTGGTTTATGGACCCATGTTTCCCTATGAATTCTCTTTGTCCGGAAGATGCTATTGATGATTTTGAGCCTACTTTCTGAACAAAATTTCATAAAGGATTCACCATTGCTATTGGTTTCCAAATGGGAAGAGTTGTTAAAACCTAAAACATTGTCCCAGGCACCACTATGTTTAGAATCCATTCCAATAGATGCATTGAAATCACCCAGGTTAATAGATTTAAAGCGGTTATATTTGAGCATATCCTTGTTAGCTTGTCTGAGTTTGCCATAAAAGTGAGATTTTGCAGACTCAACACTGCAATCAGTAGGGGCATAAGAACATGTCAAAGTTAAGAACAAACCATGGATGATAACACGAACAGATAGTATTCTCGCTTCAAGATGAATATGGGTATCAATCAACTTCACATGAGGTGCCAAAATAAAACCTACTCCATCCCTACTCTTATACTTATATCCACTCCAGACAAATTGCCAACCTATTAAACTGTCAGAATCAAATTCAATTAGTCGTTTCCTGAAAACGAAATCCCGTACTTAACATTATTGTTATTCCTCCTTGCGGGCTGGATTCTGTAGTTACACATAGCGGAACATGGCAGTTATTTCGCCGACTTTCTAACGAGCAGGTCATATTTATTGTATGTTATGAGGTTTTCCCCTGTCCGATGGTGATTCTTTAAATAGACGGAAATACCATCGAGCCAAGAGAAGCTTTAGTCCGTTCTTCACAAATCGGAAAATGCCAAATAAGCAACGACGGTGCATTTTCGCTTTCGTGAGTTTTCAGTAGCCCGGGTTTCTGTAGTATACTGTGTGAGTAAAATCACCCAGATGATCATCAAAGAATACCGTAGGCCTTACTCTATGAAGAGGTATCAAAGCAGTATGTCTATGATGTTTACCCATTCAGACAAAACTATTTACCACGGGTGATGCTTGTTTTTGTTTTGTTTTTCATTATAGAGGTACAAAGAAAACATTCGCTATGTACACCATTGCTTAAGTCATATACACTTTATTATGTATTAAAAAATGATTATTCTGAAGAGTGTTATAGGAAAGTAATTCAAAGGGTTGGCCATGATTATACTGCACGGATGGTTAGCACTGTATGCTCAGTGCATTGCCCATCATTGCCCATCGCTTTCTAGAGCAGGCGTCTTAACCACTTGACCACCGAGCTGGTCGAGGTCGGTGGTGGCTTGGAATCTGTGTACGCATCAACGAGAAGGCTCCAAATGAATTGAAACGAATGAGTACCGTAATTTTGGTGAAGCTTTACATAATGAGGTAAATAAATAATGAGTACAAAGTTGCTCATAGATGCTGACGTGCACATCCGATATAAGGGAAGGGTGCTGGTAGTATGCAGCGATTATGTTATTGTTATGCAAACATGCTGCAAACTGCTTACTGACCAACATTCAAATATATGACCCGGCACAACGACATGAAGAATATCCCACCAAAACACTTTTTGAGTAAACAACGCCTGAAGTTAAAGTATCTTCACAATTCGATTACAAATCAATTTTCTTTTGTTTGTATTTTCGGAAATTTTCAGTATTAGAGGATATTATATTTTGATATCATTTGAAAGCTAATGGTATACTTTTTCACATCATTAGAAAACCTCAAAATCTCAAAAGTGGGGTTATTCCTCATTATGCTGTGCTCGGTCACATATCCAAAAATGGGAGGGCCTGAAATTCTGACCCTAGCAAGACCTTTCTCGAAGGTAGAGTCTGTGTTTGAGAAAGGTCCTTCTGAGGATCGAAACGTCAGGCCCTCCTAATGGTCGATGGAGATGTATAGTGACTGGATGGTATTCTACTGACAGCAATAATCCTGTGCCTGCCTTCTGCGAGCCCGGGACGAGTGGACCAAGACACCGCCCTTCTAGCAGCGGCCAGCCTGGGCATGACCCGGGGCCAGTTCGCCTTCTTCCTCCTCGGCACCCGGTACAGCGTGCCCCTGGACGGGCCCGCCTCCGACTCAGTGGCGGCGGCCTACGGGTCGGCCTTGGTCCTGACGGTGCGGCCTGCGGGGACCGACGGCACCTACGAGGACCTCATGGACGGCTACCAAGAGCGGCTCAGCGCCCAGCCCATCGTCAACGAGATCCGAGGCCTCAACGTAAGTTGACCGTAGAGGACAAACCAGCACCCGTGGCGCGGTCGAACGGGTTGTAATTATACAGTGGCCGCTATAATAGGAAATGTTCCCAGTCGTGAGTTCAGTTTCGTGTTGCCCTCCTACACGCCTGAAGCGTTCCACGAGGCGATGACCTTACCAGTGAGATGCAGACTTCGGGTAACACGTGCCCTAGGGCGAATTTCATGCGCCGCTTAAGCGCCAAAATGTGCTTAAGCGCAAAAACTCATGAGCCACAGGATCCCCTTGCCAACCCAAGCTTCACTTTTGTTTCACGCTAAGTAAAGAAGAGTGGAATACAAGTCAAAAGCAATGGACAACACATTGAAGGGCAGCTTGTAATCCTTGCTTACACGAGGAAGACTTTCCCTGCTTAGCAGATTTTCACGCTTCAGCGGCTGGGCACATCTGCAAAGGGACTGGGTGGGAGAGTGATGCCCATGCCGTGCAAAATGCAGCGCTCGTTATTGAGTCCCGTATCCTTCACCCGGCATGATTCGCACATAATTGCCGAGCTCATCAATTTGTGCACCTCTGGTTCGATAGACATGTTGATGGCATAGGAACCCCCATGATTGTATTTCCGTGAGCAGGGCATACTTTATAAACACCTGGCTTGGACATAGGTCACCCCAGGTTACCCTGCAATACGCTGGTGAAGTCATAGATAATAATGCCAGAGTAATATGTGCCACATTGTGCAAGACCCTGGGAAAGGTAATCTAACACACGATGCCTAATATCTGCATGGATTTTACTATTCAAAAGACGTGCGCTTGCCAGAAGTACAATGGAAGCACATAATATTGAAATCATGTGTAAGGTTGGCGGTGACACCATAAGCCAATAACTCAACGTTTCAGGCATCGTGTACTCTGCTCATCGTCATGAGACAGTAGGGAGGAGCAGTCGGGCAGAGTACACACTGCACGAAACGTTGACTAATTAGCCGCTCTTTTCAGAGCCGCACTCCATCTCACAAAAGAAGATGTACATAGTGTCACCGAAAACCTTCTACAATCTCCATTGTACTTCTACCACGCAAACCATCAAATCTAATGCAATATAGTATTGCTGGGCCTTACGATCTACCAGTACCACATCAATCAAATATTTCTGCTTTCTGCATTTGTCCGATTTCTCAAAACTTTAGAGAACCTCGCGTATTGATGATATACCAGGACCATCTTCAAGGCAAAGTTACTTTTAGAAAAACCCTGCCTTCGAGAGAGGTCCTGCTAGGATCGAAGTGCTGTATGATATTTATATGCTGATAATTTAAACCCGACTAAGGAGATTGCAACATTATTCATTTACATGAAAATGCTTGTGTTGTTATCTCTGATTCTACTAGATTTCTGCACTGTTTGGCTATGTCTACGACTCAGTCTACCTCTATGCAAAAGCTGTGGGCTCCACGTGGAACGGCAGTAAGCCATCGGCTGCGGCCGTTCAGGAAGCCATGCGGAGCGTCGAGTTCCAGGGGATGTCAGGCACGGTCCGTATGGACCAGGATGGGACTCGGGCCTTCGACTTCCTACTGCTGGACTACCGGGCAGAGAGCAACTCCCTGGCCGTGGTTAGGACGCTGGAGCGGGCCGCGGGCAACGCCAGCGGGGCCGGCTACACCACGCGGGAGACGGCCGCTATCGAATGGCCCGGCGGAGTGCCGCTCGGACCAGACGAAGAGCAATGCCATCCCTCGGACGGCACATGCGCTTCACCCGACCAACCAGGTTTGTCTGAACAATGCTGCACTATCCTGGCTTTCACTGGCGTACCAGTCTTTGCAATTTAAATACGGCCTCCCGCTGCAGACAAATTTAATCAATCGCCCGGGTGTATAGAGTCCAATGCCGCCAGCTTATATTGTGGAAAATAACCAGAGAGCTGTCGTTGTTGTCTCAGACAGTGACGAGCAGAGTTACCCCTTCCCTCAAAAGTGCTTTGGCAAATCCCAATAACATAGCCACCGACCTTGCAGGGCTTAGGTTCGACGCGCTGCGTATTCACGCAATCCTTGCAGCCCGCTAAACAAACCAAGAATGAAGCCCACCAAAGTGCAATCACATTATAGATTCACTGTATGATGTATGCACTTGGCCCACAGGCGTCTGCCAGCAGTTGCCGCCCGAGCAAAATACACAGTTTAGTGATTCGCTGTTCCCAGGTCTCTTTCCCATTTGACTGCTATCAATAAAAAAAGAGTCAACTCTTCCTGATCAGATTAACAGCAAGTACATGCCCCTTACATAATTGTATAGCAAAAGTGTATTGGCAAAAATAATAACGTGCTATTGTCAATGCAATCATGTTTCTTGAGGCGCGTTTTGAAACGGCATCGACGTCTACTACAAACGTTTCAGGAAACAACCCATTGACAACTCGTTTGAAACGTGAGGCCTGGAAGCAGCTATTTAATCCATATTAATTGAGTGAGTCAGTGGTGGATGAGTATTGAACGAGTCAATGAAGATGAGTCGAGAATGAGTCAAGAGTAGCCGATAAGTTAATGGCGTGAGTCTTAAAGTGTTTAATGCAGGCTTCTGTCTTGAATGGGTCAACAGAAAGTGAGTCTTTAATGAGTCAACGGTTGTTTGAGTCTTTTAATGAGTCAATGGAGTGAGTCTGAATGAGTCAATGGAGGTTGGGTCTGAATGAGTCAATGGAGGTTGAGTCTGAATGAGTCAATGGAGGTTGGGTCTGAATGAGTCAATGGAGGTTGAGTCTGAATGAGTCAATGGAGTTTGAGTCTTGAATGAGTCAATGGAGTTTGAGTCTTGAATGAGTCAATGGAGTTTGAGTCTTGAATGAGTCAATGGAGTTTGAGTCTTGAATGAGTCAATGGAGGTTGAGTCTTGAATGAGTCAATGGAGTGAGTCTGAATGAGTCAATGGAGGTTGAGTCTTGAATGAGTCAATGGAGTTTGAGTCTTGAATGAGTCAATGGAGGTTGAGTCTGAATAAGTCAATGGAGGTTGAGTCTTGAATGAGTCAATGGAAGTTGAGTCTGAATGATTCAATGGAGGTTGAGTCTGAATGAGTCAATGGAGGTTGAGTCTTGCATGAGTCAATAGAGGTTGAGTCTGAATAAGTCAATGGAGGTTGAGTCTTGAATGAGTCAATGGAGGTTGAGTCTGAATGAGTCAATGGAGGTTGAGTCTTGCATGAGTCAATAGAGGTTGAGTCTGAATGAGTCAATGGAGTTTGAGTCTTGAATGAGTCAATGGAGTTTGAGTCTTGAATGAGTCAATGGAGTTTGAGTCTTGAATGAGTCAATGGAGGTTGGGTCTTGAATGAGTCAATGGATGTTGAGTCTTGAATGAGTCAATGGAGTGAGTCTGAATGAGTCAATGGAGGTTGAGTCTTGAATGAGTCAATGGAGTGAGTCTGAATGAGTCAATGGAGATTGAGTCTTGAATGAGTTAATGGAAGTTGAGTCTGAATGATTCAATGGAGGTTGAGTCTGAATAAGTCAATGGAGTTTGAGTCTTGAATGAGTCAATGGAGTTTGAGTCTTGAATGAGTCAATGGAGTTTGAGTCTTGAACGAGTCAATGGAGGTTGAGTCTTGAATGAGTCAATGGAGGTTGAGTCTAAATGAGTCAATAGAGGGTGAGTCTTGAATGAGTCAATGGAGGTTGAGTCTTGAACGAGTCAATGGAGTTTGAGTCTTGAACGAGTCAATGGAGGTTGAGTCTAAATGAGTCAATAGAGGGTGAGTCTTGAATGAGTCAATGGAGGTTGAGTCTGAATGAGTCAATGGAGGGTGAGTCTTGAATGAGTCAATGGAGGTTGAGTCTGAATGATTCAATGGAGGTTGAGTCTTGAACGAGTCAATGGAGGTTGAGTAATTAATGAGTCAATCTACTTTGAGTGAGTAATGGAGGTTGAGTCTTCAGACTTCAGTCTTTGTCTTTGACATAGCTTGAGTTAAAGTTTGCATGTACATTGCAACTATTTCTGGCACTACGTTTGGTGGTACCCACCATGATATCACTTTTTGAAGGCTGGTAAAAGAAGAGCAATGTTTTAATGTTTTAATGGCAGATTCCTTGGCATCGACATTAATTGCGGTGATTGGTGGCATTATTGGCGTCGGTGTATTAATAGCAGCTGCAATCGGTGTATTTATTATTTTGAGGTGAGTTTAAGTTATTCTTTCTCTCCATTGTATTCTGCTGATCAGCATGTTTCATATCCGATCCAATCCCTCCGTCCCTTGTCTATCGTGAGCTCTTTCTTTCATACTTCGACAACTCCCTCCCATGGACGCGATCTATCAGGACTAATTAATTAGTTCCTTGCGACCCATTTGCTTCTCATATCCCATTACTATATAACATCTTTCAAAAGTGCAGAATATCTAAAGATGTTCCTATTTTTCGGAACAATTCGTTGAATGCTGCATTTTTCGCGAAACAAATGAAGTGGTTTTCACTATTTTCTCGAGACTCGGTTTGCGGATTGAGCTGAACATTTCACAGGTGTGCTACTTCATGGTGCTATTCTTTGACCTCGACCAGTGTTGCGTTATCCCTTTAAGACGAACATGCTGTAAATGACCAAGTGATTTCATTCTCTGAGGTGATCAGGCGAAGGATGTTGAAGTCGGAGATGGCGAAGGGAATGAACAAGGTCCTACTGACTGAGGGCGATCTGTTCTTTGAGCGGACTTCGGGCGAGTTCGGCAGCAACCGGGTAGGTGTATAATACCGAGCCTAAGAAGTCGTTCGTCTCTGGCGCTTCGTGTGTACTTGTTCATTATGAGCTTGGTACTATACAGTCGGTTCAGTGTAACAATATTTGGAGCATATTCAAAAGACCGGACTGGACTGTTTAGTGTCTGATTTGTTTTAATAATTATGCTCCATAAACGTTGTTTATGTTACCACGTGGAAGTATAGGAGGTACTATTGATTAACAGGCGATAACAACTCCGAATAGGGAAGCTGTGAGTGGACTGGAGGAATGGGCATGCCATATCATTTAACGAAACTGATCACATCGAAATATGTTTGACATATTGATTCTGGTCAACTCAGTCAGTCAACATTCTGATACTGCTTTAAAATACACAAATTTGACAATACCACGGACGTCTTGATGCAATACTTCTAAAAGTATTCTCTGCTCTTCTCCAATATTTTTCCCCTTTGAGAGAAAAATAAACCAAATATATCGCATGCTGAGTCAGATCAACAAGGAAATATGTGACCCGGCACAGCATAATGAGGAATAACCCCACTTTTGAGATTTTCAGATTTTCTAATGATGTGAAAGAGTATACCATTAGCTTTCAAATGATATCCAAATATAATATCCTCCGATATTTAAAATTTCCGAAAATACAAAAAAAGAACACTTATTTGTAATCGAATTGTAAAGATACTTTAACTTCAGGCGTTGTTTACTCAAAAAGTGTTTTGGTGGGATATTCCTCATTTCGTTGTGCCGGGTCACATATTATACCCCGTAAAGGTGAAACTGACCAGCCGTCCACCACGTACAATATATATATATGGCTTTACCACCAGCTAATGGTTGTCTGCAAAGCCCACGGGGACATTTATGGCAGTGGTATTAGCTCATCGCGGATTTAATCAACTCCAGTCCACCTCGCCTCCGATGAAGCGAATTACTGCGCAGCCAGGTATAGCTACATGGATGTGCAATGCAATCGGGCAATTGTCGGGAAGGCCGCTGCAAAGTTAGCCAGTAATTTCCCCCTCCCCGATTGAATTGCGTCCATTTACTCCACCTCAGATTATAAAGAGTTATTTTCGTCGCCATCTCTATAATTCCTTTTCTTTCTCGGCCATCCGAATAAAAAATCATGTTACCCCCGGAGTCAGCATGTCGTCCAAAACTGCCGTCCACAAACAAGCTTTATGCATTCAAGATATACTTTTAAAAAGATATGATGTATCAACTAAGTGTTTTCTCTGAGCTGTTGTGGCCATCGGGATAGCGTCGGTGGTAAAGGCTTTGAGGTGCTTCAAGTCAGAGGTATCGAGGTCATTACATTTTCATTTCATTTATCATTTTTCAGGGATCGACAAAGCAAGACAAATATGAAAAAAGTTAACATAAAACCGAACAAGGGAACGTAGATTACAATAATGAATCTGTTTCGGTTGTGTGCGTTACCTTTGCTTCACCTTTTTATTTCCTATTATTGCAAATTGCGTCAAGTATAATGCTTAGCGCTGAATTTCATCTGTAGTGATGTTTTCATCAGGTCCATGAACTTAAGTTTAAAATTAAAATAATAATGGTAAGAAAGACAACAGAATGACAACGGCACACCCGACGGATGGCCGAAAAGTGAACCTACAATCACTGTCTATAAAACTGTGGATCTCCACAGTGATGCCACTATCGCACCCACAGTTATACAGAACCAACAATGTGACCCGGCACAGCGACATGAGGAATATCCCACCAGAACACTTTTCCATTAAACAACGCCTGAAGTCAAAATATCATCTCAATATGATAGAAATATCTTGTTCTTTTTTTGGTATTTTATGAAAATTAATGTATTGGAGGATATTATGTCCAAATGATTTTTTCCAAAATCCGTCTCTAAATGTTTATAAAACGAGGATTTCGGGGGAGTGTTTGTGTAGTGTTTTCATGAAAATGTAAAGTTCCTGCCTTTTTGAATGGCCGCTTTCGAGGAGTTAGAATGGCGCTGCTATATTGTGTCTGGTACGAAATAAACGAGCGAATTCCCTTGTACTATTTACAGCAAAGTTCTCACGGAAATAATTTTGATATCATTTAAAAGCTAATGGTATACTCTTTCTTATCATTAGAAAATTTCAAAATCTCAAAAGTTGGGGTTATTTCTCATTATGCCGTGCCGGGTCACAAATGCGCATAACCAAAGACAACATGGAGGGGTCGAGTCTGTACAGTACATAACCGGTATGATCTAATTTTGCTAACCCATGGCCTTTTCGGCGACCATGCCCAAAGTCAGCTGACAAAATAGAGATTGATGGTAGCCTATAGGCAACAGTCTGAGAGCTATAATGGTGAATATATTTATCTGACTCTGCATACTGCATACTGCATGTCGAACAGTCGAATGTCCATTGTCATTGTTCAAATGGTTTAAATATTTCATTTCATTGAATATGTGCATTTTATTAATTCTATGAGACAATATCATTACATTAGTGACGTTGCCCGAAATCGACGATCGACGTATGCCCGAAATTATCGCAAAGTTTGTGTGAGGACTTTCGGGCAATTCATTTCCACACGCTTTGATGTAATTTCGGGGATGATGAGAGCAAAGCTGAAATTTGATTATTTTCTGGCATATCACGCAGCGGGTTTACTGTTGTTTACAGTGGTATCGCTGGGATATCTCTTCATGTCAATGCAATCCCTGCGGATATAATCCGCGGTTAACGTCTCTCCTTAATCGGCTGGTGCAGTAAAAGAAAAGCATGCATCGGATCTTACTATTTATTTCAGAATGAAGCAAGACGGACACATTAACGGGGTGACTTAAATAACCCCTCCCCCCAAAAAATAATAATTAATTAATTCAAAATGATATTCCGTATTACTTTAGACGTGACTTTCCCTGCGTGCACGGTGGTCCATTGCACACTAAGCGCACGGCAAATAAGCTTTCCACGATGCAGCTTCACTTCCGGACGAACACAAATCAACCATTCTATTTCGTCCAACTGCCTTTGGACAATACAGAACAAGCGCTCCTACATTGTCGGTCGTATAGGCACGCGATCTCCCTAACCACTTCTCCTTTTGTTAAGGAAACCCCCGTACCTCTATATGTATTTTGTTGACATGTATTTTGTCTTGTGTTTTATTTTCTATCTGTGGATTGTTGTCCTGTCTTCAGGGTATACCGGATGGACGGAGGACACGAGGGAGCCAGCACACGCTCAGAGACCGTTCCCTGCATTCGGCCCACAGAAGAGATTCGGTTCCGGCCAAAACCGACGCCCAAAAGCGATTCCGAGTGGCACGCTATAACGTGAGTATACATAATATTACAGACACACAATTGAAACAAAATAAAAACCTCCAGGGAATTCGGACGGTCTGTTCACACTACCAAAGAAACAACCCGGGGAAAAGCTTTTTTTCCCGGGGAATTTTTACCCCTGCTCGGGAGTACGGTAGAAGGAGACAACTCCGTGGTTTTACGTTTTCCCGGGTGAACTAGTGCGAACGTCGACTGGTTTCTACTTACCCCACATGGTTGCGTCCATTTGGGAACTTCAGAAAGGGCGCCCTCCGTCTACACGTTCTCCCGGGGATTGATTGCCAGTGTGAAACAACCATGATGCATATTCCCGGGATAGTGTCTCCGGGAGTTAACAAAATGGGTCCGGTGTAAATGGTTGCGGGGGGGGGGGTGTGGTTGGGTAAAATAATCCCGGGAAATATTCCCGGGGATTTAATCCACTGGGATTGACTCTGTAGTGTGAGAAGGGCTTTAGGGCCGAGGCAATATAAGAGGAAATCTCGGGGAGTCATAAGGAAGCATCACATCAAATCAGTTCGGTGGAGTAAAAGGAATAGAATTGTGGTCGTCACTTTGCTTAATGATAAATATTGTGTGGTAGATGAGCAATAGTGAGATGCATTCATTATGTTTCGACAATTGGGATGTGGAAAGAGCAATGAATTAATAACTGGACGGATTATTTTACTCTTTTTTTTTAAATGGGGCTGACTCCCCTCGAGATTTCGGTTCAAGCTTAATTTGTAAGCCCGTTAACGTTGCGTATTCCAGCAACCCAAGTGGCAGCAGCCAATTTCAAGAAAAGTTGCGTAAGTTACGAAACGTAAAATGTTGCGTAAGTCTTGTGCCACAATGGCTCTTTTCTGCAGTATTTAGAAAAGGCAGCAAAATGTTGCGTAAGTTAAGCAACAAAATGTTGCGTACGCAACATTTGAAGTTTCGTGAAATCGGCTGCAGGGATGTCGAAATAGCCCTATGGGAAGACAGTATCATCGACAATTCTTGCTTGATGAATTGTCGATGATATTGTCTTCCCATAGGCCTATTTCGACATCCCTGCCAATTCTTGCTTGATAGTGTGTTAGTACCACAGAGCTCTATAAATAAACTAGACTGCGCACTCCCATATCAACGCGCGGTACGAAAGTGTGCCGACATGGACGCGCATCCGCCATTACCAAAGAGGGCAACTTCAGCTCAAAGTGCCCGGATGTCAGTAACAATCGCGCGTAATACATGTATATGAATGGGGAAAAGTTTAGCCGAAAGGTTGAGAATGCGGAAACTAAAATGTTAGAGAAATGGTTTTTAGTAATGAAAGGAAAGGCCATCTATACCTCAAGGGATTTGCGAATTGTAATGTCCTATACTTTCTTTTTTTTAAATTGGGATTAGTTTGCCCCATAGAGATCCATGCATTTGCCCTCTTTGGTAATGGCGTCGCAGTCCCCTTGTCGGCACGCGTCACGCGATGAGTGCGCACTTTAGTTTATTTATAGAGCTCTATGGTTAGTACCATGATGAGTAGTTGAAATCAATGCAAAGTAACACTGGAGTTAGTAGGTTAGTAGTAAGTAGTAAGTTGGCAGTTGGCAGTAATACGGACGACGTCGCAATCTCTTGACTGTCCTAATTGATAGAAAGCACACAATTTGCAATTAATAAGAGGATTGGACGGCTATATCTCATGTACGGTATTCATTTTGAGATATGTAACATGAACATAGATAGGCCTATGAGTAACCCTACGCATGTCATCTATTTATGGGATCACGAGACTCAGGTATAGCAAATACATTGATTCAAACTGCTCTGGGGTTTGGAGTCCACTGCAAAATTAATTTAATTTACAAAATAAATATTAAATAATTTTTTTTTAAACACTTTGGTTTCCTTGTGATAATGTCAACGTTACAAACTTCATACTGATCAAAGTGTTTAATATTCAACTCTCCAAATTGGTTGACCGTCAAGACTAAAGTGAAGCTTGTTCGTGCCACTCCCTTAATACCTAGACGTGTTGGACTAAACGCAGTGAACCGCAAACCCCGTGACAAAGGACCTCTTCGCCCTCTGCGCTTTCTTTCATTGACCCTTTCTTCTACACAACTAAGCTTTTAGCGTTCGCATGTTGCAACGCGGAATTCCTATGCCTTAGTGCCATCTGCACTTTGAATATCTCGCTTTCCATAAATAGGATTAATGCTATTTCTAGATTAATCCTTTCTTTGTTGAATTGGGGTATCTAATCAGGCGTTTAGAAAATAAATGCAAATCAACTACAAAACTTATATAAAAATATGTTAAAGTCTGGTAATAACAAAAGCGTTATTACTGCCTATTATGTATCAAAGCTAAAAACGTTCTTTAAAGAAAAAAAAACTTTCGAGAAAGGAGGCACTGTCTTTTGAAACAGAAGTAGCCCTAGACTTTTCCAGGTGCATATACCACAAAGCGCACATGGAAAAAACAATTTCTCGATCTGTAAACCAACTCTCCAATCTGTTTCTGAAGTCACCCTTACACGCGTATACTTGTGGGGTATTTCCTTTGTTCTCGTGTACTAAAAAAATACTCCCAGAAAAGCCTAATTCAAATCGCTCCCTTTCTAACCAGAATCACTTTCCTAGGATGAAATCTCTAGCGAACGTCCCTTATATAATATAGTTCTGTTTGCGACGAATAAACATACCTCGGAAATTCCTCCTTTTTGAGTTAATTCCAAATAACTAGTTTCGTGAAAACCTTATGGGGTACCAACAATGTACCCCACAAGGAGCGGGCCCATTGTTCTAAGTACCCACCCATTGTTCCAGTACCCCACAACCCACCTTATGTAAGCACACAAAAACACACACACACACCGAGCATGCATGCGTTTTATCGGCGTTATTAGGAAGGGCAGAAGCTGGGAGCTCGCCCGTCCGGAAGGGGCATGAACATAGACTGGATAAATAAAAGAGAGTAGGATGCCAGGCGGAACCTCCAATAGATCCGATGCTAGATGGTAGCACGTAAACACGCACTGGTCGCCAGCTAACGGGAAACGCGATATGAATGGCAACGCTGGTGTCTCTTCAAACCCCGGTATCTGCGCGTGCTCCAGTCAAAAGTCCAAGTCGTAATATTCCGGGCTGCCGCGAGGCACAGAACGCACGATGTGATTTTTTTCCCTCTGCGTTGGACGTGACCGATCGACGTATGCCCGAAATTATCGCAAAGTTTGTGTGAGGTCTTTCGGGCAATTCACTTCCACACGCTTTGATGTAATTTCGAGGATGATGAGAGCAAAGTTGAAATTTGATTATTTTCTGGCATATCACGCAGCGGGTTTACTGTTGTTTACAATGGTTTCGCTGGGATATCTCTTCATGAAAATATCTCCGAGCAAATATTTCTCTCTGCCGTCTCCCGCTGTTTCTGTCTCTGTCTCTGTCTATGTTTCTGCCTCTGTTTCTGCCTCTGCCTCTGCCTCTGCCTCTGTCTCTGCTTCTGCTTCTGCTTCTGCCTCTGTCTCTGCCTCTGCCTCTGTCTCTGCCTATGTCTCTGTCTCTGCTTCAGTCTCTGCTTCTGCCTCTGTTTCTGCCTCTGCCTCTGTTTCTGCCTCTGCCTCTGCCTCTGCCTCTGTCTCTGCTTCTGACTCTGCTTCTGCCTCTGTATCTGTCTCTGTCTCTGTCCCTGTCTCTGTCTCTGTCTCTGTCTCTGTCTCTGTCTCTGTCTCTGCCTCTGTCTCCGTCTCCGTCTCCGTCTCCGTCTCTGTCTCTGTCTCTGTCTCTGTCTCTGATTCTGTCTCTGCTTCTATCCCTGTCTCTGCTTCTGTCCCTGTCTGTGATTCTGTATTTGCCTCTGTCTCTGTCTCTGTCTCTGTCTCTGTCTCTTATTCTGCCTCTGATTCTGTCTATCTGGAGAGTACTTCTGCCACATTGGTCCAGCATTTGTCGGTGTAAAGGAGAGCCAGGTCGTCAGCGTAGCCGTACTGCATTGATGTGCTTGGAAGGTTGCTAATGTTGATGCTAAAAAGTATAGGATCCAGGAAAGAACCTCGTGGTACTTCATTTCTGAGACGACGTGGGCGATTGGACTGTCCATCGCTAGTCTCCTGGTTGAAGGTGCGGTTAGATAGGATGTTGGTGATGAAACGCACCAGGTGACGATTGGGATTGGTCCACAGGAGTTTCAGGATGAGTGCCTGGTGCCACACTGTGTCATAAGCTGCAGTCAAGGCCACCAAGTTATGACGCCTGCTTTGCGGCGATTTTCACAGCTTGCTTCAATGCCGTTTGCTAGCTTCACTATCTGGTGTACTGGACTGCGTCCACGGCGAAGGCCAGCTAATGATCGCCAGGGAGCCGGGGATCGACGATTGGTTCCAGCCTAGCCAGGATGGAGCCGTTCAAGAAGCTTGAAGGGGACGCAGAGCAGAGAGATAGGGCGGTAGTTCTTCGGGTCGTGGGTAGGTTTGTTCGGTTTGGGCAGAGCGATGATGAAGGCCCTCCGCCAGAGCTTCAGGATAGACAGACGAAGCAGGCTGTTTAGGAGTAAAATGCTTGCAGCCAGTCCTTGCATTTGGGGCCGCAGTGTAGTAGACGGTTGTCTGGTTCTTGAGCCTAACCAATCTTGAGCTGTCTAATGGCAGCATTGAGCTCGTCAGCTGAGAATGGTGCTGGTAGGTGACCATGAACTTCCTTGGCTTGCCATATAGGCTGGTTGTTTCTTGTTTGATGTAGCGGGCATGGTCTTTGTAGCGGGCGTGCTTTTTTGAAGCGACCACTTGCAAGGAGCTGCACGGCGATCGAGCTGGCTGAAACAGGGCACTGGGAAGGTTTGAAGGTTTGCCAAGCCTGTCTGCTGGAGTGTGTGAAGTCGATTCCTTTTGCGGTCTCTTCCCATCTCTCGCGGCGTTTTCTGTTAAGGCTGTCCGTAACGTCCGATGCCTTGGCGGATGCCTCCTCTCCCGGGTCAGCTTGCAGGAATTCCTCGTGTACTGTGTGTTGCATTCCTCGTCCCATGTAGAAATGTGGCATCGGCGAAATCTGCACGGGGAATTGCCTGCTTTGCTGACCTGTCCAGGGGTTTGCAAGGGGCAGGGTATGCATGGTCTAATTAGTTGGGGGAGATTGGTGGGGGGGGGTGTCCTTGCCGGAGTCCACGGGGTTTGTGAACTGGTCCCATTACAGGCCTTACGGAAGTTCCATCTCTTCACCGGATTAGTGGTGATGGGTTCGACCGCGGATTATCGGGTAGAACCAGTGAAGGCCTGTGTTGAGATCCGGGGAAGCGTTCTCGGATGATGCGATTGTGTGCCGCGGGCCGTTCGGGTTGGCGAAGGCAAAGTCTGGGTTGGAGGTTGCGTTCCATCTGCAGTGGAGTGGAAGCTGCCTGGTTGTTTCGGATCGTGGAGCGGTTGCACGCCAGTTGCTGAGACCCAGTCTTCGAGAGTTGCGCAGTCTGGGTCGGATGGTGCACATTCCCAGTTGGTACCGCGGCAGTTGAAGTCTCCAGCATTATATGCAGGGAGAATCAAAGGCAGGGAGTGAGTCTGCCTGGAGACGAGAAGAAAGAGGCATGTAGGAGTTAATATTGACGCCTTCAGTCTGTGTGGCTGTCCAGTCAACGATAGAGTCTGGGGGAGAGGTGTCTATCGGTTTCCACTTTGTGTGTTCTTGATGAAGGTATAGCTATTCCGTGAATGTCGCTCTCGGTGCATGCAGCGAAGGTGAATCCTGGAATCTTCAGGCAGGAGCTGTCACTGGCATGGGTTTCTTGAAGAAGTATTGCGTTTACTTTGTGCGTCGGCATGATGTGTTCGATAATGGTGATCTTGGCCTTGGTGGGGCCTTCCACGTTGAGTTGTAGTCATGTCATGTCGCCCCGTCTGACAACTGACGTTGCCAGCCTTGATAAGGTCACGTGTTCCGGAATGGCGCCAGGCTGCATACTCTGTCGCTATCTGTCTCTGTCGCTCTCGCTGTCTCTGCCTCTTTCTATGTCTCTGCATCTGTCTCCGCCTTTGCCTCTGCCTTTACCTCTGCTTTTGCCTCAGCCTCTGCCTCTGCCTCTGCCCCTGCCTCTGCCTCTGCCTCTGCCTATGCCTCTGATTTTGCCCCTGCCTCTGCCTTTACCTCTGTCTTTGCCTCTGCCTCTGCCTTTGCCTCTGCTTCTGTTTCTGCCTCTGTCTCTGCCTCTGCCTCTGTCTCTGTCTCTGCTTCTGACTCTGTCTCTGCCTCTGCGTCTGCCTCTGCCTTTGCCTCTGCTTCTGCTTCTTTATCTGCCACTGCCTCTGCCTCTGCCTCTGCCTCTGCCTCTGCCTCTGCCTCTGCCTCTGCCTCTGCCTCTGCCTCTGCCTCTGCCTCTGCCTCTGCCTCTGCCTCTGCCTCTGCCTCTGCCTCTGCCTCTGCCTCTGCCTCTGCCTCTGCCTCTGCCTCTGCCTCTGCCTCTGCCTCTGCCTCTGCCTCTGCCTCTGCCTCTGCCTCTGCTTCTGCCTCTGCTTCTGCCTCTGCATCTGCCTCTGCCTCTGCCTCTGCCTCTGCCTCTGCCTCTGCCTCTGCCTCTGCCTCTGCCTCTGCCTCTGCATCTACCTCTGCCTCTGCCTCTGCCTCTGCCTCTGCCTCTGCATCTACCTCTGCCTCTGCCATTTCGGAAATGCCTTTATTCGGCCGTATATACTTGTTGTGACACCCATTAAGTTACCCGAATCTATTGTATCAGTCTCTACTCTATCTGGCTGTATGTTTTATGCAGTATATCATGTTCACTAGTCAATTGTGAATTTGTATAGGTTTGGGTGCAGTATTTCAGGCAAAGACGATAGCAGTCCGGCCTTGTACGCATGTAGTTGAAGAGCTAGTATATATAAATAGACCAGTTTACTTAGCTGCTAATGGTTTCCGGCGATCGTATGAACCTGCACTTTTACGGACGAGCGACTGCGCCGTGCGAAGCGTGCACAATCCGGCACGTGCGTTCATTGTGCTGCGAATCGTGCATCCCTACCTCGTGTCTATTCACGCGGCTTGCGTGACAGCATTCTGACAACGAAGGTATTGGAAACCTATGCGACTTGCCAACTATCAGGGTCACATCATTTAATTCGCGGGGTTTTGGACGCGATTGTGGTATCTGGTTCCCAAATCAGCTTCACTTTTGTAATCTTATTTCTGACCCGGCACAACGACATGAGGAATATCCCACCAAAACACTTTTTGAGTAAACAACGTCTGAAGTTAAAGTATCTTCACAATTCGATTACAAATCAATTTTCTTTTTTGGTATTTTCGGAAATTTAAAGTATTAGAGGATATTATATTTTGATATCATTTGAAAGCTAATGGTATACTCTTTCACATCATTAGAAAACCTCAAAATCTCAAAAGTGGGGGTTATTCTTCATTATGCTGTGCCGGGTCACAGTTTACAGTTTTTAGATAAACTGCATCCACGTTTTGTGACCCCCGAACTACTATAGCCAGGTTTACATCTGATTATTGCGTGTTGTGATGTCGAGCAGGACAGAACCTCATTGGGTTGTATGTGATTGTCGTTTGCATCTGAATGGACAAGTGTACCGTAAATTCCGTAATAGGCCGCCGTTACATAAGCCGCAGCGCTTAAGTCACATTCAGGTTTAGGCCTCAATTTATAAGCCGCATCATTGTAAACTATAGAAGGCCGTTTTGGAAATGAAGGCTTAAGCTAGGGCTTAGGCTTCGGTCATATCTATCTTACTCGTAATGATATCAAAGGCATCTAAAAACAAGGGTTTGGCCCCAGTTTCTTGGGGAATACCTTGTACCTATTAAGACAACAAACCTTCAAATTCGGAAACAAACCAAAACCTGAATGTTCAGGGTTTTTTTAAGACGGAGACGAAGCCTAAGCCCGAGCCTAAGCCTTTCGAAAACGACCTATAGGTACAATGATCCCTTGAGATGTATGGCCGGAAATGTTTCAACTGTTTAACTGACTAGAATGGAGCCCCATCCCGGTAAAGATAGTTGACTATTTGGGAAGGCCACCATAATTATGACGGTTTTTGAGCTCAGGTGGAAAGGATGCTGGTTGGTTTTACCCGAGGACTCAAGTTAAAGTCCATGTTCAAACAAAATAATTCTATAGCTGCCATTTTCAAAATAGTTACCGTTTAGGGGATATGACTTTTGTGTACTAAAATATTAAAGGGTCCATTGAACCGATACGCCGAAAAAGAATCTTTTTAATTAGAGAAAACGCAGCAGTACGTGTGTCATTTTGAATCAAATATATGGCATGAATATCTTAAAAGGTTCCTGATTAGTACTAATACAATCCTTGTATCAATCTACCTTTATGAACTCAGCGGTGTAAACTGAGGGACACCATATTGATACTGATAACTGACAATACACATTATGATCTCGACTGGCCTAGTTATGCCATGGTAACCCAAAAGGTCACCAAACATCGACATGGCTATGTCAGCACGCAGTGGGCGTTATTAATCCTCGGTCTCTGTGCATTTCGTGCAGGGTGAACTGGTCTTCGTGAAGCCTACACAGCGAGAGTCTTTTGAAATAAAGAGTTCACTTCTCAAGCAGATGAAGGTGGTAAGATGTGAACGGCGATGATGGCAGCAACAATTATATAAACAGTATCAGCAGCAGCAACAATAACAAAGGCAACAACCAAATCGATCACAAACAAGCAGCAACACAGCTATCAAACAGCCATAACGACAACAATAAAAAAATAACAATGAAATGGAACAATACGGACAATTAACAATAGGGCGCCCTCAAGAGTTTGCAACGCGTTGGCCAATCACAGTGGAGGCATATATGCGTCACGACGTATGACACTTAACCACGGTGGCTAAGCTATAAGTGCGCATGCGCGAAGCCAGGTTTTGCTGAGGCCTCCCCCATTCATTCATTCATTCATTCATTCATTCATCTCTCAGGTAGTTACAGGCACAAGCACGACCCTAACTCTAATCCTAATCCTAACCTTAACAACCCTAATCCTACCCCTAATCCTAACCCTAATCCTAATCCTAATCCTAACTCTATCAGTAGACCTAACGCTAACCCAACCCGAACTCTAACTCTAACAGTAACCATAACCCTAACCGTAACGCCCAAAGCCTAACCTACGCTGGTTTACAAAACACGTCCTTGTATAGTCCCCACACAATTTACGGGGTACCAGCATGGCTCAACGACGGTGGTTAACCGTCATATGTCGGTCCTGTTATATATCTCCATAGTGGGCGGAATCTGTCGACCCATTGACCTCCATAATGAAAATTATTATGGAGATCAATGGTCGACCCTTTCCCGACGTGCATTGGGCAAACAGAATCCGTGCATTGTGATTGGCCAACGTGTTGCAAACTCTTGAGGGCGCAATATATTCTAAGCATGGGGGCGATGTAATGTTTCCGTTTTTGCACGGGTTAAACTGCGATGGATTATAGCAAGCCGGAAAACTGGTCTCCTCTGTACAGGTTCGTGACCTTCGCCACGAGAACGTCAATCCGTTTCTGGGCTGCTATTCAGAGCCCGGGGACTACTTCTGGGTGTACGAATACTGCACACGTTTGAGTCTCAAGGTAAGTGCAAGCGAATCCACGGATCAGGCTTGGGCTCGGGCTTCGTCTCCGTCTGACAAAACCTGAAAAAAACGGGTTTCGTGGTTCATCGCCGAATTTAAAGGCTTGTTAGCTTGATAAGTACAGAGTATTCAACAAGAAACTGGGGCCAAACGCTTGTGTCTAAATGCCTGTGACATTATAACTAGTAAGAGAAATAAATTATAACCAACGCCTAAGTTCGCCGCGTTTCCACCGGACTTATTTTGGTCAAAGTAACCGAGAGTATGGTTACTTTTCCCATTTTAAGTCTAGTGGAACCGGCCCAGTTAAATTTCCCCTCGGTTACTTTGACCGAGCCGAATAGTTACTTTAACCGAACAACCTCTGCCCATTGACCAGGTAAGTTTAACCAAGCCGATTAGTCCAGTGGAAACGCACCACTCGGTAAAACGCGACTCGGCGTATACATGCACTGTTCCCAAATGATTTTTGCCAGCTCGGTTACTTTAACTATCGTCCCGGTTAAATTGACCGACTCAAAAGTCCAAGTTGGAACGACGGTCAAAAATTTGACCATTAGAAATGTAACCATCGTCTTGGTTGAATTTTTGTCCAGTGGAAACGCGGCTTTAGCTTTCATTATTTTCGTAAACGGCAAAAGTAATACAATAATTATAATTGTATCTACACCTGTAATGTACCGTGGTTGAAAGAGTGCGCTTTAAACCTTCCTTTCACGAATCCCTGGATAAGGCATAGGCATAGTAGTCGCCGTACACAATTCCAATTAAAATGGGAAATTAAACACATGCTAGCATTTCAGGTTCAATTGGAAACTGAAAACATGCCTCATATACTCTTTATTTCCCTATAGGACATCTACACGAATGATAACCTGAAGTTGGACTGGACGTTTAAATCGTCGCTGTTGGTGGACTTGGTGTCAGTAGGTTAAAGTATAAATTCAACTCGATTCACTTTATGAACATTAAAGGCCCGATACAACATTGGGAAGACCGGAAAACATCGATGTCCAAAAATTATTTCCTTCTAATGTACAAAAAAGACATAGAATCCTCATGATGAAATCTCACGGTCTGGGATGATGTACTTTTTCGAGAATGATGTACTTCACTCACACATCGAAAAAATAATTTATAACTCGATACAGAACGATTTATTTTGGGAATGTTTAATTAATGGTTTAACACACAAACTTTGGCAACCTTTTTACTTTTACCAATCATGTCGGCCTATTATGGCCTTTAAACAAAATCCATTTTCTTTCATACGTAAAACAATATACTGTTTACAACATTAAAATGTGTTACCGTTCTATTTGAACGCTTTCGTGTTTTTTAAAACAGGAATGCCATTTCAAATTCGTATATTTTTTTCATTAACAGTGAACCGTTATTGATAAGAACGCCGTATATCAGTCTGCTTCCTGGAACAAATTTCGTAAATCCAAATTTCAATCAAGGAAAATGAAAACCACCAGATAAAAGTCTCTTTTTTTTTAAACATGCAGCTTTCATGTTTGTATTAGATTTGTCTTGATTATTGGCAGAGTTCCAATGTCTTTCCATCGTCCCCTCCTCCAAAGGGTATGCGCTATCTACACAACAGTCCCATCAGGCAACATGGCCGACTGACGTCATCCAATTGCGTCATAGACAGCCGCTGGGTCCTCAAGGTGACAGACTACGGCTTACCTGCCATGCTAGTGACGCAAGGCCACAGTGAAGACACTTGCCAGAACCCAGAAGGTTGTTACCCTCTTTGCCAATAATAGCTCGTTAGAAGTACCGGGAGTTCTTCTCGCGTATAATGTCAGAGCAAACAAGGAACATTGTATTTCATGAGCACTGCCTGAGAAGCATTCATTCCGAGGTGGCTCAATCCGATTCTATTTAACACATATATTTTGAGTCGGAGTATGCATGCTCTGAAAAGAGCCAGTAGCTCAACGTTTCAGGTATAGTGTGTGCTTTGCTCGTTGTCAGTAGACTGCTGGATTCCAACTACTGTATATTATCACCGGTGGTTAAAGGTCTGCAGAAATAGGATTTGAAAAAGAGCTAAAAACTCTCCTTAGGTAATTTTCACAATACAATCAATACACGATTGATTTTGTTTTTGTAGCGCCTAATTTCACCCAAAAACATTGAAAAAAGTCCATGTTCGCCCCGCCCCCCAAAAATTCCCCCTGTGAGCATGTGACGTCACATACAGACCAAAAGCAGCCGAGCGAGGCGATCGAGATGCTGAGACGATAAAGTGCGCTACTGCGCATGTGACAGTGCGGTATTTACGGCTGATAGGAGATATACATGTATAAGAGGACCGACATATGACGCTCAACCACTGTCGTTGAGCTATGCTGTTACCCCGTTAATTGTGTGGGGAGTATACAAGGACGTGTTTTGTAAACCAGCGTAAGTTAGGCTTTGGGCGCTACGGTTAGGGTTATGGTTACGGTTAGAGTTAGAGTTCGGGTTGCGTTAGAGTTAGTGATAGAGTTAGGATTAGTATTAGGATTAGGGTTAGGTTTAGGATTAGGGTTGTTAAGGTTAGGATTAGGATTAGGGTTGTTTCGTGCTTGTGCCTGTAACTACCTGAGAAATGAATGAATGAATGAATGAATGGGGGCCTCAGCAAAACCTGGCTTCGCGCATGCGCACTTATAGCTTAGCCACGGTGGTTAAGCGTAATACGCGGTGAAGCATATATGCCTCGCTGAAAGACAATACAGACAATGCAGGGCCGATGCAAAGCGCACCACCTCAAGGCTGACAACACATTATGTATATGACGTAGTAAGTTCGTCTCCAAAGTGGGGGGGGGGGCACAATTTTCGAACCAAAATATAGCGTGTTTTTTTTTGCTAAATTAATCATTTTTTATCTCCAAAATTATAGACACGAAGGGTTCCATATAACAATACCGATTTATTTAACCCCAAGTTAATTTTGATTTCTGTATACCTTTAAACGTGTTGGGGAGAGCGCTGGAGCGCTAAGAATCTTTCCCGCCCATCGTGACTACCGGAGCATGAATAGATGGAAGCTCACTGGAGTGTATTAGTCTGTGATTGGATGTCAAGGGTATATGAGACCCATGAGGCAGACTAGGTAATGAATGAAGTCAAGTTGTCCGTGGGTATTGATGATGGACAGGATCCGTCTAATAACGGCAAATGTACAGAGAGTATGAGCCCCATTGAAGATCAATATAAAGGGACAGACCTCAGAGCCTGAGTCCAATTTCGATAATCATGACTTTAAGTTACTACCTCAGTGTCAGGTCTACATTGATGAAACACCTTAGTCCGAATTACTATGGCAAGATTAATACCTTTTTTTACATTCTTCAACTTTCAGAAATATGTACTTACTTAGTTTCAGTGCATTGGTTTGTTACGGTCTTCACGTGGTCTATAAGATACCCACTTATATGTTCAGTTGAATTGCGTTCTATTGACTGTTAACCTAATTATTAGCATTCAACGAGGGTTTGCCCTGCTCGACGTGATAAACACCGAATGCTCAGTGCTTTGCCCGATGCCTGATTAAAAAAAAAACCAGGCAGCTTTGCTGGCATTCTCCTCGACGCAAATATCATGTTATATCTACAATAAGTGAAAACACACTGCTGTTCACTCTTCTGATTAGGATCCTATCATACGCGCTTATGTGACCAATGTGTCGCTTCGTCACCAGAGTTACTGTGGACTGCACCGGAGCTTCTTCGAGATCCTCTTCTGAAGAGGACGGGCACCCAGAAGGGAGACTACTACAGCTTTGCCATCATCCTATCGGAGGTACTGACTAGAGCGGAGCCATTCTCCATGCTGAGCATCTCGCCTAAAGGTATGGTGATACAGGAGCCTATATATAACTCGTGACTCTGACTCTGACTCTCGAGATACAGCAACAAATGACTGGGACTCGAGATACAGGAACAAATGACTCGGATTCGAGATACAGGAACAAATGACTCGGACTCGAGATACAGCAACAAATGCATCGGACTCCAGATACAACAACAAATGCATCGGACTCGAGATACAGCAACAAATGACTCGGACTCGAGATACAGGAACAAATGACTCGGACTCAAGATACAACAACAAATGACTCGGACTCAAGATACAGCAACAAATGCATCGGACTCGAGATACAGCAACAAATGACTCGGACTCGAGATACAGCAACAAATGACTCGGACTCGAGATACAACAACAAATAACTCGGACTCGAGATACAACAACAAATGACTCGGACTCGAGATACAGGAACAAATGACTCAGACTCGAGCCTACTGACTTGGACTCGGTTCTGGGACTCTAGGCCGACTTGAGTCGCGTGCTCCACGGCTCGTAACTCGGTACTCAAGATACGATCACACTGTTTATAGGTTTGGGACATTCAAGCAGCTCCTATATCCGTAGAAATAGACATATTTGACGATCTAATCAAAAAGGTTTGTCATATAGAGGTACAGAGGTATAGACAGTCTTTATTCTGACTGTCCTTCGGGTGTCTACAGTCTTTTTTTCGATGAATGCATTCGCAATCGCTTTCAGCATTTTGATCATACAAATCAATATCTACTGCTACCATTTCCTTTCGTTTGTCCACATCTTTCAAAAGTCACTGGTTGGATATATATTTTTTACATAGATTTAGGTGTAAGCTTGATTTCCATACTATAATAGGGTTGTACATTGGATACATTTAAAACGAAACTAGAAAGTTGTACGGAGAGGTCAGACAAGAGTCCAGATTGTACACATGTTCTATCCCCGGCCTTTTGCAAGGGTCATTTTGAGTGCTATACTAATCAAATAAGTTTGTAATATGTGACCCGGCACACCGACATGAGGAATATCCCACCAAAACACTTTTTGAGTAAACGACGCCTGAAGCTAAAGTTTCTTCACAATTCGAATACAAATAAAAATTAAAAGAATTGTATTTTTGGATAATTTAAGTATTAGAGGATATTATATTTTGATATCATTTAAAAGCTAATGGTATACTCTTTCACTTCATTGGAAAATCTCAAAATTTCAAAAGTGGGTGTTATTCCTCATTATGCTGTGCCGGGTCACATATATGTATTCGTCGCTACGCTAATTAGAGAGTCGTATTTTACTTACTAGGCCCTATAATGTGAAGGTATATGTGAAGCGGTGATTGAAATGGAGGAGGTATTTGTAGCAATTATGAAGCTTTCCAGAAAGCTGATAATTGTGCCAGTCACTTGCATTGGGCCCTGGTGTGGACAAGATGTTTGCGAAAGAGTGTGGTCGTCTAGTTCCCCGCATGGAAAAAGGCAGCATCCCCATGGCAAAGCCGGTGCAGGGAGAATGGCCAACCGTACCCGTCCCAAGGCCAGAGCGCAGATGCAAGCAATGCGAAGACGTCTGCGAATCTACGACGACTTCATTCATCAATGAATCCCCCACAGACAGCAGTTTTTTTTAAACTAGCGTATTCAATTATGTTACTGATTAGCGTTCGTGGAAGGGGGAAACATTCATGCTGCGAAATTAGCATTGTGCTATCCATGTATCACATTGGGCCTTTTTTTTTAGAGACTATCTCTATACTTTCACCAATTTATTTAAAATAGCGTCATCTGAATGCAGACAGCGATGAAATTATGAAGAATTTCATGATAGAATAACTGCTTGATAGTCTGTAACAAACGCGTTTCCTCCACAAACGCTGCGCTGTCTATAACAGCTACGCCTTTTCATTTGCACGTTCAATTACAGCCAGCATCCGATACGTGGTTTAGCAAAACACGGGATCCTGCAGCCAGCAAGCTAGCCTCGTTGACAACTGACGATGCCGTCCGTAATGGTCTATCGAGAGGGTGAACATCCTTACGGAAATTCGTCGCTGTCAGATCTATACTTACTGCTCATCTGAACCTGTTGAGAATGACAAAAGAGCAACGGGCATCAACTCTAATGTGGGACCTTGTACATGTATTGATAGGAGGGACTTGTCAGATAGTTTGCCCCATGTACGCATGTGAGATACAAAGGGAGAAGGAGGGTTAGCGGGAGAGGGGGAGAGAGGTAAGGAGAGTGAAAGGGAGAGGGAGAGGAAAAGGCAGAGGGAAAGGGAGAGAGTGAAAGGAAGGAGAGAGAGGGAGAGGAAGAGGGAAAGGCAGAGGGAGAGGGAGGGCAGAGAGAGATTGAAAGGGGAGGGGAAAAGGGAGAAGGAGAGAGAGGGAGAAGGAGAGGAAGAGGATGAGGGAGAGGGACAGGGAGAGGGAAAGGGAGAGGGAAAGGGAGAGGGAAAGGGAGAGGGAAGAAGAGAGGGAAAGTTAGAGGGAGAGGGAAAGGCAGAGGGAAAGGCAGAGGGAGATGGAAAGGGAGAGGGGGAGGAAGAAGGAGAGAGAGAGGGAGAATGAGAGGAAGAGGGAAAGGGAAAGGGAGGGAGGGAGCGGGAAGAAGAGAGGTAAAGGGAGAGGAAAATGGAAAAAGGAAGAGGGAGAGGGAAAGGAAGAAAGGGAGAGGGAAGAAGAGAGGGAAAAGGAGAGAGAAAGGGAAAGGAAGAGGGAGATGGAAAGGGAGAGAGGGAAAGGGAGAAGGAGAGAGAGGGAGAAGGGGCTGAAGAGGAGAGGGAAAGGGAGAGGCAGAGGGAGAGGGAAAGGGAGAGGGGAAAAGGGAGAGGGAGAGGGAGAGGAAAGGAGAGAGGAAAAGGGAGAGGGAGACAATCCGGAAGAGGTAGAGGGAAAGGGAGAGAGTAAAATGGAGAGGGAAAGCGAGAGGGAGAGAGAGAGGGAGAGGGAGAGAGAGAGGGAGAGGGAGAGGGAGAGGGAGAGAGAGAGGGAGAGGGAAAGGGAGAGAGAGAGACAGGAGGAGCCAAGAGAGAGAATGAGAGAGAGAAATAGAGAGAGAAAGAAAGAGGGGGAGAGAAAGAGAGGGAGAGATAGAGAAGGGATGGGGAGAAAGAAGGAGGAGTCGGAGGTAGGGCAAAGGGAGGAGAGGGAGAGAAGAAAGAGAAAGCGTGGGAGATGGAGAGAGTGAGAGAGGCAGAGGGATAGAGTGGAAGTAGGGCAGAGAAGAAGAGATGGATAGAGAGGGAGAGAGGGGGAAAATGGGGGAGGACAAAAGAGAGAGAGAGAGGGAGAGAGAAATCAGACGAGAGAGAAAGATTGAGAAGGGGAGGCAGGGGACGTATCTGCCTCTGCCTAATTGACTGTATGGATGACTGTCTCTCTCTCCTCGCTCCGATCTTTTCCGCTGGCTATTTGCACACTTCATGTCGTAAAAAGGAGGCTTTGGTCAATGTTAGTGTATAGTAATAAGACGGTTCTGCCTATTAGTGTTTACACTACCTCGGATGATTAGACAGGGAGGGTAAATGAAGCGGATTCCGTCTGGGAGCTGAATTTGTTGGCACAAAGATTCGTGCGCGAATTGCGGGCATGGCTGCACGCACGCTTGGCTGCATATGTCAACTGATGAGAATGATTATTGTGTTGAGCTTTTTAGTCTCAGAGGGTACGGCACTCGATCCTCCGAAGACGGCCAGAGCAGACTACATTATTAGAAGTGCTACCAAAACAAATATCCACATGGCCCATGCTAGCATGCAAGGCGCCCTTTGCAACTGCATTCGGAGGGCCGTGATTGGTGCAGAACACTAAATAGAGCTCCCATTGAACACTGTACAAAAACACTCGCTTTCAAAGCCAATTTTCCCAGGCCCAAAAGTCTCTCAGTTCTTGTAGCTATACTTAAAATTGTAGTTTGGACCTTCATCTCTCAGATTCTTTTCAATTTTAGTGCCCTTAGCCGATTAGATTTTTTGCTAATTACCCCCAGAAAAAACACCCCCAAAATGTGTAGTCGTCCAAGCCGAATTTCTGCAAGGATTTTGGGATGGACCCCTCCACTTCCGCAGCCAAATAGGGCCAAATTTAAAGCCAGATGTGGTCCACATTTCATACCAAATTGAAGAGTGAACCCCCCGGTTGTCTTAAGCTTCACTTGTTCTACGATGTATCAGTTAATTAGCCTTCAAAGGCCCCTTATTAAAAAAAAGTTGTGGGTACATACTTCATGATAATCAGCTCGGCGGAGCCATCTTGGATGGATTTTGTGTGCTGCACCCTGATGGCGCGTGAGACCCGACTAACGTGCGTTCGTATGACGTGTCCTTACGGTTTGCCCATGGAGAGTATGGCGCCACATGACGGCGCCCTTCAGTTTTGTCAATGGGTGCAGAACACTAAATCGAGCTCCCATTGAACACTGTACAAAAACACTCACTTTCAAAGCCAATTTTCATATTTTACCAGAGGTAGTAAACAAGGTGCGCAAGCCACCGCCCCTGTGCCGTCCCTCCGTGTCCCAGAACGAGGCGCCTCGTGAGGTGATCGAGATCATGAAGCAGTGCTGGGCTGAGATGCCCGAGATGAGGCTGGACTTTGGCTTCATTTACCAGGAGCTCAAGAAACTCAACAGGGGAAGGTACGTCCGCCTCGAAAGGCTATATCACTATGAACATCTAAACCGTGAAAATGGGGTGAAAATGTCATTTAGCCGTGAAAAGAAAATTCACCGTGTTTTCACCCCTATTTCATGGCACACAGTTAGCCAATTCACGTTCACGGTGTTTTCGCCAGTGGTCTCCAAGGCCACATTCCTGGTGGTAAATGGCTAGAGGCAATTTAGAAGTATCTGGGAGTGACAGTTACAAGGACAACATATAGAACCTCTATGGGGGCTGGTGGTCACTACTGGTAATTGAATTCGCCATCCCTCAAGTCTGGAGCTTGCCACCCTAGATATTCACGGGGTTTTTTTACGGTCTCTTTAGTGACCTGAAGATGTCCTTATCAGGTCAGAGAGGCGATTATTTTCACGGTGAATTCACTGTAAAATGCACCGTGAAATCACAGTGACCTTTTAGTTTCACGGCAAATCCATGGTGAATTCATTGTTAAATGCACCGTGAAACCACAGTGCTTTTTAGTTTCACGGCAAAATGACATTTTCACCCCTTTTTCATGGTTTGGATGTTCATAGTGATATGCTATACAGGATTATCTGCGTGGGTCAAATAATCATCCCGTACCCCCGACATGATGCGTTCACTCCCACACGTGATGTATACCTCTGTATGGACACGGGTTGATGATTTAGGTATAAGTAAATCGACAAAAACGATTTTTCAAAGCCAAAGGCCCTGCTAGGATCGAAACGTCAGGCCCTCTAACTTTTGAGATTTATGTAATTGCAGGTCATTTTTAAATTATTCAGTGAGCAGTTTGCAACAGTTTTTTGTATTAACTTCAAATTTGATTTCGACAAGTATTTGTTTGTAGCCCGCCGGTTTTATTTTACTGATCTTTATCATTATTTCGAGGAAATTAAAAAAAAATGGCAAAGAAAAATTTGACTGGACCGGGACTTGAACCCGAGACCCCTGGACCAGTGTTCTTCCATCTGAGCTATTCAGCCCTTGATTAGATGGCGACCTCTCTAATAGTCAGCTATAGTCTTTGCTGTGGTTTTCCTTTGTTTGTTTGACTTATTTCGAGGAAGTGTAACATCATTAACCACGTCGAGCATGGGCCAAACCCTCATTGAATTGCATTCATCATGTTATATATGTGATGTAACGCGGTACCCGCTGCTATACATTAGGGCCTATTCGAATCCACCACACCACCTCGACCAGTCGGTGGTCCAGCGGCTAAGACGTCCGTACTATAAATCGGGAGTCGCGGGTTCGAATCCCGCCCGAGCTGCCTGAAATGGTTCATCACGTCGAGCAGGGGCAAAACCTCATTGAATCTTTAGCGGCGCAACATATAAAAGCGCGTTAATGAAAGTATGGCTGCTTCGCTGGGAGGAAATTAAAATGGAGCTAATTTGGGACGCTGGTGAATTACGCGCCAGAAGGAAATAATGGTGAAATAGATTGAGCCTAAAAAGATATATAGTTACCCGTGTGGCAGCGATTACCGTGGCTCATCTATTGGCTGTATTCTACTGCCAAATGGGTCTACCACGGCGACCGTGCAGCTGGATAGGTGTGGTGTGTTTGCTGGATAAATGGCTTGAAGGGGCTGCCTTGATGTGGCCTCGGCCGAGTCTTGATGGGGAAAGCATGAGTGGAGCAATGGTGCAGCCACCTTTTATTATTGCCAGCCCCATGGTGTTATGCAGTATGCTAACTAAAAAATACGAGGGATATATGCATCACGACGTATGACACTTAACCACCGTGGTTAAGTTACAAGTGCGCATGTGCAAACCTCGGTTTTGCTGAGGCCTCCCCCATCCATTCATTCATTCATCCATTCATTCATTTCTCATGTAGTTACAGGCACAAGCACGAAACAACCCTCACCCTTATCCTAATCCTAACAACCCTAATCCTAAACCTAACCATAACCCTAACCCTAACCCTAATCCTAACTCTATCACTAACGCTAACCCAACCCGAACTCTAACTCTAACCGTAACCGTAAACCCTAACCGTAACGCCCTAAGCCTAACCTACGCTGGTTAACAAAACACGTCCTTGTATAGTCCCCACACAATTTACGGGGTACCAGCATAGCTCAACGTCGGTGGTTGAGCGTCATATGTCGGTCCTGTTATATATCTCAAAAATACTGCATGCCGGTGTCCTGCCAAATACTGTCCGCTCATTAGCATACTGATCGCTGATTGGTTAGCGTTAGGACTAGGATTAGGGTCGTCAGGGTTAGGGTTTGGATTAGAATCAGGATTGGGATTAGGATTAGGGTTAGGGTTAGGGTTGTTTGGGTTAGGGTTAGCGTTACGGTTACAGTTAGGGTCCAACGGTACCAAAGTGCCCAACGTTGCGTGTGTTAGGCCAGCAACCATACACAATGCGTGTGTAGTGCGCAACCATACCCCAACCACGGTGGTTGAATGTCATACGTATTGGACCAATCAGCGATCAGTATGCTAATGAGTGGACACTATTTGGCAGGGGACACTATTTGGCATGACACCGGCTTGGCTCACACAAAAGGGCACAGAACATGGAAGAAAAGCAGTCGGGGAGAAACCAGGACAAATAAAGACTACTACAAATCACTGCCACTGTGATAAGTATGTGTTGTGTACTCCCACTAGGCGAGCTAACATTGTGGACTCCATGTTCAAGATGCTGGAGAAGTATTCCAACCATCTGGAGGAACTGATCCGAGAGAGGACCGCTGAGCTTGACGAGGAGAGAGCCAAGACCGAGATGCTGCTGAACAGAATGCTACCACCGTATGTCCAACCACCTCCTTGTACATGAACGCTACAGAATACCGTCCTACCACCTCCTTGTACATGAACGCTACAGAATACTACCACCGTCCTACCACATTCTTGTACATGAACGCTACAGAATACTATCACCGTCCTACCACCTCCTTGTACATGAACGCTACAGAATACTACCATGTACCGTCCTACCACCTCCTTGTACATGAACGCTACAGAATACTACCACGTACCGTCCTACCACCTCCTTGTACATGAACCCTACAGAATACTACCACCGTCCTACCACCTCCTTGTACATGAACGCTACAGAATACTACCACCGTCCTACCACCTCCTTGTACATGAACGCTACAGAATACTACCACCGTCCTACCGCCTCCTTGTACATGAACGCTACAGAATACTACCACGTACCGTCCTACCACCTCCTTGTACATGAACGCTACAGAATACTACCACCGTCCTACCACATTCTTGTACATGAACGCTACAGAATACTATCACCGTCCTACCACCTCCTTGTACATGAACGCTACAGAATACTACCACGTACCGTCCTACCACCTCCTTGTACATGAACGCTACAGAATACTACCACGTACCGTCCTACCACCTCCTTGTACATGAACCCTACAGAATACTACCACCGTCCTACCACCTCCTTGTACATGAACGCTACAGAATACTACCACCGTCCTACCACCTCCTTGTACATGAACGCTACAGAATACTACCACGTACCGTCCTACCACCTCCTTGTACATGAACGCTACAGAATACTACCACCGTCCTACCACCTTCTTGTACATGAACGCTACAGAATACTATCACCGTCCTACCACCTCCTTGTACATGAACGCTACACAATACTACCACCGTCCTACCACCTCCTTGTACATGAATGCTACATAATACTACCACCGTCCTACCACCTCCTTGTACATGAATGCTACACAATACTACCACCGTCCTACCACCTCCTTGTACATGAACGCTACAGAATACTACCACCGTCCTACCACCTCCTTGTACATGAACGCTACAGAATACTACCACCGTACTACCACCTCCTTGTACATGAACGCTACAGAATACTACCACCGTCCTACCACCTCCTTGTACATGAACGCTACAGAATACTACCACCGTCCTACCACCTTCTTGTACATGAACGCTACAGAATACTACCACCGTCCTACCACCTCCTTGTACATGAACGCTACAGAATACTACCACCGTCCTACCACCTTCTTGTACATGAACGCTACAGAATACTACCACCGTCCTACCACCTTCTTGTACATGAACGCTACAGAATACTACCACCGTCCTACCACCTCCTTGTACATGAATGCTACACAATGCCAAGTTTAACCACCTCCGTGTATAGTGTTACTATATACCGTTAGTCATACCACCCTGATGTGAATTAATGCTACAGTGTTACTACATGCACCATGAATCAATCCACGCCCATTATATATGAATGCTACCACCATCTATAGGCCTACATGAATGATACACAATGCCAAATCTAACCACCTCCATATATAGTGTTACTATATACCGTTAGTCATACCACCCTGATGTGAATCAATGCTACAGTGTTACTACATGCAGCATGAATCAATCCACGCCCATTATAATATGAATGCTACCACCATCTATAGGCTACATGAATGCTACACAATGCCAAGTCTAACCACCTCCGTGTATTATACCGTTAGAGTTTCACTATTATAGGCCTACCGTTAATCATACCATCGTGATGTAAATGAATGCTACGGAGTATTACTACCAAAAGACAGTCACGAATGCTACTGAATGCTACCACCCTAAGTCAAACAACACCTTCTATATACATGAATGCTTTCAATGATACAATAGCGAAGGCTCCTCTGTAGTTGTTGTTGCTGTTTTGGTGCGCTGCAGTTTGAATTTCTTTTTGCCTTGGTGGGAATTCAGGAGTGTGGCGTCCGAGCTGAAGGCCGGCAGATCCGTGCCTCCGGTCAATTTCTCCAGCGTCACCATCTTCTTCTCGGATATCGTGGGCTTCACCAACATCTCAGCGCAGAGCACCGCTTTCCAGGTGGTCGACTTTCTCAACGATCTCTACACCGCCTTCGACGACACGCTAGCCTACCACGACGTATACAAGGTATTATAGACCAGTGGTCGATCGCAACAAACCCATGACGTA